>CM035435.1:7977909-8435409 GCA_020310875.1 Ceratopteris richardii | reverse complement strand
CGTGATGCATTTAGAGAAGGCTTACCAAAGCCTGTATGGTTAGATGGTGAGGAGTGGGACATGATTCGTGATGAGCAGCAGCAGACTCCTGATCGATATCGCTAGTAGCGAGATGCCGCAGCCACACATTTAGATATGACTGGACTGTCACATTTGGGCAGCGGCGGATATGACATGATGCGTCATGAGTTTGTAACTACCATTTCATTTATTGAATTTATTTGTGTTAAATTTCTCATGTATGTTTCTCTAATCTTTCTATATTTGTTTCAGGAGCTGGCAATGGGTAAGGGAGGAGTCTTACGGATATAGTCATGGGTTGACTGCATTATTGCAGGACTTGGAGGGATGCGGTGCGGTAGTTTCATGGGAGCATTTGCGATGAGGTAATTAATTTATAAACTTGTTTTTTACTTGTTGTTTGTAATTTTCATGTGAATTTATCTCATTCCATTAATGTTCTTTGGTGTAGGACTGTTGATATGGAACGTTCTTTGCATGTATATGGCAGTGGAAGACCAATATTTTGTATTTGATTTTGATATGGCAATACATTGATTTGCCACATTTTGTAAAAGCGTCATATATGATAGGGGTTTGCCACACTCTTGTACATGCTTCATTATTGAAATATATAACTTCTTTTGTACATGGTTCATAGTTCATTCTTGATTATCTCTTTTGTGTCCGATAATGTTCTATTTCATGAAATCATATTTCGGTTGTCATTAGAGTACACATCACATGTACTCGGTTTTTTTTGGGTAGAGTGTATTGTCTTTTGTTAAGCAACATCATGGTAATGTTGCTGTAGCAAAAGACAAAACATTCTACCCAAAAAAAATTTTGCAGGCATGGTCGTCGGTATACGCGACGGTACTCCCAGTAGTGTCATCAAAATAACCGTAGGTACATCCAACAGGCGACGGTGTCGGCGACGGTATCTCTAGCAGAAGCCTCGGTATATGCGTCGGTATGGTCGCAAGAAATACCGGTGCATATACCGATGCATATATCGATGCATATACCGACGCTTTGGTACCGACGCACACACCGACCTTTACACCGGCGTCGCAACAAATAAAGCCGCGTTCATTTTCCTCGGTAAAAACCTCGGTATACCATCGATCTGTTGTAGTGAGGATTCTCAACTATGCTACTCTCATGAGAGAAGATATCACCTATACTGTGAGTGTCTTAAGTCAATTCGCATACACACTTAGAAAGTCATATATCGAGGGATGCAAAAGGATTCTCAAGTAGCTCAAAGCAACAAATAATTAATGCTTGTTGTATTCATACACATGTGATATAGATCATAAGATTTTCTTTGGTGTTTATTGGGTAGGATCAAGGGATGATAGTGGAATCATCTTTGTCTATATTTCATTTGCAAGTTCTAAGCTCACTTATTGGTCATCAAACAAGCAGCCCGCTATTGCTCTCTCACCTAGAGAGGCTAAATACATGGGATTGCATAATGCTACTTATTAATCAATGTGGATTAAGGCACTATACACTAATGTAGGAGTCTAGCCATCCATTCCTCACATATTTGGTGGTAACATGAGTTTTTTTGCATTTTCAAGCCAACCCTATTTATCATTCTAGGACCAATCACATGGAGGTCCATTACCACTATGCTAGGGAGAATATTACAAGTAAGGAATTTGATCTTTCATACATCTCAACTCAACTATAATAAGCACACATCATGACTAAAGCTTTGGATGGAGTGAAGTTTAACAAGTTCAACCTAATGATTCGACTTTAGGAGACTACAAATGATTTAAGACTCAAGAGTTTTAGGATTGAGTAGGATATATTGGTACATTTGGAAAGCAAAAGTGCTTGACCATATTCTGAATACATTGAACTATGAGAAAGTTGTGTGAACATTCTGAGTCCACTTCTAATTTTGAAAGTCAATTCATTTTTATCCATTGTAAAAGGATCAATGGAGAACAAAAACTCATGACTCTAGTTTGAATTCAAACTTGAATGTACACCCAAAAAAGTGATAAGAATATCTAGGTGCAACTTATCAGAAATCATCTCCTAAAATCAAGGGAAAATTTGTACATATACTTCACTCGTTTAGTCAATGGATATGAAAATGTCTTCACTCACTTCATGAATATTCACCATACTTATCTCAATACATACACATGAAAAAAACACATATATGCCTCATGGAACTGAAGTAATTGAAATCTACTTGGTTGAGGGAACATGATAGAGTGATGCATGTATGTCCATCTTTCATTAGATTAAGTGGAGACTTGACCACCATTTGAACTACATCACACTAAGAATCCAACTTGGTTCACATACGTATACCAAACAAGGAGGAATATTTGTTAAATTCAGAGAAAGATAAATTCATGTACATGAGGAGGCCAATGTTCCCTTTGAGGGGACCCACTTGCTCATTGAAGGATCCAAATGCAAATACGGGCAATATAAGGAATCATAATTTAGGGAAATTTGCTTAGCCTAGTATCCCTTCTCAATCCAGATGTAGTTTACTCCTATAGTCACCACAACTATTAGAAATCCAACTTTGGGTGGAACAATAACTAATAGAACACCCTTTTCAACCTATGATTGTTTTTTCAAGGGCAAGATGTGCGTCCCATGGTTCATGTAGTTTGAAGACCAATGGATGGAGATAAAGCACTAAGAAGCTCACAAGTCGATAAGTGTATGAAGAACCATCATGATAGGTGAAGATACCCATATGATGAGATGGAAGACTTCAAAAGAGCACTAGAAGTAGAGCAAATATGATTATTTCTTTTTCTGGTATGAAGCATTTAGGTTGCAATTGGTAGGACTAGCATTTGCATGGCTCAAACTATTGAATCTAGACTGTTTTATAAACATGGAGTAACTCTTAGAGGTGTTTATTGGTGATTTTGCAAAGAAGAGAGGTAAAAATCAAATGCACTCTTGGTCCATAGCTTCAAATAAGCCAACCATGAATCAATGAGACTTGCAACTAGAATATTTAAACAATATGTTTTATCCAAATGTAAATAGACCTGCCATGCTAAAGGATTTCTTTGTTTTTATGGGATATTAAATGAAGCAGTGAGGATGCTAGTTTACATAAAAAGGCTCGACTCTTTGGATGCATTTCTAAAGGGGTCGATTTTCATAGATGAAAACTTAGCTAAGGACTTGAAGATACCATAGACCTCTTCAAAGTGAAAGATTGATAGAGGATTCTCAAGCACTTCTAGGAAAATCATCCACCTCTTGATACCAGAATTTCAATACAAAGTTTCCATGAAAGTATTCAAACTCACAAACCTAATGATCAACAAGAAAATTAACAACTCTTGTCCAAGAATGGACCTCTTAGAGAGGTAGATAGGAGTGAGGTAGGTTCTATTGTGCTTGAAGTAGAAAAATCTTTACCTCAAGTGCTATAAGCTAAAGTGTAGGAGTTTTTATCCTAAGATCAACATCTATTAGATCCTAGGCCAAAGCTCAAGGGTGATCTAATTCCAAAGCCAAGAGTTTGATGATGCCATCTATCCTACACTCTTTCTAATCACATGGAGAGTGTGAGAAAAAGATATATTTTCATTGTACTTCTTCGTGATATACAAAATCTCAAGATCAACCAAAGTGAAATCTTGAAGCATGGAGGAGATGAGGAAGGAAGAAGTTAAATGTTCTTTGAGTTTGGAAAATTGTTATAGCTCAAACCCCATATCTAAAAAAAATAAGCAATTTAGTTGAAGGACATGAAAACCATTGAGGAAACTAACCTTTTTAGAGAAGGAAACCCCATGGTGCATGTCCTAATTGATAAAGTTTGAGAATTTAATGATAGGGATGAGGGAATATCCTTATCACCTTCAATGGAAACATGACCAATGTAATTTTAGACAAATTTGTGGGATTAGGTATTGCTACTAGAGAAATATGGCAAAAATGGGGAAAATGAGCTTTCAGACCAAACGAGATCAAATTAATATAGGAAGATGGTTATATCCAATGCTCATTAGGTTTATTGGAAAAGGTAGCATTGACAACATGTGTAGTTGATTCTGAACATATCTTGGCTATATGCGAGTTCAAGAAGGCAAGAAACTATGGGATGATCCTAGGGAGGCTATTCATACTTGAGATGAAAGTTATGCAAGATTGCAAGGAATATTTGTTATTTCTAGAGCACCAAGGAACAACCAAAAAAAAAATTCTACATAACTTTGATATAGAGATGTTCCCCTCCCTAGTTGAATCTCATCATAGTGAAAATTCTAGTTATCAATCTCGGATGCACGAGGATCTTTACCTGTGGATTTGTAGGGAAAACAAGAAAGAAGAGGAGAGACATCATAATTTCATGCCAATAGATGGAGAAGAGTGGCCAATAGAAGTTTTGTCATATGTGCCTCAAATATTCCATGATGAAGCCTTTGAGCCGTATGGGTGGATGGAGATTTTACCCACATTAGACATGTGTGTAAACAAACATATTATCATCATGAAAGGGTTTGTAGATGAGGATGGATTCACCATGAACCGATTCATCATCATGATTTATGAAGAAGAACCTGACAAGATGAAATCCTACTAAGACTAAAACCAGTAACATCCAATAGGATTTCATAGCCCTACCTTCTAATAGGCTTCAAGGATAAGGAGTGTATACTTGTTGATTCTTTGATAGGCATTGGAGCTTCCTTTAGTAGTATAAAAGCCTCCTTGGATGATAAAGTGGTCTTATCTATACAAACAATATAATCTTACGTGATAGGCTAGGGTGGATGGAGATTTTACCCACATTAGACATGTGTGTAAACAAACATATTATCATCATGAAAGGGTTTGTAGATGAGGATGGATTCACCATGAACCGATTCATCATCATGATTTATGAAGAAGAACCTGACAAGATGAAATCCTACTAAGACTAAAACCAGTAACATCCAATAGGATTTCATAGCCCTACCTTCTAATAGGCTTCAAGGATAAGGAGTGTATACTTGTTGATTCTTTGATAGGCATTGGAGCTTCCTTTAGTAGTATAAAAGCCTCCTTGGATGATAAAGTGGTCTTATCTATACAAACAATATAATCTTACGAGTGATAAGCTGAACAAGAACAACCTCCATACTTGGAGATTCAGAATGAGGAATTTCTTGATGGGAAAAGGCTACTAGAAATACATCGAATTAGAGAATGAAAACACTCTGAGTTACCAGAGAGGAATCGGACTACAGAACAAATAAGAGCATATGAGGAATGGAATCAAGGAGCACGAAAGGTAATGTATTGGCTATCTGTTAGCATACAAGATAGCATGATTGGGCACATAGAGGATGCCAAGACTCCGAAAGAGGCTTGGAACAGTTTGGTGACTTTGTATGAGACTAATACAAAGGCACAGAAATTGAAACTCAAGAACGAGTTGCATACATTGGAAAAGAAGAGCATGTCTGTAAGTGACTACACTCTAAAAATCAAAAGCATATATGAGTCACTTGCATCTATTGGCATGAATGTAGATGATGATGATAAGGTGGAAGTGTGCCTTCGTGGTTTAGGAGGTGCATATAAGCAGTTTAGAAGTTCCATACAGACTAGGGAAAATATTCCGAATTTTGCTGATCTGGTATCTATGCTGATTATTGAAGAAAAGAATCTTGGTGAGGATTCAAACTCCCAAGGAAAGCCCAGTTCTGAGCATGTATTCTACTTTGGCAGAGGAAGAGGCAGAGGAAGAGGCAGAGGAAGAGGCAGAGATAGAGGTTTTGGAAATGGAAGAGGAAAGAGTAACCAAGACCAAGGTCAACAACAGAATCATGTAGGAGGAAGAGGACAATTTCTAGGCAGGGGGAGCCAAAGAGGTCGCAGAAATTTCCAAAGAAATGATAGTAAAGGATGCTAGAATTGTGGTAAACCTAGACACTTTGAACAGGTCGAAGAATCAAAATAACAGAAGACAGCAAAACAACTATGCATCCACAAGTGCAGATGATTCTGAGAAGTTGTTTATGGTTCAACGTCATATGACTGGTGTTTCAAAATCGAAGGATATTGTCTGGTATGTTGATTCAGGTGCTTCAAATCACATGACCAGTCATGCAGAATGGTTTAGTACTTTGCAGAAATTGCAAGTTCCTAGATATGTTGAAATAGGTGATGACACATCACATCCTATTGAGCATACAGGAAACATAACACTATCTATCGAGGATGGAAAGGTAAAACATCTTGCTGATGTGCTGCATGTTCCAAATATAACAAAGAATCTGGTTTCCGTTAGACAAATGTTTGACCAAGGATTACAAGTCAGGTTCAATGGTGATGGATTATATGTAGAGGAGTACAAGCAGGATGGATGATTGGTTGCCAAAGGAAACAAAGTGGGTAGGATGTTCACCTTAAATGTCAAGATTCCTGAAATGAATGCAGCCATGTTTGCAAAATATGCAGGAGTTATTGCTGATATAGAGATCTGGCACAAACGAATTGGACACGCAAATCTGCAAAGGCTGAAACTGATGCAGTCAAAGGAGATTGTCCATGGACTACCAAATTTCAAAGTTGCAGAAATGCGAAAGGTATGTGCAGCATGTCAATTTGGTAAACAGTCAAGAGCATCATTTCCACATGACAAGCATGTTAATGAGAATGTACTAGAAGTAGTACATACAGATGTTTGGGGTCCAGCAAAGACCACATCTATGGCCGGTTGCAGGTTTTATGTTACTTTCATTGATGACCATACACACAAAGTATGGGTATATTTCATGAAAGAGAAGAGTGAGGTGTTCACTCACTTCCAGAATTTTAAAGTTATGGTTGAAAAGCAAACAGGGAAGTACATTCAGACATTAAGATCTGATGGAGGAGGTGAATACATGTCAAATGAGTTCAGCAGCTTTCTAAAAAATCATGGTATTCCACGTCAGCATGCAGGTACACACCACAACAGAATGATATTACTAAACGCAAAAATAGACATATTGCAGAAATAGCAAGAGCCTTTATGGCTGAGAAGAATATGCCTCATTGTTACTAGGCAAAAGTTGTGCATAATGTTGTATACATGATGAAGAGAACTCCGACTGCTACTGTACATGAAGTTACACTTGAAGAGAAGTTTACAGGTAAAAAGCCAAACTTATCACATCCGAAAGTTTTTGGGTGTATTACATATGTACATGTCCGAGATGAATTGAGGACGAAGCTTGATCCAAAAGCAGAAAAGTGTGTCTTCAGTGGACACTCCCTTGAGCAAAAAAGATATAAATGTTATAACCCACTCACACGATAGGTAAAGGCGAGCAGAGATGTGGTATTTGATGAAATGTCAAGCTTCTATGCAGATGCCAAAGAAGGACTGAATCTTGAACCAAATGACAAAGAAAATGCTGAAAAATCAAGTGCAGAATCTCAAGTTTTGAGTGAACCGGATGCATCACCAAGTAATAGTTCCAATTCAAATCCATGGAGTGGAAGATTGCATGGAAATTTCAGTCCAACAAATTCATCAAATACATCCAAAATAGGTGAAGAAAAGCTTTCTGCTAGTAGTAAAACATGTGCAAGCTTTGAAGACGTTGATGGAGATTCAAGCGGTTCAGAAAATAGTCTTGATGAGAAAATTGGATTGCCCTCTGTGAAGACTCCACGAATAAGAAGGGCACATGTAGATTATACAAGGAGAAGGGACCCAGGACCAAGACGATCTGGGAGTATGCAGAATTCAGTACAACGATTGACGTATGACAATTATATGGCTCGCCATTGTGCCTACATGACAAAGGTAATACAAGATGGTGAACCTTCTTGTTTTGAAGATGCACTTGGTAATGCAGATTGGGAAAAAGCTATGGATGAGGAGATGGCTGCACTTTATGGAAATGATACATGGAAGCTGGTTCCATTGCCACGAGGAAAGAAACCCATAGGCTACAAGTGGGTTTACAAAGTAAAGCATAATGCTGATGGTAGCATAAGCAGGTATAAAGCACGATTGGTAGCTAAAGGATATGCACATACATATGGCATTGATTATGAGGAAACATTTAGTCCTCTAGCTAAAATGTCCATAGTCAGAACACTTGTTGCATTAGCTACACCAAAAGGATGGACTTTGCATCAGATGGATGTGAAGAATGGTTTCCTACATGGTGACTTACATGAAGAAGTATACATGGACCAGCCACAAGGATATGAAGATTCAAAGCATCCAGAATATGTTTGCAGGTTGCAAAAGGCTTTGTATGGGCAGAAGCAGGCTCCGCGTGCATGGCATGCAAGGATTGTTGATTACTTAACCAGCACTGGGTTTTCTATGTGTGATATAGATCACTCACTATATGCAAGGAAGGTTGATGACGGCATCACTATTGTGGCTTTTTATGTTGATGACCTGATTTTAGGTGGTGATAATGAAGGAAGCATCAAAGAGGAAAAGAAACGTCTTCTGCAGGAATTTGACATGAAAGATCTTGGTGTGCTGCGCTATTTCTTGTGCATCGAGTTTATACATACAGAAGCAGGTATATGGATGTTGCAAAGGCAATATGCCTTGAATATGCTGCAAAAGTATGGTATGGCTGATTGTAAGCCAATTTCTATGCCATTAGATCAGAATTTGAAGTTGGACACTACATTAGGTGAAGCATTGGAAAATGCTACTATGTACAGGAAAATTGTGGGAAGTCTTATATATCTCACAATTACAAGGCCTGATCTAAGTTACACTGTTGGACTTGAAAGTCAATTTATGCAGGTTCCCACAAAGCCACATTTGGATGCTCTGAGGTGCACTCTACGTTATGGGAGTGCTACTTTGGATTATGCATTGTTTTATGAGGCTGGTCTAGATTTGCAGGTTTATGGATACACCCATGCTGATTGGGCTGGTAGCATTCTAGATAGAAGATCTACTAGTGGTTTTCTATTCTCGCTTCGGAGTGCAGCTATTACATGGAGTATCAAGAAGCAACCCACTGTTGCTTTGTGGAGTACAGAGGCTGAGTATAGAGGTACTGCAATGGCAGCATGTGAGGCATCATGGCTGGAGATGCTACTTGGATATTTAGGTGTGGAAGTGCAAAAGCCTATCACTATTTATTGTGATAATCTTAGCAGCATATAGTTAGCACGGAATCCTGTTTTCCATGCTAGAACAAAGCATATCGAGGTACATTATCACTTCATCTGAGAGAAGGTATTAGCACGTGATATTGATCTTATTTATGTAAGAACAGATGAGCAGGTTGCTGATATTTTCACCAAAGCACTCGGAGGTGAGAAGTTGAAGAAGTTTCGGGAGATGCTTGGATTAGAGGATATAGCGTTGAGCTTGAGGGGGAGTGTTGAGATATCAAGCTCAACATGTGATGATCTAGGATGACACGTACTAGTTTTTCGTTTCTCTGACATGTATAGTGGTCACGCCGGTATATGTCAGGGATACTTCATTGAGCTTTATTAGATTTATCTACCGAGAGTGATGGCACATTTGTTCCTTACCAGCTCAGTCATTCGCGGACATAAGGTTTTCCCTTATGCACTCATCTTTATATATTGCACTAGTTGTATTCTTGTTTAGGTCATTCTTGTACATTCCTTTTTATGTAATAGAAGAAGAAGAAGATCATTCTTCCTTGCCTCAATCTGTGTGTGTGTGCTTCTCCTTGACAGTGAGTGTGTGTGTGAGATCTCTTCCTTATCTCCTTCCTTGTGACATTAAATGCATATGCACACACTACATATGCACATACATTCATCTTCATACATATGCATACATGCATACAACATGCACTCATGCATACAGTAGATAGCCACATGCACTCATCACATCTCTTAAATGCATATGCACATACATTCATTTTCATACATATGCGTACATGCATACACATATGCATTCATACACATCATAAATATGCATGGTAGTCTCTCTCTCTCTCTCACTCTCTCTCTCTCACTCTCTCTCTCTCTCTCTCTCTCTCTCTCTCTCTCTCTCTTTCCCTCCCCTCTATCTCTCTCTCTCTCCCCTCTCTCTCCCCCTCTCTCTCTACCTCCCTCCCTCCCTCCCTCTCTCTCTCTTTGTCTCTCTCTCTCTCTGTCTCTCTCTCTCTCTCTCTCTCTCTCTCTCTCTCTCTCTCTTCGGAGGCTTTATGAGAATATAAGGCAGAAGTTTAATTACCTCTTGAGGACTCACCTCTTGAGTGCAGCATTTGCAGATTTCTGCTTACTAGTAGAAGAGCTCCATTTTCCTCTGCCCTTCTGACTAGCCAGGAAAGCTTGATCTGCAACATGCATAATGGACCTGTTCTACTGGACTAATCTTCCTACAATAGAACAGAGACTAACTCCTCAAATGACAAGGCATTTGGATTGCCTTTCATCATCATCGAATAGTAGAATCAAAACTGTGATATGAATCAGGAAGACCATTCAGAACGGTCTGCACAAGTGAGCTATCTGGTATAACCTCATCAGTAGAAATCAATTGTTCCTTCAAATCTTTGATCTTCGTTAGGAAACTGTCCATAGAATCACCT
This sequence comes from Ceratopteris richardii, assembly GCA_020310875.1. NCBI lineage: Eukaryota > Viridiplantae > Streptophyta > Polypodiopsida > Polypodiales > Pteridaceae > Ceratopteris > Ceratopteris richardii. Next base: position 8,424,865 of record CM035435.1, on the reverse strand, counting down.
TCATTCATGTGCTCACTCTCCAACTGTTTTCGGAGGTAAGCAACACGAGCCTCATTCCTAGCTTGGTACAATGTGGTAAGTGTATCCCAAGCATCCTTAGCTGTTCTACAAGAGCGAATGTGAGGAATAATGGCACGTTTGACATACAAAGCTATCAATGCATATGCCTGGGCATTTCTGCCATCCCAGTGAATCTGCTCTACAGTAGGTGCAATAGAAACAACAGCACGAACACGAATCTACAGAATATCATCTTTGACACCATCTTCATTAGCTCCAGCACCTGTATTTGCGGTACCTGTAGTCAGAGGTGTAACAGGATGTCTTTCAACACCCTACACAATGTTCCACAATCCTTTTGCAACCAACACATGTCGCATCATATAAGCCCATAACGGGTAGTTGGTACCATCCAACTTATCCTCAACAGCCAACATACAGAATACATCACTGCTTTCAACCATGGCCGGTGACTAAAATACCTTGATGCAGAAAATTGATTGTATCTCAAAAAGTTGAATGGAACTACCCCGACAAATTCTGCTAGACTTGTAGCAGACTTCGAGACGCTTATACTGGCGAGCAGAAATTGGTATATACCTTTGGCACAAAAAGACGAAATGGCCTTCATAAGCACTTCGATAGTGCATTCGGAGGCCAAAACGAGCTCAGATCGCGATTTTGGCACCACAGAACGAAGCTGTTTTGATCTCGGAAACATGTTGAGTATGCTCACCAAATTTCGTGCGAATCTGAGACTGCAAACGGAGGAGTGTCGACGGCACCCTAGATGAAACGACGACCTGCTCTGATACCAATTGTTGGAGATAGACGTCTACGGAAGCACACGAACATCACAAGGAAGAAGAAGAAGCTTGGAGCACAAACACACAATAGTGAATGTATTACTAGAGAATGTACAAAGATAAGTAGCCCATTAGGGCAACAAACAGATATACAAGCCAGGGGAAAAAAACCTCCTAAAGAGGGAAAAAAGTGCCCTGACGGTCCTAGTGTGTTCACACACATCACTACCAAAATATATCAACAATGTATACACCAACAAAAGAGCAACTGGAAGCTTACAAAAAGCTTCGATGGGCCAAAGTTACAAAGGTTTAAAGAAATGTCAGGTATAAAGAAGGTGCAGGTAATCACAATTGATGATCGAGGGGGAGCTATTGGAGCAAGACAATCATCAATGGATGATTACATGAAGCCTAAGAATGATGAAGTGAAGAAAAGACTCAAGCTCAAAGCATGAAGTCAAGTGAAGAATCAGGATTAAATGTTCTATACATTTATGTCTGCTAGCTTTGGAAAAATACTTCAAAATACTTTGATTTAGTGATGATTTCATACTCATATGCATATATACACTTAGGTATAGTCATGACATAGATTAGAGATGAAGAATAGATGAAAGTAAAGTTAATATATTTCAAGTTTTCTAAGAGATAGATGTGAAGAGAGTTTTCTCGTGAGTTAGTGACTAGTCTTTCCTAGAATTCTCTCAGCTTGATCATGTGGATCAGGAAATTTTTTGTACACATCTAATTCAGAAGCTAATCAAGCTATGATCAAATTTTGATGATCTAATTCTCTTCAGGTTGTGTGTATGACAAGTAGCAACATTCATATGTAGAGGTCTACAAGTGAAGTTTTCAGAATCTCGCATTTTGTTGCTCAAAGGATTTCCTTGGATCTCAATGCTCAATGTTAAGCTTTTATTATTTGACCATTCAAACTCTAAGTTAGAAGGTAAGGAAGCTTTTTCTAAAAGCATTTAGCAAAATGGGTTAGATTATGAGAGAAATCAAGTTAAGAAGTTGATCATGTCCAAGTCGCCATTCCTGGAAGGCAGTTTCCGACATGGGTTTGATCTAAGTTATCAAATTAGAAATCTAATGGTTGTTTTGAAGAACTAATGATCATTATGATTGCGCAAAGGTAGTATGAATATGTATGTATCATCTGAATGATTAAAATCAAAGTCATATGCAGATATTGAAGTCCATTTCTGAAGCAGATTGTTGAAGTTGAAGGAAACTTCATACAGAGAAGTATTTCTTAATAAACTTCAATATTTGTGTAAATTTTGGTTTACTCTTGATATAGATGAGTTCTTAAATCAAAATAGATCAAACATGTGGAGAATTAAAGGTCTCCAACAAAGCTTACTATGCACGTAGAGGAAGACATGGTAGAGGTAGAGACAGAGAAGGAAGACAAAGTAGGGGGATATCATGAGACTCTAATTCATGCTCTATTTGTGGATTTAATAATCATACAACTAAAAATTGCTTTCTAAATTCTAGGAATCAAAGAGCCAAAAGCTACAATAGAGGAAGTTATGGCTACTCAAGAGGAAGGTTTAATAATTACCATGTCAACCAGAACAAATACAACCATTCAAAGTATCAAGAAGGCAATAGGGGAAGAAGAGACCTCAACAACTACACAAAAGATTCAAATCAAAAGGACTCATTGCTAATCATGAATATGGCCATGCCACAAGGTCAACATGATGAGCATGTTTTCGAGATGGATTTAGGTTGTTCCAATCATGTGGCACGAAATGTGGCCCTCCTATCAGATTTCGAAGATCCAAGGAACAAGAATGAGGTACAAACAAGAGATGATACAAGACACCTTGTGGAGAAAATAGGAAATGTCCAAGCCCTGATGGAAACATCAACTTACCGAGTAAGGTACTCTATGTCCCTACCATTACAAAGAATTTGATCAGTGTTGGGCAGATAGTAGAGAAAGGGTTCCAAGTCAAGTTCACAAGAGGAGGAGCATTTGTTGAAGATCCAATTCAAGTATTTAGGATAATTACAAAAGGTGAAAAGATAGGTAGATTGTTCACACATGATTTATAAGTGTAGTGCATGTCAATTTGGAAAGTCTCACAGGTTACCATTCATGAAGAAAGGATATATGCATGGACCTCTCTTGGATTTGGTTCATACAGATGTATGGGGACCTAGCAAGGATGCTTCAATATCTGGATCAAGGTATTATGTCTCCTTCATTGATGATTGTAGTAGATGGACTATATTATATTTTATGAAACACAAAGATAAAGTCTTTTCATGCTTCAAAAGGTATTCGGCTCTTTTGGAGAATCAAATAGGTAAGATATTTAAAAGCCTATGGTCAGATGGAGGGGGAGAGTACTTCTCCCATGAATTTGACTCCTTTCTTCAAGAGAGGGGAATAAAAAGAGAGATCACTACAAGGTACACTCCTGAGCAAAATGGAGTGGTAGAAAGAGGGAATAGGACAATTGTTGAAGCTACAAGGTCTATGTTAAATGAGAAACACTTACCTAATTACTTACGGGCTGAGGTTGTATCCACAACCACTTATTTGATTAACACGTTACCTTCAAAATCACGTGATGGCATGACACCATATGAGGCTTGGAATGGAAGAAGACCAATCTTGGATCATTGTAAGATTTTTGGATGTATTCCTTATGCTCATGTTCCTTCACGGGTTAGAGGCAAGATGGATCCCAAAGCAGAAAGGTGTGTATTCATTGGATATGACAACAATCAAAAGGGCTACAGATTATACAACCCAATAGCCAAAGGATTCTTGGTGAGTAGAGATGTAGTATTTGATGAGAATAGTTCTTGGTATGAAAATTCATGTAGAAAGGTCAACCTACCTTATGATCTTGAAGAAGATTTCCCAAAAATTGTTAAGGATAATCTAAAGTTGAAGAGCAAGATACCTCAGAAGATGATGAAGCAACTCGATATGAAAAAATCAAAATGTGGAAGTCTAAAGGCAAAGCAAAAGTGCAGGAACTTGAACACAAACTCAATGAATTGATTATGAGGAGACCTTCTCTGTTGTGACAAAGATGCCTACTATTAGGGTTTTGCTTAGTATTTCATCTTCCAAGAATGTGAAGATACTTCAATTGGATGTAAAAAATGCATTTCTTAATGGATGGATAATAGAAGAGGTACATATGGCACAACCACTTGGTTTTGAGAATCACATGTATCTTGATTATGTGTGTAAACTTAATAAAGCTTTATATGGACTCAAGCAAGCCCCAAGCACTTGGAATCACAGGCTTGTCTCATTCTTGTAGGACAAAGGATCTCAACCTAGCAAGGCAGATCCATCCGTATTCATAAAAAGGGGTAATTCTGAAGTCATCTGTTTGTGTGTGTATGTAGATGATATTATACTTACAAGAAATGATACAGCTAGCATTAAGAGAATCAAAGAACAGATGAGAGAAGAATTCAAGATAAGTGATTTGAGTTTACTTACCTACTTCCTAGGATTGGAAGTTGTCTACAAAGATCATGATTTGAATTCTTACTCAAAGAAAGTTTATTAAAGACATGTTGGAAAAATTCAAGATGCAAGATTGCATCATTGTAGGTACTTCAATGGAAGTTAATCACAAATTAAGCTCACATGAAGGTGAACTCAAAAGTCAATTTATGCACACACCCAAGAAACATCACATGGAGGATGGCAAGAGGATATGCAGATATCTGAAAGGGACCATGAATGAGGGGTTATACTACCCTTATGTATCTGATTCAAGTTTGAAATTATTCTTTGATGCAGATTGGGCTGGCTCCAAGGAAGACAAGAGGAGCACCTCAGGATATCTTACCTTTCCAGGTTCAAAACTTGTCTCATGCTCATCGAAGAAGCAACATATAGTTGCACTCTCTTCCACAAAAACTGAATGCAAAGGTCTTGCCATAGCTACTCAAAGAGCAATGTGGATGAAGGAAGAGATTGGAACTCCAAACATTTTGTGGTGACAATACGAGCTCCATTCACTTGGCTGCCAATCCAATTTTTCATGCAAGGACTAAGAATATTGAAGTACATTATCCCTATGTAAGAGAGGAGATTGTGAGAAAGGAGATTAAGTTAATGTATGTGTCCACTCATCAACAATGTGTAGATATTCTAGCCAAATCATTGGATGGTACAAAGCTTTGCAAATTCAAGGCTATGATTGGTTTGCAGGTAGTCTTGGAAGATTGAAGATCTCAAGATCACTTGACTTGAGGGGGAACTGTTTGAACAAGTCCATGGCAAGTCCAATTGATGGCTTGAGTCATCAAAAGGCTTAGAAAATTGAAGGAAATGTCAACTCCTTGTAGAGTTCACTTGTGAACTCCCTCTTGTAATTTTTGAGTACTTACTTGATGTAAAAGTAAAGGAATCGAAGTGGTTGAATCCACATGATTCGTAGGAAAGCAAAAATCCATGAATTTTTTATTGAGTGACTATGAGAATCAATCATTAAAAGATTGGAGAGTGATTTTAGGAGAGATTCAAATTCAAAATTAGGCTCCAAACATGACTATATATACATGGCTTTCTAGATGCCATTTTTGTACCTCCATGAGCAAAGCTTCATGCCATATCAGAGTATGGATTCAAGGCACACATATGTACCAGTAAGTCTATTTTAGTTTAGAATCAATCTACATTCATTTTCATGATCATTTGTGTCCATAATATCATGCTTTTGCAACTGTATTTTTCACTACCATATCTCTCAGTTTTCTCAGTCGGATTGCAGAGATGATTTCTCTGAGCTTGGTGGATCATTTTCAGTGATTTAAGTTGCTATAGTTTTCTCCTTGAGTGTATTATATACTCACAAATTGTCATTGCAATTGGTGTTTTCAATCCTGTGCTATGCTCATTTGAAGTCGCCTATATCGCTTCATATTCTACTTCTCTATCAATACTCCAATCAGAACAATCTTTTTCTCAGAGCAGGTTCTCAGTGCATACTTCATCATGTCCCATGATTCAAACTTTGCTAGAATGCTCCTAATATCTTATATATGGCTACAAAATTTCATAAGCACATGTCGCATCATATAAGCCCATAACGGGTAGTTGGTACCATCCAACTTATCCTCAACAGCCAACATACGGAATACATCACTGCTTTCAGCCATGGCCGGTGACTAAAATACCTTGATGCAGAAAATTGATTGTATCTCAAAAAGTTGAACGGAACTACCCAGACAAATTCTACTAGACTTGTAGCAGACTTCGAGACGCTTATACTGGCGAGCAGAAATTGGTATATACCTTTGGCACAAAAAGACGAAATGGCTTCATAAGCACTTCGATAGTGCATTCGGAGGCCGAAACGAGCTCAGATCGCGATTTTGGCACCACAGAACGAAGCTGTTTTGATCTCGGAAACATGTTGAGTATGCTCACCAAATTTCGTGCGAATCTGAGACTGCAAACGGAGGAGTGTCGACGGCACCCTAGATGAAACGACGACCTGCTCTGATACCAATTGTTGGAGATAGACGTCTACGGAAGCACACGAACATCACAAGGAAGAAGAAGAAGCTTGGAGCACAAACACACAATAGTGAATGTATTACTAGAGAATGTACAAAGATAAGTAGCCCATTAGGGCAACAAACATATATACAAGCCAGGGGAAAAAAACCTCCTAAAGAGGGAAAAAAGTGCCCTGACGGTCCTAGTGTGTTCACACACATCACTACCAAAATATATCAACAATGTATACACCAACAAAAGAGCAACTGGAAGCTTACAAAAAGCTTCGATGGGCCAAAGTTACAAAGGTTTAAAGAAATGTCAGGTATAAAGAAGGTGCAGGTAATCACAATTGATGATCGAGGGGGAGCTATTGGAGCAAGACAATCATCAATGGATGATTACATGAAGCCTAAGAATGATGAAGTGAAGAAAAGACTCAAGCTCAAAGCATGAAGTCAAGTGAAGAATCAGGATTAAATGTTCTATACATTTATGTCTGCTAGCTTTGGAAAAATACTTCAAAATACTTCGATTTAGTGATGATTTCATACTCATATGCATATATACACTTAGGTATAGTCATGACATAGATTAGAGATGAAGAATAGATGAAAGTAAAGTTAATATATTTCAAGTTTTCTAAGAGATAGATGTGAAGAGAGTTTTCTCGTGAGTTAGTGACTAGTCTTTCCTAGAATTCTCTCAGCTTGATTATGTGGATCAGTAAACTTTTTGTACACATCTAATTCAGAAGCTAATCAAGCTATGATCAAATTTTGATGATCTAATTCTCTTCAGGTTGTGTGTATGACAAGTAGCAACATTCATATGTAGAGGTCTACAAGTGAAGTTCTCAGAATCTCGCATTTTGTTGCTCAAAGGATTTGCTTGGATCTCAATGCTCAATGTTAAGCTTTTATTATTTGACCATTCAAACTCTAAGTTAGAAGGTAAGGAAGCTTTTTCTAAAAGCATTTAGCAAAATGGGTTAGATTATGAGAGAAATCAACTTAAGAAGTTGATCATGTCCAAGTCGCCATTACTGGAAGGCAGTTTCCGACATAGGTTTGATCTAAGTTATCAAATTAGAAATCTAATGGTTGTTTTGAAGAACTAATGATCATTATGATTGCGCAAAGGTAGTATGAATATGTATGTATCATCTGAATGATTAAAATCAAAGTCATATGCAGATATTGAAGTCCATTTCTGAAGCAGATTGTTGAAGTTGAAGGAAACTTCATACAGAGAAGTATTTCTTAATAAACTTCAATATTTGTGTAAATTTTGGTTTGCTCTTGATATAGATGAGTTCTTAAATCAAAATAGATCAAACATGTGGAGAATTAAAGGTCTCCAACAAAGCTTACTATGCACGTAGAGGAAGACATGGTAGAGGTAGAGACAGAGAAGGAAGACAAAGTAGGGGGATATCATGAGACTCTAATTCATGCTCTATTTGTGGATTTAATAATCATACAACTAAAAATTGCTTTCTAAATTCTAGGAATCAAAGAGCCAGAAGCTACAATAGAGGAAGTTATGGCTACTCAAGAGGAAGGTTTAATAATTACCATGTCAACCAAAACAAATACAACCATTCAAAGTATCAAGAAGGCAATAGGGGAAGAAGAGACCTCAACAACTACACAAAAGATTCAAATCAAGAGGACTCATTGCTAATCATGAATATGGCCATGCCACAAGGTCAACATGATGAGCATGTTTTCGAGATGGATTTAGGTTGTTCCAATCATGTGGCATGAAATGTGGCCCTCCTATCAGATTTCGAAGATCCAAGGAACAAGAATGAGGTACAAACAAGAGATGATACAAGACACCTTGTGGAGGAAATAGGAAATGTCCAAGCCCTGATGGAAACATCAACTTACCCAGTAAGGTACTCTATGTCCCTACCATTACAAAGAATTTGATCAGTGTTGGGCAGATAGTAGAGAAAGGGTTCCAAGTCAAGTTCACAAAAGGAGGAGCATTTGTTGAAGATCCAATTCAAGTATTTAGGAGAATTACAAAAGGTGAAAAGATAGGTAGATTGTTCACATTTGAATTACAAGACACTAGTAACATTGCTCTCTTTAACTATGGTAGTCAAACACTCATAGAATTGGAAGTATGGCACAAAAGGTTAGCACATATTGGTGAAAGATCATTAAACCAAATTTACAGGGACCAAAGTGTACTTGGACTCCCTAAATTGTCAAAACAACACATGATTTATAAGTGTAGTGCATGTCAATTTGGAAAGTCTCACAGGTTACCATTCATGAAGAAAGGATATATGCATGGACCTCTCTTGGATTTGGTTCATACAGATGTATGGGGACCTAGCAAGGATGCTTCAATATCTGGATCAAGGTATTATGTCTCCTTCATTGATGATTGTAGTAGATGGACTATATTATATTTTATGAAACACAAAGATAAAGTCTTTTCATGCTTCAAAAGGTATTCGGCTCTTTTGGAGAATCAAATAGGTAAGATATTTAAAAGCCTATGGTCAGATGGAGGGGGAGAGTACTTCTCCCATGAATTTGACTCCTTTCTTCAAGAGAGGGGAATAAAAAGAGAGATCACTACAAGGTACACTCCTGAGCAAAATGGAGTGGTAGAAAGAGGGAATAGGACAATTGTTGAAGCTACAAGGTCTATGTTAAATGAGAAACACTTACCTAATTACTTACGGGCTGAGGTTGTATCCACAACCACTTATTTGATTAACACGTTACCTTCAAAATCACGTGATGGCATGACACCATATGAGGCTTGGAATGGAAGAAGACCAATCTTGGATCATTGTAAGATTTTTGGATGTATTCCTTATGCTCATGTTCCTTCACGGGTTAGAGGCAAGATGGATCCCAAAGCAGAAAGGTGTGTATTCATTGGATATGACAACAATCAAAAGGGCTACAGATTATACAACCCAATAGCCAAAGGACTCTTGGTGAGTAGAGATGTAGTATTTGATGAGAATAGGTCTTGGTATGAAAATTCATGTAGAAAGGTCAACCTACCTTATGATCTTGAAGAAGATTTCCCAAAAATTGTTAAGGATAATTCTTCTAAAGTTGAAGAGCAAGATACCTCAGAAGATGATGAAGCAACTCGATATGAAAAAATCAAAATGTGGAAGTCTAAAGGTAAAGCAAAAGTGCAGGAACTTGAACACAAACTCAATGAATTGATTATGAGGAGACCTTCTCTGTTGTGACAAAGATGCCTACTATTAGGGTTTTGCTTAGTATTTCATCTTCCAAGAATGTGAAGATACTTCAATTGGATGTAAAAAATGCATTTCTTAATGGATGGATAATAGAAGAGGTACATATGGCACAACCACTTGGTTTTGAGAATCACATGTATCTTGATTATGTGTGTAAACTTAATAAAGCTTTATATGGACTCAAACAAGCCCCAAGCACTTGGAATCACAGGCTTGTCTCATTCTTGTAGGACAAAGGATCTCAACCTAGCAAGGCAGATCCATCCGTATTCATAAAAAGGGGTAATTCTCAAGTCATCTGTTTGTGTGTGTATGTAGATGATATTATACTTACAAGAAATGATACAGATAGCATTAAGAGAATCAAAGAACAGATGAGAGAAGAATTCAAGATAAGTGATTTGAGTTTACTTACCTACTTCCTAGGATTGGAAGTTGTCTACAAAGATCATGATTTGAATTCTTACTCAAAGAAAGTTTATTAAAGACATGTTGGAAAAATTCAAGATGCAAGATTGCATCATTGTAGGTACTTCAATGGAAGTTAATCACAAATTAAGCTCACATGAAGGTGAACTCAAAAGTCAATTTATGCACACACCCAAGAAACATCACATGGAGGATGGCAAGAGGATATGCAGATATCTGAAAGGGACCATGAATGAGGGGTTATACTACCCTTATGTATATGATTCAAGTTTGAAATTATTCTTTGATGCAGATTGGGCTGGCTCCAAGGAAGACAAGAGGAGCACCTCAGGATATCTTACCTTTCCAGGTTCAAAACTTGTCTCATGCTCATCGAAGAAGCAACATATAGTTGCACTCTCTTCCACAAAAACTGAATGCAAAGGTCTTGCCATAGCTACTCAAAGAGCAATGTGGATGAAGGAAGAGATTGGAACTCCAAACATTTTGTGGTGACAATATGAGCTCCATTCACTTGGCTGCCAATCCAATTTTTCATGCAAGGACTAAGAATATTGAAGTACATTATCCCTATGTAAGAGATGAGATTGTGAGAAAGGAGATTAAGTTAATGTATGTGTCCACTCATCAACAATGTGTAGATATTCTAGCCAAATCATTGGATGGTACAAAGCTTTGCAAATTCAAGGCTATGATTGGTTTGCAGGTAGTCTTGGAAGATTGAAGATCTCAAGATCACTTGACTTGAGGGGGAACTGTTTGAACAAGTCCATGGCAAGTCCAATTGATGGCTTGAGTCATCAAAAGGCTTAGAAAATTGAAGGAAATGTCAACTCCTTGTAGAGTTCACTTGTGAACTCCCTCTTGTAATTTTTGAGTACTTACTTGATGTAAAAGTAAAGGAATCGAAGTGGTTGAATCCACATGATTCGTAGGAAAGCAAAAATCCATGAATTTTTTATTGAGTGACTATGAGAATCAATCATTAAAAGATTGGAGAGTGATTTTAGGAGAGATTCAAATTCAAAATTAGGCTCCAAACATGACTATATATACATGGCTTTCTAGTTGCCATTTTTGTACCTCCATGAGCATAGCTTGATGCCATATCAGAGTATGGATTCAAGGCACACATATGTACCAGTAAGTCCATTTTAGTTTAGAATCAATCTACATTCATTTTCATGATCATTTGTGTCCATAATATCATGCTTTTGCAAGTGTATTTTTCACTACCATATCTCTCAGTTTTCTCAGTCGGATTGCAGAGATGATTTCTCTGAGCTTGGTGGATCATTTTCAGTGATTTAAGTTGCTATAGTTTTCTCCTTGAGTGTATTATATACTCACAAATTTGCATTGCAATTGGTGTTTTCAATCCTGTGCTATGCTCATTTGAAGTCGCCTATATCGCTTCATATTCTACTTCTCTATCAACACTCCAATCAGAACAATCATTTTCTCAGAGCAGGTTCTCAGTGCATACTTCATCATGTCCCATGATTCAAACTTTGCTAGAATGCTCCTAATATCTTATATATGGCTACAAAATTTCATAAGCATTGCATCTTGGAATCTCAAGATATTAACATTTCTTTACTCATGGGTTTGAGTACTACTACAGCTCGTGAAAATTGGGGTGATGCTACAACTTGGTAAACACTTTTCTCCTGATGTAGTCCATCATTTTTTGATGGAATAACTCTTGATTGTTAGATCACTAAGTTAACAAAAGTTCCCCAAAGGGAATCAATTCAATTGCTCCTGTGGCTAGAGAATTCTTCAAAACAACTCGACAGGTGTATGAACATAAATAGAAAGTTTTTTGTTCTTGAATCTACTCCAACTTATCTATTTTGATTCATCCTTTTGAAAGTGATCTTACAAGGTACATAAAGTGTCTAATACATCCATTGGCAAGCTAAAAGGGCCAACTACATATCCTTGAGGTTTATTTGGCTGGTGTAGTGCAATGTTTTTGCAGCACCACTTCATCCTCTCCAAGTTCAAATCCATCTCTTCACATAAATCATATGTGAATGTGTTCTATATTGATTTTGGATGTTCTAGCCGTGCCTGACAAAATGTAGCACTATTCTAAGATTTGGAAGACCTCAAGTGCAAGCATGAGGTACAAAAAAGAGATGACACAAGGCACCTGGTGGAGAAAATTGGAAATGCAAAGAGATCAGATGATAACATGAATTTTGTGAGTAGAGTTATCTATGTACCAAGCACTACTAAGAACTTGATACATGTAGGATAGATTATGGGTAAAGGTTTGTAGGTGTGGTTCACAAAACATGATTCTTACAAAAAGAACCCATACAAAGGATTCTAGAAGATAGCCAAAGGATAAACGATAGGTAGATTGTTCACCTTCTAACTCTAGGACACAAGGAATGTGGCATTGTTCAGCTATGGCACTTAAACCCTATTAGAGTTAGAGGCTAGGCACAAAATTTTCACTCACATTCGAGAGAATGTTGGGAGAGGATGGTTGGATGCACTCAGAGATTGAGTAGGTGCTGCTAAACCTGCTTCACACCAGCCCTCCTTTGACTCCAGGAATGATTAATACACTTTCTTAGCTTCCAAATGATACCAAGAAAGCATATATGTACTTTGCAAATGATATGTGTAATGATCAAATCAAAACAGACTACTTGAGACTTCAAAAATCCAAGAAAACTTGCTATTTTGGTATTGACACCTGCTCAGTCTTTCACTCAATATGACCAGCACTCTTACAATTGATCAAATTCCTTCTGGACATATTAAATTAGCTTTGCATGCTACCATTTTCAAGTGGAATGAGAAGAAATGATAAACTATACTCTGAGAAATAAGTTTAGCAAAATTATATGTACCCCCGACTTTTTAGGAACTCTGCAGACAATTACCAGAGACTGCTTCGAAGGCGATTTCTCAAAAATGGTTGAACAAAACTTCTTCAAACTTTGTAGGCTTGTAGAGGTCTTTGAGCTGGTTCCAACAAGCCTTGATTCACTTGATTTGGTTGCGAAATCACCAAGATATAGCTTGTAGAAGTTGACAGACTTGAAGTGTATACTCAGAGAATCACAGAGATAATGAATGTAACTCTTTCTATTAATTCACATGAATGTACAATCTCATTGGCATTATAAGCATAGCCTAATGAGTTGGAGAGGTGAGGTCTAAGATGTAGTACACTCACACACTTAGATACAAAAGAAATGAACTCGGGAGATGACACACAACCCGCGAGTTTTGTCTTGAGCTTTATATGTGTAGGAAGTAGGTTTGAATTTCAAATTCAAATCTAAGGCTCCCTATAATCACTCATCTAAAAGTAGGGAGATATTCTCTCCACTTATACATTCTAATTTCCACGAATCCAATCAAGTAGGTGTGATCATTTACATGCCAAGTCATTTAGACTTTTACAAGGGGTAAAGAAGTAAGAACTTATAAGCATAAGTTCACATGGTCCTTTCTTCAAATGAATTAAGCTTCCAAGGTTTCAAAACCAAGTTTCTAAAGTTCCAAGCCAAGTGTGATGGCTTGAATTGCACCAACAGCTCCCCCTCAAGCCAAACACTTTGGCTTAAGTCTTCATCTTCAATCTTCAACCACATCCTGCAATCCAATCATAGATTTGAATCTACATAACTTGTTTCCATCCAAAGCTTTAGTGAGTAAATCTGCACATTGCATATTAGTGGACACATAAGTCAATTGAATGTCTTTGCTTAGCAACTTTTCTCTCACATAGTGGTAATGAACCTCTATGTGTTTTGTCCTAGCATGATATATTGGATTTGCTGCAAGGTGAAGAGAGCTTGTGTTATCTCCAAAGATGATTGGAGGTCTAGTATATAGACCTAACTTTGTATACAAAAGCTTTAACCAGATGGCTTCTTGAGTGGCATTGGCTAGCCCTCTATACTCTGCCTCAGTGGATGACAATGCCACTGTTGGTTGCTTCTTGGCTGACCAAGAAATTGGTTTATCATCTGCAAAACATATGTATCCTGATGTGCTCCTCCTATCATCCTTGCATCCTGCCCAATCTGCATGTGAATATACTTTAATGTCAATATCTGATGTATAAGGAAAGTACAAACCATGGTTTAGAGTTCCCTTTAGATACTTCAAGATCTTCTTTGCTGCCTCTAGGTGAGGTACCCTTGGTTTGTGCATGAATTGGCTTAGCACACTAACTCCATATGCTATGTCAATTCTAGTCAAGGTGGCATAATTCAAACTACCTACCATACTTTGATATCCTGTAATGTCTTGGACTTCATCCCCTTCATGAGCACTTAGCTTTAGGTTGACCTCCATTGGAGTACTTGAGACTTTAGCATCCTGCAAGTTAAACTTCTTCACAATGTCCTGTACATACTTCTTTTGAGTGATATATATACCTGAATTAGTGTAGACTAACTCAAGACCTAAGAAGTATTTCAATAATCCAAGATCATTGATCTTGAACTCCTTCATCATCTGTCCTTTGATGCTTCTAATCCCATTGACATCATTGCTTGTAATGATGATGTCATCAACATAAACACACAAGTAGATTACCTCTGTACTACTTCTTTTTATGAAGAGAGAAGTGTCTGCTTTACTCATCACAAATCCTTGGTATTGGAGGTATGTTGTCAACCTGTAATTCCATGCTCTAGGTGCCTGCTTCAATCCATATAGAGCCTTCTTCAATTTACAAACATAATTTACCTTCTTGGGATCTTCATAGCGAGGTGGTTGTGACATGTAGACTTCTTCAGATATCCATCCATTCAAGAAAGCATTCTTGACATCTAGTTGATACATGTTCCAATTCTTGGATGCAGCTATACTCACCAAAATTCTGATTGTTGGCATCTTAGCCACAAGAGAAAATGTCTCCTCATAATCAATGCCTTGGGTTTGTGCAAAGCCCTTGGCTACCAACCTAGCTTTGTACCTGTTGATTGTACCATCAGAGTTCCTTTCGAGTTTGTAGATCCATCTGGATCCTATCACCTTCATAGAGTCCTTCTTGGGTACCAAGTCCCATGTGTCACTCTCCTTGAGAGCCTCTATTTCTTCATCCATAGCTTCTTTCCATTCTGTTTTGGTGATTGCCTCCTCATATGAACCTGGTTCTTCATTCAATAGATCCTTTGCAAGATATACAGAGTGCTTAGTTACAAGAGAAGTGTCATACCCATATCTGATAGGCTTCTTACTTTCTCTCTGAGATCTCCTCATTGCTTGAGTTGAGGATTCTGGTATATCCTCTAGCTTCTTTATTTTCATCTTCCCTTTGGACTTCCATGCCTTGAATTCCTCAAGGTTAATTGTGTCATCATCATCTGAACTTGAGTCTTCTTTCTGGATTAGTTCCTCCTTGGTGAGCTTTGGGAAATCTTCTTCCATATCATAAGGTAGACTAACCTTCCTGCATTCATTCTCATACCATGAGTCAT
Source organism: Ceratopteris richardii (assembly GCA_020310875.1). Classification (NCBI taxonomy): domain Eukaryota; kingdom Viridiplantae; phylum Streptophyta; class Polypodiopsida; order Polypodiales; family Pteridaceae; genus Ceratopteris; species Ceratopteris richardii. The sequence continues at coordinate 8,409,418 of CM035435.1, read as the reverse complement.
TCTCATAAAAAATGACATCTCTGCTTACCTTGAAACCTTTGTTTGAGGGGTTCTAGAATCTGTACCCTTTCTGGTTCAAGTCATAACCAATGAAGATACATTTTTCAGCTTTAGGGTCTAGCTTTCCCCTTACCTGTGAGGGAATATGCACATATGCAACACAACCAAAGATTTTGCAATGATCCAAAGATGGTCTCTTACAATGCCAAGCTTCATATGGTGTCATTCCATCAAGTGATTTTGATGGCAACCTGTTAATGAGATAGGTGGCAGTAGATACACTCTCTACCCAAACATAATTTGGTAACTTCTTTTCATTAAGCATAGACCTAGCTGTTTCAACAATAAGCCTATTCCTTCTTTCAGCTACCCCATTTTGTTCAGGTGAGTACCTTGTGGTTATCTCCCTCTTGATGCCTCTTTCCTGCAAGAAATCTTCAAACTCATTTGAGAAGTATTCACCTCCTCCATCTGACCTTAGTCTTTTCAAGTTTCTACCTGTTTGATTTTCAACTAGTGCAAGATATCTTTTGAAACAATTAAATACTTCGTCCTTATGCTTCATAAAGTATAAGACAGTCCATCTGCTATAATCATCAATGAAGGACACATAGTACCTTGAACCTGAAATGGAAGGGTCCTTGCTAGGTCCCCAAACATCTGTGTGCACCAAGTCTAGGTAGTCTTCATGCATAAAACCTTTCCTTGTATAAGGTAACCTATGAGACTTACCAAATTGACAAGCACCACACTTGTAAATCATGTGTTGCTTGGATACATTGGGTATCCCAAGCACACATTGATCCCTGCATATTTGCTTTAAGGTCCTTTCACCTATGTGACCTAACCTCTTGTGCCAAATTTCCAATTCTGAAAGTGTTTGATCCTTGTAATTGTATAAAGCAATATTTTTGGTGTCTTCTAGCTCAAAAGTAAACAATCTACCTGATTTTTCTCCCTTGGCTATCCTTCTGAATCCATGTCTTGGGTCCTCCACATATGCTCCATGTTGATTGAACCTGACCTGCAAACCTTTCTCCACAATCTGACCAACACTCATTAGGTTCTTGGTAATGGTTGGTACATAAAGTACCCTGCTCAATAGGTCTTGGTTACCATCACAAGTTTTCACATTTCCAATCTTTATAACAGAATGTTTAGTATCATCACCTGTCTGTACCTGATGTTTGCCCTTGGGTTCTTCCAAGTCAAAGAGTAGTGCCACATTACCAGCTACATGGTTAGAACACCCTGAGTCAATATAAAATAAATGATCATCATTTGTACTTGCCTTGGAGGTCATATTCATGATCAATAGGGAGTCATCTTGCTCCTCTGTGTAGTTGTTGTAATCCCTTCTATTTCTGAATCCACCTTGGTTGTTACTATTGTGGTTGTACTGATTGTTGTATCCATTGTAGCCTTGGTGTTGGTTGAACCTGCCTGTACCTTGAGAGTATCCACCTCTTTGATAGCCTCTTCCTCTCTAATTCTTATAGTTTCTGTAGCACTCATCTGTGGTATGGTTAGACAATCCACAAATGTTGCATGGTGATGAGTTGTAGGGTCTCCCCCTACCTTGCTTACCTCCTCTGCCTCTACCTCTTGAAGATCTACCTCTCCCTGCATAGTTAGCTTGGGAGGTAGAGCCTTCTTCTTCTTGCTTCTTCCCTTTACCTTTATCCTTAATCTTCTTATCAGTATATAGAGCAGAGGGGTTGTTACCTTTTGATTGCTCTCCATTCCTTGTAAGCTTTGCTTCATGTGTGAAGAGTTGACCAATCAGAGTTGTTAGATCAGGAGCATGTATGTCCATGTATAGGTCCATTGCTGTGGTAAAGCTCTCCCATTTGTCAACTTTTAGTGCATTGATTACCTGCCTTACTATTTGTTCCTCTTCAATCTCCTCTCCAATACTTGCAAGCTGGTCTGCAATGTCTTTGACCCTAGTGACAAAGTCTGAAACTGATTGCTTTGATTGCTTCCTAAGAGTAGTGAATTCAATCCATAGTTGATTCTTTCTGGCCCTTGTACTTGATGAAAAATATGTTGACAAGGTTTCCCAAGTTTCTTGGGAAGTCTTGCAATTCCTTATGTGGGGTAAAAGGAAATCAGATATAGAGTTAAGAAGATATGACCTTGCCAATGCATCTTTTGCACACCATGTGTTGAGCCTCTCTTGTTCATCCTTGGTGGGTAGTCCTCTTGCTTTGAATGAGGGCGATTCCTCATCTCCTGATATGAATCCAAATAAGCTTCTTCCTTGTAGATAGGTCTTCATCCTCAGAGACCAAGCTTGGTAATTGTTCCTGTCCAATTTGTCAATGAATGAAGGAAAACCATCTCCCATGTTACCTTATATGCTCTGATACCACTGTTGGGAGAGGATGGTTGGATGCACTCAGAGATTGAGTAGGTGCTGCTAAACCTGCTTCACACCAGCCCTCCTTTGACTCCAGGAATGATTAATACACTTGCTTAGCTTCCAAATGATACCAAGAAAGCATATATGTACTTTGCAAATGATATGTGTAATGATCAAATCAAAACAGACTACTTGAGACTTCAAAAATCCAAGAAAACTTGCTATTTTGGTATTGACACCTGCTCAGTCTTTCACTCAGTATGACCAGCACTCTTACAATTGATCAAATTCCTTCTGGAAATATTAAATTAGCTTTACAAGCTACCATTTGCAAGTGGAATGAGAAGAAATGATAAACTATACTATGAGAAATAAGTTTAGCAAAATTATATGTACCCCCAACTTTTTAGGAACTCTGCAGACAATTACCAGAGACTGCTTCGAAGGCGATTTCTCGAAAATGGTTGAACAAAACTTCTGCAAACTTTGTAGTCTTGTAGAGTGCTTTGAGCTGGTTCCAACAAGCCTTGAATCACTTGATTTGGTTGAGAAATCACCAAGATATAGCTTGTAGAAGTTGACAGACTTGAAGTGTATACTTAGAGAATCACACAGATAATGAATGTAAATCTTTCTATTAATTCACATGAATGTACAATCTCATTGGCATTATAAGCATAGCCTAATGAGTTGGAGAGGTGAGGTCTAAGATGTAGTACACTCACACACTCAGATACAAAAGAAATGAACTCGGGAGATGACACACAACCCGCGAGTTTTGTCTTGAGCTTTATATGTGTAGGAAGTAGGTTTGAATTTCAAATTCAAATCTAAGGCTCCCTATAATCACTCATCTAAAAGTAGGGAGATATTCTCTCCACTTATACATTCTAATTTCCACGAATCCAATCAAGTAGGTGTGATCATTTACATGCCAAGTCATTTAGACTTTTACAAGGGGTAAAGAAGTAAGAACTTATAAGCATAAGTTCACATGGTCCTTTCTTCAAATGAATTAAGCTTCCAAGGTTTCAAAACCAAGTTTCTAAAGTTCCAAGCCAAGTGTGATGGCTTGAATTGCACCAACAGAGAAGACCTTAAAAAATTAGTAGATTTCAAACTATAATTGTAATACCCAATATTTCAAAGCATCATATGATTTAAAACTATAGTGTATGTCAATTTAGAAAATTGCACACGAACCATTCACAAAAAAAGAAAACATACATGCAAACATCTTGGAGATTGTCCACAGTGATGTTTGGGGACTAAGAAAGGCACCATCTATCTTAGGTTCAAGGTATTAAGTGTACTTCATTGAAAATTTTGGTAGATGTACTAGAATTTGTTTTATGAATCATAGATGAAGTGTTTTCTTGCTTCAAAACATAGCTAGCACTAGTAGAGAATCAAAGAGGAAAAACCTTGAAGAGGCTAAGGTCTGATGGAGGGGAGAGTAATTATCCCATAAGTTTGATTCTTACTTGCAAGAAAGGGGAATCAATCATGAAATAACTACTTGAGATACACCTGAGTAAAATGGGGTTGTATAAAGAAGAAATAGGACCATCATGGAAGTAGCTAGGTCAATGCTCAATAAAAAGAAGTTTCCCAATCAGCTCTAGTAGAGGTAGTAGCTATTTCCACCTATCTCAAAAATAGGTTACCCTCAGAGCCTTTGGTAGGAATGACTCCTTATGAGGCTTGGAATGGAAGAACAACAAATTTGGACCATTGTAGAATATTTGGGTGCACTAGATATGCCCATATACCATAGAACAATAGAGGTAAACATGATCTGAGGGCAAATAAATGTGTCATCATAGGTTATGAAGTAAATAAAATGGCTATAGGATATATGACCCTAGTACTATGGGATTCATAATAAATCAAGTTGTAGTATTTGATGAAAATAATTCTTAGTTTGATGATGATTGTAGGAAAATAAAATTGTCTTATGACTTGGAGGATCATTTTTGAAAATGTTCAAGCATAGGTCCACATACACTTGACACATAAAGTGAGTTGGAAGATGATCCTAGCTTGGAATCATTGATTGATTACCTACTTGTAGGATGCAGTATTTGTGGTGAGCAATGAAGAGCCTTCTTTATTCATTAAAAGATCACATGGGGAAATTATATATCTTTGTTTATATATGGATAACATTATAGTAACGTGTAATAATGTTCAAGCCATTAGGAGAATCAAACATGAAATGAAGGAAGAGTTCAAGATTAGAAACCTGTGAAGGTTGACATACTTTCGTGGATTGAAGGTAGTATACACAAAGCATCGTATGTACCTTCCTCAAACGATACACATCAAAGATATGCTTGCAAAGTTCAAGATGAAAAAGGACAAGGTTGTAGGTATACATATGGAAGTATATTCAAAGTGGTGCTCATGAAGGAGAGCTCATCAAAGATGTAACAAGCTATCAATCTTTGGTGAGGCACTACAACATATGAGGGGCATACCGACGCTGCATATACCGACGTTCATAGTCGGCGTCGGTATGGGCCTCGAAAAATGTCAGTTAGAGATACCGATGGTTAAGTGACCGTCGGTATGACCGTTTTAAACGGATCGTCGGTGTGGCCCGCACCCATCAGTATGTGCGTCGGTATATACGTCGGTATAGCCATCCGTATGCGCGTCGGTATAAGCGTCGATAATTTACTGGGAACTACAGACGCATATACCGATGGCCATACCAGCGCCCATACCGGCGGCGAGTTTTAAACATACCGCAAACCCGAGAGAAAAACTTCACATTTTTGCACGTGTTTGAATACTGTTGGTCTTCTGTCGAACTTGCGCACGCGAACCAAATTGCAACCTACATTGTCTTGTGCACACACACACACACACACACACACAGATCTCTCTCTCTACACACACACTCTCTCTCGGCTTAGATCTCACATCTTGGTAAGTGTTGCGCGTACTGTTAGCATTTGTGTTTCTCTATGCTTTAGGTTTTATAATTTCTCTTTTCTTCGATTTGTAGAAGTTCTTTGGCGTCGATTGTTTGGAATTGGACGATAGACGACATACATTACACTTTGATGACAACGATCCAAAAGAAGGGCATACTTGTAAGTGATTGTTTTATTCTCTATTGATAGAGAGAGAAGGAGAGAGAGAAAGAGAGAGAGAGATAGATAGAGAGAGAGAGAGAAGAGAGAGAGAGTGAGAGATAAAGAATAATGAAAGAAAGGAAGATAGAGATGGGAAAATAGAGCATACATACACACACATATACACACACATTTACACACATACATGTACACACATGCATACATACACACATACATATACACACATGCATACATACACACATACATGTACACACATGCATGCTTACATACACACACCTATACACACATGCATGCTTACATACACACACACATATACACACATGCATGCATACACACACATATAAATTTACACACATGCATACATACACACACATATATACACATATGCATACATACACATACACACACACATATAGACACATACATACACACACACATATATACACACATATACATACATGCATGCATACATACACACACATATACACGCATGCATGCATACACACATATACACACATGCATACATACACAAACATGCATACACACATACATACACACATATATACACATATGCATACATACACATACACACACACATATACACACATACATATATACACACATATACATTCACACACACACATATACACACATGCATGTATACATACACACATATACACACATGCATGTATACATACACACATATACACACATACATGTATACATACACACACATACACATACACACACATGTATACACATGCATACACATACACACACATGCATGCATACATACACACGTACACACACATGCACACACATGTATGCCTACATACACACACATACACATACACACACATGTATACACATGCATACATACACACGCACACATGTACACATGCATACATACACACACATATATACACACATGCATACATACACATATATTCCAATTTTTATTTTGAAGTTTTTTTTTACCATCAAATATATAAAAATAGGATTAGGGTTTTTACACATACACATATAATATATATATATATATATATATATATATATATATATATATATATATATATATATATATATATATATATATATATATATATATATATATATATATATATATATATATATATATATATATACATGTATACACAGGTATACAAAAATATACATATTTTAGGTCTAGATATTTAAGATTAGGGTTTTAGGGTTTAGGCATACATATCACTCAATTATATTTATATTAAGAAAAAATATAGAGAAAAATAAGAAAAAAAATCTGAATATATAAATAAATATATATGATTAGGGTTTTAGGATTAGGGGTTTAAATTTCGATAGGTGTTTAAGTATTTAGGTTTTAGTATTTCATATTTAAGTCTAAGTCTTTCTGATTAGGGTTTTAGGGTTTTAATACGTAGATAACATATATACACAAACACACATATACATATAATACATGCATACATGTAGATACACATGCATAAAGAAATATACATATTTTAGATTTAAATCTTTAAGATTAGGGTTTTAGGGTTTTAACACCCACATAACATATATGCACACATACACGTGCACATATAATATATATATACATGTATATAAACGTGTATACAGAAATATACATATTTTAGGTCTAGATCTTTAAGATTAGGGTTTTAGGGTTTAGACATACATATAACTCAATTATATTTATATTAAGGAAAAAGATAGAGAAAAATAAGAAAAAAAATCTGAATATATAAATAAATATATATATAAAATATGATTAGGGTTTTAGGATTAGGGGTTTAGATTTTTATTGGTGGTTAAGTATTTAGGTTTTAGTATTTCAGATTTAAGTCTAAATCTTTAAAATTAGGGTTTTGGGGTTTTAACACCTACATAACATATATACACACATACACATACACATATAATACATATATACATGTAGATACACATGCATACAAAAATATACATACTTAGATCTAGAGATTTAAGATTAGGGTTTTAATTAAATATATATAATTAAATATATAAAATTAAATATATAAACATAGGATTACGTAAGGAAAAAATCTGAATATATAAATAAATATATATATAAAATAAGATAATTATATACATAAATAAATATAAAAAGAACTAGTGTTTTAAATAATTTAATTAAATATATATAATTAAATATATAAAATTAAATATATAAAAATACGATTATGTAAGGAAAAATCTGAATATATAAATAAATATATATATAAAATAAGATAATTATATACATAAATAATTATAAAAAGAACTAGTGTTTTAAATAATTTAATTAAGTATATATAATTAAATATATAAAAATACGATTACGTAAGGAAAAAATCTGAATATATAAATAAATATATATATAAAATAAGATAATTATATACATAAATAAATATAAAAAGAACTAGTGTTTTAAATAATTTAATTAATTTTATATAATTAAATATATAAAATTAAATATATAAAATTAAATATATAAAAATACGATTATGTAATGAAAAAATCTGAATATATAGATAAATATATATATAAAATAGGGTAATTATATAGATAAATAAATATAAAAAGAACTAGTGTTTTAAAAAGTTTAATTAAATATTTATAATTAAATATATAAAAATAGCATTAAGTAAGAAAAAAATCTGAATATATAAATAATATATATATATATATATATGGTAGGATAATTATATAGATAATAAAATATGATAAGAACTAGTAGTTTAAATCAATAAATGAAATATATATGATTAAATATATAAAAATAGGTTTAAATTTTATCATTTTAAATAGAGTGAATATATATGCAATACACAAACACACATACTTATACACCTATCTATATGCACATATATATACATATACACATATACATACACATGCATATATATATACATATATATATATATATATATATATATATATATATACATGTTTCAGGTCTAGGTCATTTGGATTAGGGTTTGAGGGTTTTAACACCTACATAACATATATACACACATACACATACACATATAATACATATATACATGTATATACACATGTGTATCGAAATATACATAATTTAGGACTAGATCTTTAAAATTAGGGTTTTAGGGTTTAGGCATACATATAACTCAATTAAGAGGAAAAGAATCCGAATAAATAAATAACTATATATATAAAATAGGATCAATCAAGAAAAAATCTGAATATATAGATAAAATAGGATAACTATATAGATTAGGGTTTTAAGTTTTTTTAGGTATTTAAGTATTTCGGTTTAGTATTTCAGATTTAAGTCTTTAAGAGTAAGATTTTTAGGTTTAATAAAAAAACAAATGTTCTAAAATGTCTAGATTGTAGCAGATGGCTTCTTTGGATCCTGAAGAGAGAATGGCATGTCCTTGCACACAGTGCAAGTATCAAATTTATTAGAAACGACGGATTTGTACTCCACTCGATTTTTGCCTCTTCCAAAAAATCTTCCAGGAGGTTCTAGGAGTGGATCTACAGGTAGGTCTGGAGGTAGAGGAGGCGGTTGTTGTGGAGGCAGTGCGACGGATGTTGTGTCGCCCGCTTCTACTCCTAGGACGAGTACCTCAGATGTAGGTACGCCACGTAGTACACCACGTGGAACACCACGTACACCTTGGGGTGCTCATGACCATGATGACTCCAAGGTGTATAGTATCTAAGATGGAGCTCCGCTGATGGATGCGGCTGGCAAAGCAATGCGTGCACGCATACGACAACTTTGCTCCATCCAGTTTGGACACTCCATCATGCTGAAATGGAGTGAACAGGATAAAGATCGGAAGAATTATATCACACAGACGATTTACCAGGAGTTCCAACCAGACGATGGACAGTCTATTGTCAGGTCAGAGTGGATTTTGCACACCGCGTGTGAGGTCATGTCCCATCGGCGATCTGAGGCACGTGATGCATTTAGAGAAGGCTTACCAAAGCCTGTATGGTTAGATGGTGAGGAGTGGGACATGATTCGTGACGAGCAGCAGCAGACTCCTGATCGATATCGCTAGTAGCGAGATGTCGCAGCCACACATTTAGATATGACTGGACTGTCACATTTGGGCAGCGGCGGATATGACACGATGCGTCATGAGTTTGTAAGTACCATTTCATTTATTGAATTTATTTGTGTTAAATTTCTCATGTATGTTTCTCTAATCTTTCTATATTTGTTTCAGGAGCTGGCAATGGGTAACGGAGGAGTCTTACGGATATAGTCATGGGTTGACTGCATTATTGCAGGACTTGGAGGGATGTGGTGCGGTAGTTTCATGGGAGCATTTGCGATGAGGTAATTAATTTATAAACTTGTTTTTTACTTGTTGTTTGTAATTTTCATGTGAATTTATCTCATTCCATTAATGTTCTTTGGTGTAGGACTGTTGATATGGAACGTTCTTTGCATGTATATGGCAGTGGAAGACCAATATTTTGTATTTGATTTTGATATGGCAATACATTGATTTGCCACATTTTGTAAAAGCGTCATATATGATAGGGGTTTGCCACACTCTTGTACATGCTTCATTATTGAAATATATAACTTCTTTTGTACATGGTTCATAGTTCATTCTTGATTATCTCTTTTGTGTCCAATAATGTTCTATTTCATGAAATCATATTTCGGTTGTCATTAGAGTACACATCACATGTACTCGGTTTTTTTTGGGCAGAGTGTATTGTCTTTTGTTAAGCAACATCATGGTGATGTTGCTGTAGCAAAAGACAAAACATTCTACCCAAAAAAAAATTTGCAGGCATGGTCGTCGGTATACGCGACGGTACTCCCAGTAGTGTCATCAAAATAACCGTAGGTACATCCAACAGGCGACGGTGTCGGCAATGGTATCTCTAGCAGAAGCCTCGGTATATGTGTCGGTATGGTCGCCAGAAATACCGGTGCATATACCGATGCATATATCGATGCATATACCGACGCTTTGGTACCGACGCACACACCGACCTTTACACCGGCGTCGCAACAAATAAAGCCGCGTTCATTTTCCTCGGTAAAAACCTCGGTATACCATCGATCTGTTGTAGTGAGGATTCTCAACTATGCTACTCTCATGAGAGAAGATATCACCTATACTGTGAGTGTCTTAAGTCAATTCGCATACACACTTAGAAAGTCATATATCGAGGGATGCAAAAGGATTCTCAAGTAGCTCAAAGCAACAAATAATTAATGCTTGTTGTATTCATACACATGTGATATAGATCGTAAGATTTTCTTTGGTGTTTATTGGGTAGGATCAAGAGATGATAGTGGAATCATCTTTGTCTATATTTCATTTGCAAGTTCTAAGCTCACTTATTGGTCATCAAACAAGCAGCCCGCTATTGCTCTCTCATCTAGAGAGGCTAAATACATGGGATTCCGTAATGCTACTTATTAATCAATGTGGATTAAGGCACTATACACTAATGTAGGAGTCTAGCCATCCATTCCTCACATATTTGGTGGTAACATGAGTTTTTTTGCATTTTCAAGCCAACCCTATTTATCATTCTAGGACCAATCACATGGAGGTCCATTACCACTATGCTAGGGAGAATATTACAAGTAAGGAATTTGATCTTTCATACATCTCAACTCAACTATAATAAGCACACATCATGACTAAAGCTTTGGATGGAGTGAAGTTTAACAAGTTCAACCTAATGATTCGACTTTAGGAGACTACAAATGATTTAAGACTCAAGAGTTTTAGGATTGAGCAGGATATATTGGTACATTTGGAAAGCAAAAGTGCTTGACCATATTCTGAATACATTGAACTATGAGAAAGTTGTGTGAACATTCTGAGTCCACTTCTAATTTTGAAAGTCAATTCATTTTTATCCATTGTAAAAGGATCAATGGAGAACAAAAACTCATGACTCTAGTTTGAATTCAAACTTGAATGTACACCCAAAAAAGTGATAAGAATATCTAGGTGCAACTTATCAGAAATCATCTCCTAAAATCAAGGGAAAATTTGTACATATACTTCACTCGTTTAGTCAATGGATATGAAAATGTCTTCACTCACTTCATGAATATTCACCATACTTATCTCAATACATACACATGAAAAAAACACATATATGCCTCATGGAACTGAAGTAATTGAAATCTACTTGGTTGAGGGAACATGATAGAGTGATGCATGTATGTCCATCTTTCATTAGATTAAGTGGAGACTTGACCACCATTTGAACTACATCACACTAAGAATCCAACTTGGTTCACATACGTATACCAAGCAAGGAGGAATATTTGTTAAATTCAGAGAAAGATAAATTCATGTACATGAGGAGGCCAATGTTCCCTTTGAGGGGACCCACTTGCTCATTGAAGGATCCAAATGCAAATACGGGCAATCTAAGGAATCATAATTTAGGGAAATTCGCTTAGCCTAGTATCCCTTCTCAATCCAGATGTAGTTTACTCCTATAGTCACCACAACTATTAGAAATCCAACTTTGGGTGGAACAATAACTAATAGAACACCCTTTTCAACCTATGATTGTTTTTTCAAGGGCAAGATGTGCGTCCCATGGTTCATGTAGTTTGAAGACCAATGGATGGAGATAAAGCACTAAGAAGCTCACAAGTCGATAAGTGTATGAAGAACCATCATGATAGGTGAAGATACCCATATGATGAGATGGAAGACTTCAAAAGAGCACTAGAAGTAGAGCAAATATGATTATTTCTTTTTCTGGTATGAAGCATTTAGGTTGCAATTGGTAGGACTAGCATTTGCATGGCTCAAACTATTGAATCTAGACTGTTTTATAAACATGGAGTAACTCTTAGAGGTGTTTATTGGTGATTTTGCAAAGAAGAGAGGTAAAAATCAAATGCACTCTTGGTCCATAGCTCCAAATAAGCCAACCATGAATCAATGAGACTTGCAACTAGAATATTTAAACAATATGTTTTATCCAAATGTAAATAGACCTGCCATGCTAAAGGATTTCTTTGTTTTTATGGGATATTAAATGAATCAGTGAGGATGCTAGTTTACATAAAAAGGCTCGACTCTTTGGATGCATTTCTAAAGGGGTCGATTTTCATAGATGAAAACTTAGCTAAGGACTTGAAGATACCATAGACCTCTTCAAAGTGAAAGATTGATAGAGGATTCTCAAGCACTTCTAGGAAAATCATCCACCTCTTGATACCAGAATTTCAATACAAAGTTTCCATGAAAGTATTCAAACTCACAAACCTAATGATCAACAAGAAAATTAACAACTCTTGTCCAAGAATGGACCTCTTAGAGAGGTAGATAGGAGTGAGGTAGGTTCTATTGTGCTTGAAGTAGAAAAATCTTTACCTCAAGTGCTATAAGCTAAAGTGTAGGAGTTTTTATCCTAAGATCAACATCTATTAGATCCTAGGCCAAAGCTCAAGGGTGATCTAATTCCAAAGCCAAGAGTTTGATGATGCCATCTATCCTACACTCTTTCTAATCACATGGAGAGTGTGAGAAAAAGATATATTTTCATTGTACTTCTGCCGTGATATACAAAATCTCAAGATCAACCAAAGTGAAATCTTGAAGCATGGAGGAGATGAGGAAGGAAAAAGTTAAATTTTCTTTGAGTTTGGAAAATTGTTATAGCTCAAACCCCATATCTAAAAAAAATAAGCAATTTAGTTGAAGGACATGAAAACCATTGAGGAAACTAACTTTTTTAGAGAAGGAAACCCCATGGTGCATGTCCTATTTGATAAAGTTTGAGAATTTAATGATAGGGATGAGGGAATATCCTTATCACCTTCAATGGAAACATGACCAATGTAATTTTAGACAAATTTGTGGGATTAGGTATTGCTACTAGAGAAATATGGCAAAAATGGGGAAAATGAGCTTTCAGACCAAACGAGATCAAATTAATATAGGAAGATGGTTATGTCCAATGCTCATTAGGTTTATTGGAAAAGGTAGCATTGACAACATGTGTAGTTGATTCTGTACATATCTTGGCTATATGCGAGTTCAATAAGGCAAGAAACTATGGGATGATCCTAGGGAGGCTATTCATACTTGAGATGAACGTTATGCAAGATTGCAAGGAATATTTGTTATTTCTAGAGCACCAAGGAACAACCAAAAAAAAAATTCTACATAACTTTGATATAGAGATGTTCCCCTCCCTAGTTGAATCTCATCATAGTGAAAATTCTAGTTATCAATCTCGGATGCACGAGGATCTTTACCTGTGGATTTGTAGGGAAAACAAGAAAGAAGAGGAGAGACATCATAATTTCATGCCAATAGATGGAGAAGAGTGGCCAATAGAAGTTTTGTCATATGTGCCTCAAATATTCCATGATGAAGCCTTTGAGCCGTATGGGTGGATGGAGATTTTACCCACATTAGACATGTGTGTAAACAAACATATTATCATCATGAAAGGGTTTGTAGATGAGGATGGATTCACCATGAACCGATTCATCATCATGATTTATGAAGAAGAACCTGACAAGATGAAATCCTACTAAGACTAAAACCAGTAACATCCAATAGGATTTCATAGCCCTACCTTCTAATAGGCTTCAAGGATAAGGAGTGTATACTTGTTGATTCTTTGATAGGCATTGGAGCTTCCTTTAGTAGTATAAAAGCCTCCTTGGATGATAAAGTGGTCTTATCTATACAAACAATATAATCTTATGTGATAGGCTAGGGAGGCAATCATTTTTAATGCTAAAAAACTACAACCTACCCATCCATTTAGGAAATTAAATGATGGTCCATCTATTTTGAGTTTAGTAGTTCTTAAAACAAATTATGGAATTTGAAGGTAGTTCTCATGAAGGTACACACCAGAATAGAATGGTGTTGCTAAATAAAAAAATAGATATACTACACAAATAGAAAGAGCTTTGGTGGCTGAGAAAAATATGCCTCATTGTTATTGGGCAGAAGTTGTGCACACTACGTACACATCATGAGCTGAACTCTAGCGATTTTTGTACATCAAGTTATACCTGAAGAAAAGTTTACAAGTAGAAAGCCAAACTTATCACATTTGAGAGTATTTGGTTGTAATGGATATGTACACGTTCTAGATGAGTTGAGGATGAAACTTGATCCAAAAGAAAAAAAAAATGTATCTTCATCTAGTATTCCCTTGAGCGAAAGGGATATAAATTTGACAATCCACTAACATGATAAGTGAAGGTAAATAAGGATGTGGTGGTTGATGAAATGTCAAGAATCTATGGAGATGATAGAGAAGGACTTAATCGTGATTCAAGTGACCAAAGAAATGTTGAAAACACAAGTACAAAATCTCAGGTTTTGACTGTACCTAATGTATAACCAAGCAATATATCCAAATAAAATCCATGGAGTGGAAGATTGCATGGAAATTTCAGTCCAACAAATTCATCAAGTACATCCAAGAAAGATAAAGAAAAGATTTCTAATCATAATAAACATCTATGTATTTTGAAGACATTGATGAATACTCAAGTGGTCAGAAAAGAGCCTTGATGAGGAACTTGGATTTCCCTTTGTGAAGACTCCAGAAGTAATAAAGGCATATAAATATGATAAAACAAGAAGAAGTGACCCAAGACCAAGATGATCTCAAAGGATGCAGAGTTTAGGTCAACAATTGACATATGATTGTTACATGGCTCTTCATTGTGCCTATATGACCAAGGTAATACAAGGATTTGAGCCTTCTTGTTTCAAAAATGCAATTAGAAATGCAGATTGAGGGAAAGCTATTGGTGAAGCGATGGCTGCACTTTATGGAAATGGAACATGGAAGTTTGTTCCATTGGTGTCAGGAAAGAAACCCATATGTTGCAAGTGGTTTTAGAAGGTAAATGATGATGCTGATCATAGCATAGGTAGGTATAAAGCACAACTAATAGGAAAAGGATATTCACATATATAGGGCATTGATTATGAGGAAACTTTCAGCCTTGTAGGTAAAATGTCTACTATCATAGCACTTTTTGTTTTAGCTACAACAAAGGAATGGATTATTCATCAGATGGATGTGAAGAATGCTTTCTTACATGCTGACTTGTAGGAAGAAGTACACATAGACTAGCGACATCATATGTGGATTCAAACCATCTAGAATATGTATGCATGTTGCAAAAGGCTTTCTATGGGCTTAAATAAACCCCTTGTTCTTGGCATGCAAGGATTGAAAAATTACTAACCACCATTGGATTTTCTATGTGTGATTCAGATCACTCACTATATGCAAGGAACAGTGATGGTGGCATCTGCATTGTGGCTATTTATGTTGATGACTTGACTATAGCTACTCATAATAAAGAAACTCATTTAAGAGGTAAGAAACTCATGACTATAGATATTTTTTTTAGCATTGAGTATATACATACATAAGCAAGTATATGGATATTGCAAAGGCAATATGCCTTGAGTATGCCGCAAAAGTATGGTATGGCTGATTGTAAGCCAATTTCTATGCCATTATATCAGAGTTTGAAGTTGGATACTACATTAGGTGAAGCATAGGAAAATCATATCATGTACATAAAAATTTTGGGAAGCTTAATATATCTCAAAATTAAAAGACCTGATCTAAGCTACACTATAGGAATTCAAAGTCAATTTATGGAAACCACATTTAGATCCTTTGAGATGAACTCTATATTATGTGAGTGCTACCTAGATTATGCATTGTTTTATGAGGTCAGTGCATTATCACAAGCTCATGGATACATTGATACAGATTGGGTTAGTAGTATTCCAAATAGAAGATCTACTAGTGGCTTTCTATTCTCACTTGGGGGTGCATCTATTACATGGAGCAGTTAAAAACAACCCACTCTTTCTTTGTTGAGTATAGATGCTGATTATAGAGGTGTTGCAATGGTAGTGTGCGAAGCCTCATGGCTAGATATGCTACTTGTAGATTTACACCTTGAAGTACAAAAGTCTATCTCATCATTTATTGTGATAACCTTAGTAGTATCTAGTTAACATGAAATCATGTTTTTCATGCGAGAAAAAAGTATATTGAGGTACATTATCACTTCATCGGAGACAAAGATTTTAGCCTCGGAGACAAAGATTTTAGCAGGTGATATTGATCTTGTTGATGTGAGAACAACTGAACATATTACTGATATTTTCACCAAAGCACTTGGAGCAAAGAAGTAGAAGGTTCTAAAAGATGCTAGGATTACAATATATGATGTTGAGCTTGAGGAGGAGTGTTGCGATATCAAGCTCAACATGTGATGATCAACGAAGACATGTACCATATTTCTTATCTCTAACATGTAATGGTTACACCGATATATGTCAAGGTCACTTTTTAGTGAGCTCTATCAGATTTATCTACTGAGAGTGATGGTACACTTGTTTTCTTGCAAACACACTCATTCACTGACATTAGGGTTTTCTTTATGAAAAACTCTTTATATGTTAGGCCTATCTTGCATATTGTCTTTACCTAACAGAAGAAGAAGAATGAGAAGAAGATCATTCTTCCTTGCCTCAATCTATGTGTGCTCCTCTTGTTGTGTGTGAGATTATGTGAGAGATCTCTTCTTTATCTCCTCTCTCTTGATAAAATAGTGGTATAATTGGATATAGTGAAAGCTTTGGGAGTGTATTAACGTTCTTGGACATTATAAAGGTTAGTCTATATGAGGAAATTGATAAGAGCATCTGATCTCTACATATGCCTTGAAATTCTAAAAGTGAGTAAACACCTCACTCTTCTCTATCATGAAGTATACCCAAACTTTTCATGTATGATCATCAATGAAAGTGATATAAAAGCTAGAGCCTCCCATAGATGTGGTCTTCGTAGGACCCCAAAAATTCAGATGTACTAATTCTAGTGCATTCACACTAGCATGTTTGTCATGCAAAAATGATGCCATTGACTCTTTACCAAATTGGCATGCTTCACTTACCTTTTGCATCTCTGCAACCTTACGATCTAGTAACCCATTGAGAAGCTCATTTGACTCCATCAATTTCAGCCTCTAAAAATTTTCATCTCCAATTTGCTTGTGCCAAATCTCTATATCCACAATAACACTTGCACATTTTGCAAATATGAGTGCATTCATTTAAGGAATTTTCACATTCGCTCAACATCCTACCAAAGTTGCTCCCTTTGGCGATCCACCCAGAGTGTTGTTTGTATTCTTCTAAATTTGAATCACGTGAAATATGAGTTAACTCAGGATTTATGAATTTAATATATGAGATCCATCTAATTATGGCCATGTGAGGAGATGAATGTCCATTTTCAAATTTGTTACCATACCCCATAATTCGCATTTGATTTATGGATAATTTCGTTATGTTTCATGTAAAATTTTAGCCTCAAGAAAAATTGCATATCTATTCTCTTCACTATCATCTTGACTTATGACCCAACATTTACCAATAGGACTAGTATCAACAATGAATATAATAGGTTTGTTAACTGAATAGTCTACATGCTTAAGGATGGGAGCATCAAGAAGAACTTTCTTCAATTTTTGCTACCTTGTGTCTATTTTTTAGTACAAATAAAGTTTCATTTCTTCCCCAAAACTTCATAGAGAAAATTAGCAACAGGAGCAAAGTGTGGGATCAAAATAACAAAAAATATGCAACCACAAGAACTCTACATACCTCAGTCACATTATTACAAGTCTCAAAAAAAATTCTAATGGCATCAAGTTTTTGTGGGTATGGCTTTCCATCATAATGACCACATAAATCTCCAACAATAAAAAGTTTGTTAACACCAAAAACAGATATTTCTATGGAAAATGTGAGAACTACCTCTTCAAATCATTGAAACACTTGTTCACAATTAGAGATATGGTCAAGAACAAATTTATGACCTCCAAATAAATCTAAAATAGTATCCTTTATACATACCTCATCCCCTTTAATTGGAAAATCATCAATGAATGGAATGGTTATATGAGGGATAAAGTCATGTACACATTTTACTAAGCCCAAAGGTGTTTTCATTGTGGTTATGTCACGACTATCAATTGTAATTGGAACTGATCATACCGAGAATAAAAATCACCGATTGAATAGACAGAATGTTTTGGAATTGATTCAAGAAAATCATCTACAATGGGTCACATTCCTACATTTCTTATGCTGACTTTATTGATAGATTGAAGATCTTGAAAAGAAATAGTTTCCAATTCTTTTTAGGCACAGTGGACCATCTATTTGAGTAAAGTGCAAAAGATGGATTTAAAATTCTCATATTTATCTTCTCTTTAAGTAGTTTCATTAGCTTAGGAAAATTACACTTCAGAATTGGTATTGAGCAAAGATTCCATGGAATATGTGGAACATTTAAGATAATCATGGGTGCAACAAGCTTAGGATCTATGCAACCTACCTCATGAGGATACATAGTAAAGGCTTTTCCAAGACTACGTATCAGTCTCTCAAATTTATCTCTCCCAGCGAGTAGACGAAAGTTACCATGTCCACCAATTTTCACCAGTTTGATTGTCTCATCCGTGAATGTATGAGCTGTGCTTTTCCTATCTCAATCAACTGGATTGTTTTTCACATCAAGAATTTTTCATAACTTCCTTGGGGTAATAGTTTAGCTATGGGTTTGATTTTCTTGTCTACAGTTTTTTACTTTGTTTCAACTAAGGAATCATGTGCTTGGTTCAATTTTGAGCACTTTTCAACATTGAGATCATACTCTTGGATTAGAGCATATGTGTCAAAGGAAGAAAGAAGAATAATGTGGGAATTAGAATTTGGCTCAAGATATAACTCTAACTCCTCAAGAGTAGAGAAACAATGTGATGTCTCAATCACATGTTCAATGTTCTCATCATGTTCCATGTTTTTCTTGGTTCTATAATATTTTTGGGTTTTTTTTATAAAAGACTTTAATACATGACTATTATGAAGGAAATCTAATCAAGAATGTGGAACATAAAATGACAAAGTATTGTACACGTTGGTTGGTTATGAGATGTTAACCCAATATCCACGGTTGTCCCACTCAACAATGGATTCTATCCAAATTTTTTATCATGTATGCCTCCAAACATGAATCAAGGTGCAAAATTACTACAAAAATGCCCATGAACCTTAGTAACAATAGGCTTCTCTCTAATTGACGATCAATTTCTAGGATTCTTTACTTTTACATTCATGATTTGAAGTGATTGCATTCCATCCTTAGAGTTAATTCTCGCATAGGTAGACCCATCATCCATGGCTTTAGTTTCCACATGACTCACAAATTAAGGGGTGACCAAGGAGAACTTCAAACGAGCAATTATCTTGAATAAAGAAGTGAAATTCTTCCATCATTCCTCCTATGGATATGGGCATACCGGCACAAGCTCCATACAAGGTACCTACACCATTATCTATAGTTCTCATATGCCATCCACAATCCTTATCTATGGGCCATCAAAAAATATCATAGGATTCTCTTGAAATCACATAAATTTCAAAGCTACAATTACTAATGCATTTACAATGATAGCATTATTATCATTTCCTAGCGTAACCTGCATCATTGATATACCTCTAGACCAAAATATTCTTTTACAGTGACTCTAAGAATTGTTTTCATGATTTTCATGGTCAAGTTGAATAGGTCCTAAGAAAGTTTTATTAACATTTACAGATCATTGGCATGATAATCAATGCCTAATGATAGTGAGTAGTGTAGGCTATGATGTGAGACTCACTCTCTTACAATGTAGTCAAAAGAAACTTGGAATTGAAGTCTTCTACCCCACAAGTTTTTCCATCACTTTTATAGATAAGTCATTTGATTTTTGAATTTGAATTCTTCATTGGCTCTCACTGAAAATTGATCCTCTAATCTAGGAGATATTCTCTCCAAGTAAAGTCATGGCTTTTCCATCTCACAACCTCCAGGAGTTTAGTGGTGATTACAATTATTCTTCCAAGTCAAATTGACTTTTACAAGTGGTAAAAGGTAAAGTCCTCATAGCAATGGTTCCCATGGAACTTCAATTGTAAATTAACTCTAGCCAAATGTGTAGGCTTGATATTTGCACTAACACTTGCTTCAATTCTTTACGAGAATTTTGAAGTTTCTGGCATTACCTCTAACTAGATTTTCTAGGTTCTTATCCCTTCACATGATTGTTTCATGATCTTGTGCTTTCCTTTGGGAACTTGAAAACCTTTTGATGGAATATCCATCCTTCTGTGCTAGGATTTTGAAATGAAAACCAATCAGAATTCCAAGTACTTGAATTCTCATAGATTCAAGCTCAATTGATTTATTCTTGACCAATTTGTAATGACAAGAGTTTTTTGACTTCTTGTTATTAGATTCCTTCTTCACTAATGCTTTTAGGTACCTATCTCGGCTGATACTTTTACAGGAATCTCTCTACTCCTTAAGTCTAAGAATCCACTCATGCTCTTTGGATTTGTATAGAAATCCCTTTAAGTATAGGCAAACATTTATGTTTTACCTTCCACAGACTAAAGTACCATCTTCACGATTGCAGACTACAATCTTGGAATTCCTTCACTCTGTTTAGACTTGGAATAGATTACTCTTTTCAGAAGTTTCCATTGGATAAATGGAACCTGAGTGAATAATTCCCAAAAGGAATTTTATTGCCAATTACTTGGGCAATCTATAGAGTAGTTCCAATCGCACATTCTTGGACAATCATTGCCAAGCTTGATCAAGTCTAGTTGATGTTGCGACTAAAAGAACAAATTAGTCTTTATTTTTAAGATCTCCTTAACTATCTAAAGCTTCTTTGCTTACCTATAGGATTTTTAGAGATCTTTCCCTCAACTTCAGTCCAAGCATATAGTGATGCCTCTCATATTCCAAAGCTAAGAATCTTTGATATACCTTTAGGTTATACTACTATTTGGACTTGAGTACTTATACCAAAGGTTTGGTAACTACTAGCAATTGCTTGCTATAGAACTTACCTAAACGATTTCAGTCTCATATCTAGGGAGATTTTTTCTTTCAGGAACTTTTAGACTCCTATCAAGGAATCAAGTAATATTAAGCCAATGATTCATCTTCGAATCTTTTGTTTTCCAATCCAATGATTCGTCTTGGAATCTTTTCCTTTACTGGAATGATCTTCAAAAGAAATTCTTGACTTTTGGACAAGGCCAAGACTTAAAGTTTTATTGCTTGTCCAAAAGGTATTCCTTTTTAACGAATGAAATAGTTAACCAAACTATTTCATTTTATCATCCTATCGTTAGGAAGTAGCTTAATTCCCAAAGATTACTTTGACATATTATTTAGGAAATATCTTGATTCCCAAAGGTTAACTTTGCTTGGGTTTCTTCTTTAAGCTCTAATTAGCTTTAACAAAACCAAGCATACTTTTCTCATCCTCACAAACGTGCTTAATAAAATTTCCATGCTTTTTGAAAACTTTGCATCTTGAATAGAGATGTAGTCATGGAACCTAGCATCCAACTATTGAACACTAAAGTTCAAGTGATGCTGAAGTTTATTGATCTCTTTGAGGTTCACCACTCATTAGGATGAAATCAAAGAAAAATTTCATCTCTTTGAGGTTCACCACTCATCGTAAAAACTTTCAAGTAGCTCTATTTTATTTCCATTCCAATGAGCAAGAAAACTGAACACTTAACTTTCGAAAACCTACTTTTTCTAATCAAGACGCCTAATTTGTGATACCTAAGTATCACACTTGGGGGAAAAACAAGCTAGGTACTTGAGTTGCATGGCAGCTAGGAGCCTTGCAACTACCTAGTTTATTATTTTTCCTAGCTTTCTAAGTCGAGTTAAGAAAAAGACGATAATGAAAGTATAAGTATTCAACTACTCAAGAAACAATCATGCATATGCAAATACCTATTCTTGCATGCCTTGCATATCAACTTGAAGGTGGAAATCTTTCCGACACCGCATCACATGAAAATTCATATAGTTCTAAAACCTATCAAATGTATTCTATAGCATGAATTTCACTTGTAAATGGAGTTTCTTGCACATTGATATGCCATGTGCATTTTAAAAAAATGCAATTTTTCTACTTATAACCTAGAATCTCGTGTACAATGATTTCTAATAGCCATATGGTTTAACATATATAAAGATCATATGAGGCTACACATTTGTACATTTTTCAAGGCTATC
This sequence comes from Ceratopteris richardii, assembly GCA_020310875.1. Classification (NCBI taxonomy): domain Eukaryota; kingdom Viridiplantae; phylum Streptophyta; class Polypodiopsida; order Polypodiales; family Pteridaceae; genus Ceratopteris; species Ceratopteris richardii. The sequence goes on along the minus strand of CM035435.1, from coordinate 8,386,792 downwards.
AGAGCTTCTTATAGATCTTAATGCCACCTCGAAAACTTCCAAATGTAGTCAAAGTTGTATAAGGGAGATTTAGATGGGATTTTTTTTCTACACATTCTTAAAGGAGAGCTTTGAAAACATAGCTTTAATAAGTTTCATCTTCATCAAAGAATATTTGGAGGATCAAAGAGCACAAAAGCTAGTTCTAAAGGTCAACATAATTTTCTAAATTAAGCAAATTGAAGGGATGAGGGGCTACCACATGGCAATAGATGATTGAACCATGTTGTACAGTCGAGATGAGCTCACATGCAAGAGTAGAGATCCACCAAAGCTTTTAGAAACTAGAATCCACGTGTTTCTTTTCATCAGCTAAGCTTAATTTTAATGACCAAAGAGTAATAATGCAAAGTTCTTCCAAAAGTAGGAGCTTATCTTATCAAATTCCAAGTGAGCATTGATCTGAAAGAAGAGATCCTCCCATATCTAAGGGTGGAGAATGAAGGTCCCTATTTTTTCTTCGTTTACCCTAGATTTGATAAGAGGAATGATTCTAGCCATCCATTTGATGAATCCAATGCTTGTAATCAAAAGTAGTTGTTCCTAGGGTTGAGAAGTAATTTCTCCATATTCAAGCGCCCAAATTCATTCAAGAACTATAAAAAACCCCCTCAAAATTCATGGAGAAGCATTCTTAGGCATCCACAGGGCCTTCCTATCATATGGTTTCCTTGGTAGGATCACCTTCAGTTGAGCATGTGAGGATCCAAGGTGGGCTAGTAAGAGCATAGAACTTAGAATCATATTTAAGTTAGACTTCCAAACTAGGATAGCCTCATAAACCCAATGATTTAGGTCTCTTTTCTCAGCCTCAATGGCTCATGTGAGTGAGTTAGAGCTAGTTTTATGGGTCTTAGACTTCTTTAGATAGATGCTACATTAGTAGATAGATATAGGATCACTGAAATGATTCCTCTCCTCTCACATGTGACATTCAGTTAAACTGACATGGTGGGAGGGTCATGTAGACTTCCTTTGACCACTAGATTTTGGATCTTGACGTATCATGATGCTCATGAACATGTATTGCATTATAATCTCTTTTAATTCAAATCACCATGTCTCCATGTCTCTTGTCTCCTAAGGGTTTTTTCATCTCTCCTTCAAAATCTTTTTATGTGCGATAAGGCTCCACATTTTTGCATTGAACTAGTAAGGATTTTCTATTGCGATTGTGAGTATAATCCTCTTTAAATTCATAATTTAGGACCCATATGCATACATACCATCCACAAGCACCCATCCATATGGATTAATCTTGGAAATGTTTAAATATGAATTTTAACTTTCATCATCATTCATGTGCATGTGTTCATCTTGCATTCATACATTCCCACTCTCATAACTAAATAAACACATCCCTCCTCTTCATACCCAACTTCACCCCACTTTCACATCCATAAACCTTCCAACACTCATTAGCTTCATACACCCTTTGTGTGCCATGATCGGACCCAATCCACCCAGAATGTGATCACATCCACAACATGAGGTGCATCAAGCAGGCTCAAGTGATGTTCATTTTTTTCTTTTTTTCTGTTCACAGAAACAATACACTCACTTGGAAACAAGATATTAGTAATAAATTTTAGATAGCATTTTGCAACACTATGAGAAATTGGATTGCATTTGGACCTTTTTGCAATACGCTGCTCTTATCATTTTTATGGTTTTTAAGCAATATGTTTTCATTGCAAGAAAAAATACTCAAGTATAGTACCTCAAATTCAGACAAATTATCAATCAAATTGAAGTTGATGATCATTGAATAATACATGCACATGTTTCATATTTCATACCGAAACTTCAAATCATAAATGATAGTTCCTTCATATGACTACCTCTTGAAAGATCGAAGTTGAAAACAAAATATCCAAGTCAATGTTCGATGTTTGACTACAATCGTCAAGTTCAATCATGCAATTAAAATGATGATATATGGGATCAAAACATATGCATCATATTATGTTGTGATGTACTTGAATGCCACTTGAAAGTTCACATGCTTCAATTTAAAAGCCTTTTTGTTTTAAGGCTTCAATCAATTGTATTCATGCACGTGTAATTCAGTTTTGCTATTTCTTTGAACGCAAGTCAAGTTTATGCATACAACAGAAACAAGCATAGTTCTAGGCGTCTAAGGATGTAAGCCTAATCACAAGGAAGAAACATGTATGGATATGTCTCAGGAGATGAAATGATGCTATTCTTTAGAAGCACCAACCCACCAACTCAAGAGGAGCGGGAAAGGTGTAATACATGGTGTAAAAAGGGTGCTTTCGCAAGGTAATATATTTTCAAATCTACCTCTGAATTTTTGCTCCCTCATATTAGGAATTGTAAGACCTCTCAAGAGACATGGAATGCTTTGGGAGCATTGTTATTCTCTACTACCAAACCAAAGAGAAATCAATAATGGATGGATTTTAACATTGAAGAAGATGCCCAAGAAAAGTCTCACTAATTTTGTCACCAAGGTGAAGGACATTGGAGATCAACTTGGTAGTAGCAAACAAATCAATGATGAAGATCACATTTGAGGCAAATCAATGTGATCAAGGTTGATGATAAGTGGAAATCTTTCATCACCCTCATGGATCTCTACATGGATATGAAAGTGCAAGATTTCAACAAACTCATGGGGCAACTCTTCACACATCAAGCCAAGATCATGAGAAATGGTGAGAACTAGAATGCTAACCAATCCTCTACCCTCGATACAGATAAGAGAGAAGGCAAGGAAAACAAAGGAAAACATAAGAAATATGATGATGAAGGAAATAACTCTTAAGATAATTTTGAAGGTAAACGTAGATGTTCAATGAGAAGAGGAAGATAATTTAGACAAGATAGGGGGAGAGCTCACAGCTCATCACCCTATGCCAGCTGCCATCTATTGAACCACATCATAGAGAATTGCTTTAGGAATCTAAGGAAAGAGAGAGGAAGAGGATACAATAGAGGAGGCAATGGAGCTTCAAGAGGTAAGTATAAAAATTGTTATTGATATAGCATCAATTCCTACAACAAAAACTATGAAGGAGGATACAAAGGAAGAAGAGGCTATAAAACTTGCATAGATGATCAAGCTCAAGAGGATTCAATTCTACTTATGAACATGACAATGAAGGAGGGTAAGTCTAATGAGCATGTACTCTACATAGATTATGGATGCTCAAACTATGTGGCAGGAAATGCAACTCTAGTCTTAGACTTGGCAGATCCAAGGAACAAGCATGAAGTCCAAACACATGATGACACAATACATCCACTTGCAAAGAGAGGAAAGGTGAAAACTTCAAATGGTAATATGAGCCTATTAAGGAGAGTTCTTTATGTGAAAACTATTTCAAAGAGTTTTATAATTGTAGGTTTAATTTTGGAGAAAGCTTTGCATGTGAGATTCACCAAACATGGGGCCTATGAGGAGGATCGATATCAAGGATTCATAACAATATTAAAGGGAGAGATGATAGGTAGGTTCTTCCTCTTTGAACCCCAAGATGGCAAGAACATTGCTTTGTTCTGTTGGTGCATTTTACCCAAGCCTACATGCTTGATATGACTTGATTTATGTTCATTTTGTAGTCATATGTGCAGACATATGAACTCCTCTTGTAAAAGAGTATATTTTATCTCTTATAATTGTGAAAGAACAAAGGGCTTAAGTCATCCATGATGTAAAGAGGAAATTCTTTGCTCTAACTACCTAAAACCATGAATCCATCAGTTGAGAGAATATGTCTTGATTCTTAGCATCACTTTTAGGTGAAGTTATTTGAATGCAAATTCAAAACTACCTCCAAACGTAGCTATAAAAAGACCAAGAGGGAAGGGGCCATTAGAGAGCTTGATTCATGCCCACTTCATGTTCATTTGAAGAGATTGAAGAGCTTAGACCATAGCTCTACCATTCTAGTCCATTTTGCAAGTATTCATGCCAATGTGGTTCTAATTATATGTGAATCTATACATTCATCATTTACTTCTTCTTGCTTTTATTCTCTGATGTACTCACTCAAAAGAGTGACTTCAGAAGCTCATATCTCAAGCTATATGAAACATTTTTCAGAGTTTCTAAGGTTCCCTGGATTGCTGACTAAGTCTAAATTAGGTTCACAAAATTTCATGGTCATTGGATTTAGGGTTTGTGAGAAATGAGTGTGTTTCTACTCACTGGGAGAATCTCTATTGAGCCTCGAAAATGGTGAGAGTGGTCTAGATTTTGCTAAATCTTGTTCTCAATGCTCAGTTGATCAATTGATGTGTTTTAACTTGGATTAGCAAGATATCCAAGTTTATTTGCTATGGTTAAAAGTATTTATACTATTTTTTACCAAGTTGAGAGCACTGTTCATTTTTTCTAGCAGGTGTATGTACAAAAATAGCAAGTTTTGGGAGCTATTCATTTTGCAAAGTCTGTCTTGACTCAAAATTTTGAGATTCTTGTTCCAAAACACTTAGGTGATTTTTTTGTGGATTTAGAAATCTCAAAGGTTCTATTAACCAACTCAAAAGTCTCAATTGGCTGGTGTGAAGCTCGTTGTAGCAGAATCAACTCATCTTCGGATTGCATCCACGATCTCTCTTCTTAGTGGTATTAGGGCATAGTCAATCAACATGGGATATGGATTTTCATCAACAATTGACAAATTGAATAGAAAGAACTACCGAGGATGGTCTCTAAGGATCGAGGCCTATCTTCAAGGGAGGAATCTATTTGGATCTCAGATCTAGAGATAAAGCTTAACCAACCATGAGGAACAAAGTGCAATCATCACATGAAAAAGAGGAAATACTTTCAAATTGGTGTTCAAAGGATTTACTTGTAAGGTCCTATATTCTAAACCCAAAGTTTGATTTTCTTTTACGTCATGTCATGGGATGCAAGACATCAAGAGAGACTTGGAATGCACTTTCTTCTTTCTTTTCCTCCAACACTCGAGCAAGGAAGAACCTGTTGTGGATGGAGTTCACAACAATGAAGAAAATCCCCAAGCAAAGTGTGATTGATTATGTCACAAAGATGAAGGAGATTTCACATCAACTTGGAAGCATTGGAGAGGTAATTGAAGAGGAACAAATCATTAGAAAAATCATAAATGGAATCAAAGCAGATGAGAAGTGGGAGTCCTTCACAGCAACCTTGGTTTTGTACATGGATATGCATGTACCCGACCTCAACACACTCATGGGCCAACTCTTCACTCATGAAGCAAAGATTAGCAAAGGTGGTGAGTCCTCAAGAGGTAATTAAACTTCTGCCTTATATTCTCATAAAGCTAAGTTCAAGGACAAGTCAAAGAATGAGAAGAATGAAGATGAAGGGAGCTCTTTCCAAACAAAATTTGTAGGTAGAGGAAGAGCTAGAGGAACATGTAGAGGTGGAAAGCAAGGCAAGGGGAGATTCCAATCATCTCAACCTTACAATATATGTGGCTTATCTAATCATACTTTTGAAGAATGTTTTAGGAATGTGAGTAACTCAAGAGGAAGAGGATTGAATATATGTGGCTATGGATCAAATAGAGGTAGATACAATGAAGGCTACAACAACAACTACAACTATCAAAGTGGCCATAGAGGCAGAAGAGATTACAATAACTATGCAGAGGACGAGAGTCAAGAAGATTCATTATTGATTATGAATCTTCCAGTGAAGAAGGGTAAGGATGATGTTCAAATCTTTTACATTGATTCGGGATGCTCAAATCATGTAGCAGGAAATGTGGCTTTACTTTCGGATTTGGAAGATCCTCACAACAACATGAAGTGCAAATAGCAAATGATATAAAGCACTCGGTGGAGAAGATAGGTAATGTGAAGACATCAGATGGGAATACGAACCTCTTAAGCAAAGTCTTGTATGTCCCTACAATTACCAAGAATTTAATAAATGTAGGTCAGATTGTTGAAAACGGATTCCAGGCTAGATTCAACTGATTTGGATCATATGTTGAAGGCCCAAGGCAAGGATTTAGAAGGACTTCCAAAGGACAAAAGACAGGAAGGCTTTTCACTTTTGAAGTGGAAGATAGAAAGAATGTAGCTTTATATAGTTGTGGATCTCAAACTCTCATAGAGCTGGAGATATGGCACAAAAGGCTTTCTCACATTGGTGAGAGGATGCTCAAACAAATTTGTAGGGACCAAAGTGTACTTGGTTTGCCTAATAGCACAAGGCAACACATGATTTATAATTGTGAAGCTTGTCAATTCGGCAAGGATCATAGAAAATCTTTCAATAGGAAGGGATATGTGTATCAAAATCTCTTGGATCTAGTGCACACAGATGTGTGGGGTCCTAATAAGGAGCCATCTATATGCAGATCAAGATATTATGTATCTCTCATAGATAATTGTAGTAGTTGGACTATTCTGTTTTTCAAGAAGCACAAGGATGAAGTTTTTAATTGCTTTAAGCAGTATGTTGCTCTTGTTAAAAGCAAAACAGGTGTGACTTTGACAAGACTCAGATCAGATGTTGGAGGAGACTACTTCTCTTCTGAATTTGATTCCTACTTGCTTGAAAGAGGCATTAAAAGGGAAGTCACTACAAGGTATACACCCAAACTCAATGGTGCAGAAGTGAGGAGAAACAAAGCTATTTTTGAATCTGCAAGGTCCATGCTCAATGAAAAGGGATTGCCAAACTACCTATGGGAAGAGGTTGTGTCTACAACCACATATCGCATAAATAGACTTCCATCTAAGTTACTAAATGGAACTAGTCCATATGAAGTGTGGAGTGGAAGAAGACCTAGCCTAGAGCATTGTAAAATTTTTGGATACTTAGCCTATGCTCACATTCCTTCTCAAGTAAGAGGGAACATGGTGAAGTAATTCGATGGCGATGCACCACAGTGCGCTCTCCTTCTCGAGAGCTCCAGGACAATATGCTCAGAGTAGAAAACAAAGCTCCTAAGGATGCACACAATACTCCACACAAAGGCTGCAGAATATGCAGAAAAAGCACAGTACAAAGGGAGCACGAAGATAGAATTCTTAGGTCTTACAAATGCGATGGAACTTACACTCTCTGAGTGACCAGGTCACTATATGTTTTATTAAAGAACATATACAAAGAAGTGTCCGGTGGCCATTTGGCCTTTCACATGGACAGTAACGGTAACAATATCCCACTAAAGGCCAATATGGCCAGAGTAGCTATGGGAGAAAAATCAAGAATGATAAAGAATACCTGAGTGCAAGTATACAAACTATACCTCCCACCTGATGGGCATGTTACATAGTATAGAAGTGACTATGTAATTTCAAGAATGAAGTAACCCCCATCAAGTGACAACAATGTTGAAAGCTATCTTGTGGTAGAGCTTTAGTCAAAGCATCTGCATCATTATCTCGAGTGTGAACCGTCTCAAGAATAATGCGCTCAATGGCTAAACAATCTCTAATGAAGTGATACCTCACCTAAATGTGCTTGGTCTTTGCATGATAGGCCGGATTCTTAGACAAAGCAATGGCACTCTGACTATCACTGAGTAAGCGAGGTACATGCTGAGGTAAACCCATATCACAAGCAAGACGAGAAAGCCAAAATTCTTCCTTACATGCCTCACTTGCTGCAACATACTCTGCTTCCATGGTGGAAACAGTTGTACATTCTTGAAGATGAGATCTCCAAGAGATAGCACCTCCAACAAAATGAATAATGTACCCTGATGTAGACTTACGATTGTCTACACAACCAGCATAGTCAAAATGTGTGTAACCAATAATGGATGCTTTCCCTCTACCTAAGCATAGACACTTGTCCTTAATGCCACTCAGATATCTCAAAATCATCTTGACCGCATCCCAATGTTTCTTGCTAGGATTAGACATATATCTGCTCACAATTCCCACCGCAAATGCAATGCCTAGTCTCGTAGCTACCATAGCGTACATGAGACTATCAACAATAGACGGATAGGGAATTCTGTTCATGAATTCCTTTTCCTCATCTGATTTGGGGGCAATAAGCCTTGCTCAATTTCACATATGTGGGTAAAGGTGTACTCAATGCCTTTCCACCCTACATATTGAACATGTGAAGTACTTTGGATATGTACTCACTTTGAGACAAGTATATGCATCTTTTACTCTGATCACAAGTAATGCGCATGCCAAGAATATGTTTGGAATCCCCCAAATCCTTCATATCAAAGGTCTGACTCAACTTATTTTTGAGAATTGAAAAATCATAAGAGGACTTCCTAGCAATCCACATATCATCGTCTTTAAGTATCAAACATATCAAGCTGCCATCTAAGCATCTCTTTGTGTAGAGAAAACGATCCCTTAAGAATAGCCTTGAGACTTCATAAAAGCATCAAACTTTTGGTACCATTGTCTAGGGGACTGTTTAAGTCCATACAAGCTCTTTTGGAGCTTACAAACTAGACTTTCCTTGCCAGGAAGTACATAACCCTCTGGTGGTCCATATAGATCTCATCTGTAAGATCTCCATGCAAGAAAGCAATTTTCACATCCATTTGGACTAGCTCTAAGTCCTCCATTGCAACGAATCCAAGCAACATGCCCAGGGTAGTCATCTTGACCACTGGAGAGAAGATTTCCTTGAAATCAACACCATGTTGTTTCTTAAAACCCTTTGCAAAGATTCGTGCTTTATACTTTGGAGAAGCACTATCTGATGTGAATTTCAGCTTATATACACATTTACATGGTAAAACTTTCCTACCCTTTGGCAAAGGTACTAAATCCCAAGTACCATCCTTGTGAATAGAATGTGAGAAGTCAAGAAGGGCATGCTTGGGACCCAGCTCCCAGCCTATTTATAGCCTTGCCTAGTCACCATCTAGAGTTCTCTCTAAGGTTCCTCTACTTGGCCATCATGAGTAGGTACCTCGTATGAACTCTCTGGCTTTTGGCGTTGGCTATCCCCTGACCAAGGAACTTCTCATTCCTCCAAGCATGTACATCTCTGGAATATAACACTCTCTCCCCCTTCTAAAGATCATTGTCCTCAATGATATAGAAGGAGCTATAAACCTAGGAATCAAAATTTGTGATTCCAAATAATAAGAGTAGAGTGTGCCAGGTGTGTGAAATACTAGATGCTCCATAAGTAGACAACTAATCTCTGTGCTTTATATCTAGAATTTCCACCAAAAAATAGTAGTCCTTGCCTTGGGCATACTGTACGAATCCCTCTGAGGCCTAGTGAGTCCATCTGTGCGCATCATAAGTACTCGGAATATCCTTGGGCTCCCTATGCCTAGACCTTGACCACTAACTTGTGATGGCTTGTCACTTGTAGAAACGTTGGCAACTTGCCTTTGTCTCCCTGAAATACCCATTGACATTTTGTCATATGGTATATTTATGCAAAATCACTTACTCCACTAGAGTAATGAAAACTATTATGCTAATCCAAAAACAATGTGACTATGTCCAACTCTTTGTGGAAGAATACTAAAAAGAAATGAAACTGTTTTCCAAGTAGTGTTTTATCTCTAAGCTCAAGTAAATCTGCTTGATTACTCACTATAATGAAATAGAACTCAAGAAAATATCATCATGATCCAAACTGTGAATTCAAGATGATAATCTATCAATGATCCAGACTATGGAACAAGATGTCAATCTGTCAATGCTCCAAACTATGGACCAAGATCTCGATGTGTCATATATAATAATCCAAACTATGGATCAAAAGCTCGATCTGTCATATATGATAATCCAAACTATGGATCAAAAGCTCGATGTGTCATATATAATATACAAACTATGGATCAAAATCTCGATCTATCCTATATGATAATCCAAACTATGGATCAAAATCTTTCCCATACAAAGTAAATCCTAATCCACTCTCTGGAATCAAATCCATCATGCCAAGTGAAGACGTGCTAAGAAAGTATAACAACTAGTGGAACTACCACTACCTTCTTAATAATAACATGCAAGATGTTCCAAGTGGATGAAACTTGCTTTATCTCTTACCACCATTTGATAATCACTATGATCAAATCATAAGTAGGAATGAGTTGTCTCAAGCAAACTAGTGTAATAATCTTGCACTCCCAGATATAATGAGGACCATAATATGAGTCCACCAAATACACTGAAAAATGGTAAGTAGGTGTGTGAAAACTCATAGCCCACTAGCCTAAGCATCTAGCTCACCTCATACACACTATGTATGAACCATGGCCTATTCTCATGCATATCCAATAAAGTAGTACGTACTTTATAAATTTTTTCTCAATGCAATTGCCTATTCATAGTTCTTATGTGCAAACCTTGCCTTTCCACTTCTAGGCTACTTACTTGAAGACTTTCCTTGTTTGGGATCACATACACAGTGACTGTCCCAACTAGACCTCTATTGTCTAATAATAAGATGATACTAGAAGATCATATAAATGAACTCCAAATCCTACCAAAATATAATCTCTAAGACTTCTCTCCCATATTATCTCTCCTAGACCTAGGTAGAATACAAAGTTTGATGTCCCATACCACCGAACGTTACATCCCAGATAGATACATGTATGAGATTAAAGTCGAACACTTCTCTCAAATAAAATACAGGAATAGATCGGTGAGTACTCACAACCATAAATAATAATAATGAAATCATGAACTGAGTACTAAAAACCATAAATAATAATAATGAAATCATGAAGTGTTCTTGAAGTGTTTCCTTCCCTTGATGGAAAGAACAAAGTCATTCCTATGACTCTATCACTCATAACTATCGGTAACATCAACTTATCTTGAGTTAAGAACTGAGAAACTATTTAATCAATCAACTCAACTAGAGTTGTGAAGGATGCGGCTTGCATCAAATATCAACTCATGTGACTTAGATCAAATATTAAATCACAAAAAAATTGGAATTTATACAACTTGTATGAATCCAATTATATGAAATGAGAACAATTAGCAAAGTTCTCCTATTCCATGCTTTCATGGCACGACATATATTTATGAAAATTTTGACAGAGTCTCCTTTGTCCTATTGAGAATGGTCCCCAAAAACCAATGATCAATCAACAAGGATCTAGGGCATGGCTATCCCATGTTGATCACACCATATCAAGAAATCTCATAAGAAACTTGTGGAAAATCTTTTCTTGTCCACAATGTCTCCTACATAAACAATTTCCAATAGTAGCAGATTAAATCTTAATTTTAACTAAATTTTACTCATGAAAAATGTGAAAATCTCCAACCTTATGTAACATTTCTCAAGCTTTCATTAGGAATAAAAGTCACTTGATTGGGATATTTGTTGAGAGTTTTAGAACCATTGTACTCGAAGGGTCGAACACTTGACGACCAACTCTGAGACTGTACAAGGTCATCTTCTTGAAGTCCTTAGACTGATGAGAAAAATTTCAAATTTCATTTTCTTTGTGCCCAAATCTAGCTCAACATATCTAGTGTTGTCTCACAAACGTTCAAGTCAAAATGAAATCAAATACCCATTCAAAAGTATAATTCTATCTCTGCTACACGTACGCTTAGGTGAGCCTAGAAACAATGCTGCTGCACTTTTAAAATATCTTCTAGCTATGAAGATAAATTCCAAAATCCTTGAATTTTGGTTATAGCATGAGAACTACACTGGCATAGCTTCTAGAAAAAAAATTTCTCAAATTGCAGTTTCCATTATGAAAATATCATGTGCTCATTAGTCACATGTACCACTCTTTGGAAAATCTTTGCCAGAGACTAATCTGAGAAGAATAGATCATTTGACCTATCAAATGATCTCCAATTTCTTCTAACTTTTAATAGCACATAGTCTCATAGGGATATAAGTTTCATAGTATTTGGACATTTGGAGCTTTCACAATGAGCAAAATACTAAGCCTCTATACCTACAAAATTTTAAACATTTGCAAAGGCTAACTTTTACTCTTTTCTTTATATCTCCTAGATGGAGAGACATTTCATCTTGAAAGTTTATACACACTATTTGGAGGTGTGTAGCTAATTTTATAAACACAAAGCATTCAATTTGAGTAAATGAGCTAAGAGAACCAAGCACTTCTATGTGATATGGTCTCTGGTCATGTCATAAATGCCAGAGGCTACACTTTCATGTGCAGAGATCTTTTGACCTATCAAATGATCTTAAAAAACAATGAAACCTGGTATGAACACAATGCATCTTTCACGCTTTCATTTCAAACATAAATCATTCCATTAGAGTCTAGCAATTAAGAGAAATGCCCTTTGTAATAGGCCTATGTCACTTGTTTCAGGCTTCTACCTCTAGTAGCAGCACTTGTAGTGCAGAGGTAATTTGACCTATCTAAAAGTCTCCAAATTACTTAAAACCTGGTCAACTTAAAGAAACTTCTATTTGCCCTCAAAATTTCAATAAATTTGGGCATTCTCTCAAAGAGTAGCATCCAAATCTCTATGAGGTTGCTACCTCACTAACTATTTGCTCGATCATTTTTTTTCACTTAAAAATGACGCGACATGTTAATCCTTATGATTAAACAAACTATCTCATTATCTTGGATGGATTATGAAATGGAGATAAATCCATGCATATAATGATAGTCTAGATCAATGCAAATCAATTAACCATCACAAATCGTCTCGTTGAAAAATCAACTCTTTACATAGTATCCACCTTTGAGTGAAAGTGAATATCTATGGACGTCATTCTATTCATTGTGCTTCTTGCACATTCATTAATCCCATCACAACCAATCATATACAAACACTTAATACTTCTATTGATGATCATAACCATAGCACTCTTGTGCGGACTCGAGATAAATGTCTATATCAAGTACACAGACTCGCATGAAAAAAAATTCTTGTGCTCATGCTTTACTAGATGAAAACAAGTCTTAGCTGTTCTTGATGTATATAACTTGTATTTTGCTTTCTAAAGGCACAATTGGCCTATGCATGATACCTCTATCACATACCTTATGCTCACCCTAACTGATCGTGGTGATACATAAAAGTGATTTTCTATAAACAGAAAATGCATCATGCACTTCAACTTTCTAGCAATCATATCCTCTATGTATGCATGCATTCACTCATGCATCTTCTTCTCTACTTCAATCAATTTATATGCTTTTAGCTATGCAGACATAAGACTTCCTCTCTCACATTACACAACATCACTCTAGTTTTCACATGGCATATAACGCCATGTGGCTACAAAATTTCTAACAGCATTTCACCAAGAAAATGACACCTGAAAAGATAATAATAATCATTACAATGATAGGCATCAAGCTATGGTTCGCAAACAACTCTTTTTACTCCAGAAACCTACAAATAAAAACATTTTCCAAAATGTGTTATTGGACACTACACGTCCTCATTACAATGTATTTTTTTGCCTTCAATACATGCAAAAGATTCTAAAACACACAAACAAGATCTGTGCATGCTTTTATCGATCAACATAAGTTAGTTTAACTTTATGTGCATAGATAAATTCATGTCAAAACTAGCTTTCATGCACACCACTTACTATAAGGCAGATATTGTATATTTTACTCATCATGAATTTTGACTAGAATTTTTTTCTTTTTTTCTTTTATATTCTTTTCCTTTATCTTTATATTTGGTAAATTTATCCAAGCATAGCTGATGTGAAAATGAGCTTTTACATTTATCTTCAACACTCTGCCTCAAGCTCATTTTAGAGTTATCTTCAACCATGTCCTGCAAATTTATCACATCCTTGAAACCTTTGAGTTAAGAAGCATCCACAAAATTTGCAAACATATCTACAACCTGCTCTTTGGTTCATATGAAATTTATCTCCACATCTTTTCTCAATACCTTCTCCCTTACATAATGGTAGTGGACCTCTATGTGCTTGCTCCTTGCATGAAGCATAGGATTATTTTCCAAGTAAATACTTCACATGTTATCACCATATATAGGGATGGTTCCAACTTGCACTGTTCAAGATCAGCCAAAAGCTTTTTAATCCACATTGCTTCACATGTGGAAAATGCTAATCCTCTATATTCAACCTCCATGGATGAAAGTGCAACAATAGGTTGTTTCTTTGAGCTCCATGTGGTAGGTTTGCTTCTTATCATGAACACATAACCTGAGGTTGATCTCCTATCTTCCTTTGAACCTACCCTATTAGCATCGCTAAAGTCTTTGACCTAAAATTCATCATCAAACTTGTAAAACAAAGCATGATTAATTGTATGCTTTATGTATCTCAACACTCTTTTGGCTGAATTTAAATGTTCCCTTGTCGAGGCTTGCATAAACTGAGAAAGTACACCAAAAACATAAGATAAATCAGGTCTTGTAATGTTTGCATAGATTAATGATCCTACAATGCTTCTGTATGTCGTTATATCTTCCAATGGTTCTCCATCATTTGAGCAAATCTTTGTATTTGTGTCCATGGGTTGAGTGAGTGGTTTGCATTCACTCATTCAAAATCTGAAAAGAACATCCAACAAGTATTTCCTTTGCATCAAGTAGATTCCACTCTTTCCATAAACAACTTCAATTCCTAAAAACTATTTCAGCTCACACACTCATCACACATACACATGCACTCATTCATACACACTCATCACACATACACATGCATTCATGCATACACACTCATCACACATACACATGCACTCATGCATACATTCTCATCACACATACACATGCACTCATGCATACACACATCACACATACACATACACTCATACATACATACTCATCACACATACACATGCACTCATGGATATGCATTCATCTTTAATACACATGCACTCATGCATACACACTCATCACACATATACATGCACTCATACATACATATTCATCACACATACACATGCGCTCATGCATATGCATTCATCTTTAATACACATGCACTCATGCATACACACTCATCATACATACACATGCACTCATACATACATACTCATCACACATGCATACACTGCATACGCACATGCACTCTCATCACATCTCTTAAATGCATATGCACACACTACATATGTACGTACATTCATCTTCATACATATGCATACATGCATACAACATGCACTCATGCATACACTACATATGCACATGCACTCATCACATCTCTTAAATGCATATGCACACACTACATATGCACATACCTTAATCTTCATACATATGCATACATAAATGCAACATGCACTCATGCACTCACTACATATGCACATGCACTCATCACATCTCTTAAATGCATATGCACACACTACATATGCACATACATTCATCTTCATACATATGCATACATGCATGCAACATGCACTCATGCATACACTACATATGCACATGCACTCATCACATCTCTTAAATGTTGAGATATCACTCTCAACATGTGATGATCTAGGATGACACGTACCAGTTTTTCGTTTCTCTGACATGTATAGTGGTCATGCTGGTATATGTCAGGGATACTTCATTGAGCTTTATTAGATTTATCTACCGAGAGTAATGGCACATTTGTTCCTTGCCAGCTCACTCATTCACGGACATTAGGTTTTCCCTTATGCACTAATCTTTCTTGTTTAGGTCATTCTTCTACATTCCTTTTTATGTAATAGAAGAGGAAGAAGATCATTCTTCCTTGCCTCAATCTGTGTGTGTGTGCTTCTCCTTGAGAGTGAGAGTGTGTGTGTGTGAGCTCTCTTCCTTATCTCCTTCCTTGTGACATGGTATCAGAGCCAGCGTGGCTGTAGAGAGTTCGTGGAGAAGGCGATGGTGAGGAGTACGCAGCAAGACATGTAGAAAATGTGATTCACAAACGACCTTCGTTTGCTATAAAAATCAGCGTGGAGGTAGAAGACCTCAAAATAGTTTTGAGAGTTATTCCTTTAGGGTCACTTGTTTTGTTAGATCAAAGTTTTGAAGCCATCTTGACCTCCATTTCGAGTCTGTAAGGTGGGGCCCGAAGAAAAACTAGGTCAGTTTCAAAAACTGTAACTTGCCTTGTGTTTGGCAACACTCATATATTCTAGATCCAGAATTTCAAGCTATTCCGTGTACTGTTCATACACAAAATTTATGTTTTCCTGAGATCGAGTTGTCAAGTCATAGTGCCACAATGTTCAAGAAAAATTCGTGCTTGTAGTGTTTTGCAGTTTTCTTAATTGCTGCACAAATGGCAAACGCAGATGTAATGAGTCAGCTTACGAGTGATAAGCTGAACAAGAACAACCTCCATACGTGGAGATTCAGAATGAGGAATTTCTTGATGGGAAAAGGCTACTAGAAATACATCGAATTAGAGAATGAAAACACTCTGAGTTACCAGAGAGGAATCGGACTACAGAACAAATAAGAGCATATGAGGAATGGAATCAAGGAGCACGAAAGGTAATGTATTGGCTATCTGTTAGCATACAAGATAGCATGATTGGGCACATAGAGGATGCCAAGACTCCGAAAGAGGCTTGGAACAGTTTGGTGGCTTTGTATGAGACTAATACAAAGGCACAGAAATTGAAACTCAAGAACGAGTTGCATACATTGGAAAAGAAGAGCATGTCGGTAAGTGACTACACTCTAAAAATCAAAAGCATATATGAGTCACTTGCATCTATTGGCATGAATGTAGATGATGATGATAAGGTGGAAGTGTGCCTTCGTGGTTTAGGAGGTGCATATAAGCAGTTTAGAAGTTCCATACAGACTAGGGAAAATATTCCGAATTTTGCTGATCTGGTATCTATGCTGATTATTGAAGAAAAGAATCTTGGTGAGGATTCAAACTCCCAAGGAAAGCCTAGTTCTGAGCATGTATTCTACTTTGGCAGAGGAAGAGGCAGAGGAAGAGGCAGAGATAGAGGTTTTGGAAATGGAAGAGGAAAGAGTAACCAAGACCAAGGTCAACAACAGAATCATGTAGGAGGAAGAGGACAATTTCTAGGCAGGGGGAGCCAAAGAGGTCGCAGAAATTTCCAAAGAAATGATAGTAAAGGATGCTAGAATTGTGGTAAACCTAGACACTTTGAACAGGTTGAAGAATCAAAATAACAGAAGACAGCAAAACAACTATGCATCCACAAGTGCAGATGATTCTGAGAAGTTGTTTATGGTTCAACGTCACATGACTGGTGTTTCAAAATCGAAGGATATTGTCTGGTATGTTGATTCAGGTGCTTCAAATCACATGACCAGTCATGCAGAATGGTTTAGTACTTTGCAGAAATTGCAAGTTCCTAGATATGTTGAAATAGGTGATGACACATCACATCCTATTGAGCATACAGGAAACATAACACTATCTATCGAGGATGGAAAGGTAAAACATCTTGCTGATGTGCTACATGTTCCAAATATAACAAAGAATCTGGTTTCCGTTAGACAAATGTTTGACCAAGGATTACAAGTCAGGTTCAATGGTGATGGATTATATGTAGAGGAGTACAAGCAGGATGCATGATTGGTTGCCAAAGGAAACAAAGTGGGTAGGATGTTCACCTTAAATGTGAAGATTCTTGAAATGAATGCAGCCATGTTTGCAAAATATGCAGGAGTTATTGCTGATATAGAGATCTGGCACAAACGAATTGGACACGCAAATCTGCAAAGGCTGAAACTAATGCAGTCAAAGGAGATTGTCCATGGACTACCAAATTTCAAAGTTGCAGAAATGCGAAAGGTATGTGCAGCATGTCAATTTGGTAAACAGTCAAGAGCATCATTTCCACATGACAAGCATGTTAGTGAGAATGTACTAGAAGTAGTACATACAGATGTTTGGGGTCTAGCAAAGACCACATCTATGGCCGGTTGCAGGTTTTATGTTACTTTCATTGATGACCATACACACAAAGTATGGGTATATTTCATGAAATAGAAGAGTGAGGTGTTCACTCACTTCCAGAATTTTAAAGTTATGGTGGAAAAGCAAACAGGGAAGTACATTCAGACATTAAGATCTGATGGAGGAGGTGAATACATGTCAAATGAGTTCAGCAGCTTTCTAAAAAATCATGGTATTCCACGTCAGCATGCAGGTACACACCACAACAGAATGACATTACTAAACGCAAAAATAGACATATTGCAGAAATAGCAAGAGCCTTTATGGCTGAGAAGAATATGCCTCATTGTTACTGGGCAAAAGCTGTGCATAATGTTGTATACATGATGAAGAGAACTCCGACTGCTACTGTACATCAAGTTACACTTGAAGAGAAGTTTACAGGTAAAAAGCCAAACTTATCACATCCGAAAGTTTTTGGGTGTATTACATATGTACATGTCCGAGATGAATTGAGGACGAAGCTTGATCCAAAAGCAGAAAAGTGTGTCTTCAGTGGACACTCCCTTGAGCAAAAGAGATATAAATGTTATAACCCACTCACACGATAGGTAAAGGCGAGCAGAGATGTGGTATTTGATGAAATGTCAAGCTTCTATGCAGATGCCAAAGAAGGATTGAATCTTGAACCAAATGACAAAGAAAATGCTGAAAAATCAAGTGCAGAATCTCAAGTTTTGAGTGAACCGGATGCATCACCAAGTAATAGTTCCAATTCAAATCCATGGAGTGGAAGATTGCATGGAAATTTCAGTCCAACAAATTCATCAAATACATCCAAAATAGGTGAAGAAAAGCTTTCTGCTAGTAGTAAAACATGTGCAAGCTTTGAAGACGTTGATGGAGATTCAAGCGGTTCAGAAAATAGTCTTGATGAGGAAATTGGATTGCCCTCTGTGAAGACTCCACGAATAAGAAGGGCACATGTAGATTATACAAGGAGAAGGGACCCAGGACCAAGACGATCTGGGAGTATGCAGAATTTAGTACAACGATTGACGTATGACAATTATATGGCTCGCCATTGTGCCTACATGACAAAGGTAATACAAGATGCTGAACCTTCTTGTTTTGAAGATGCACTTGGTAATGGAGATTGGGAAAAAGCTATGGATGAGGAGATGGCTGCACTTTATGGAAATGATACATGGAAGCTGGTTCCATTGCCACGAGGAAAGAAACCCATAGGCTACAAGTGGGTTTACAAAGTAAAGCATAATGCTGATGGTAGCATAAGCAGGTATAAAGCACGATTGGTAGCTAAAGGATATGCACATACATATGGCATTGATTATGAGGAAACATTTAGTCCTCTAGCTAAAATGTCCATAGTCAGAACACTTGTTGCATTAGCTACACCAAAAGGATGGACTTTGCATCAGATGGATGTGAAGAATGGTTTCCTACATGGTGACTTACATGAAGAAGTATACATGGACCAGCCACAAGGATATGAAGATTCAAAGCATCCAGAATATGTTTGCAGGTTGCAAAAGGCTTTGTATGGGCAGAAGCAGGCTCCGCGTGCATGGCATGCAAGGATTGTTGATTACTTAACCAGCATTGGGTTTTCTATGTGTGATATAGATCACTCACTATATGCAAGGAAGGTTGATGACGGCATCACTATTGTGGCTTTTTATGTTGATGACCTGATTGTAGGTGGTGATAATGAAGGAAGCATCAAAGAGGAAAAGAAACGTCTTATGCAGGAATTTGACATGAAAGATCTTGGTGTGCTGCGCTATTTCTTGTGCATCGAGTTTATACATACAGAAGCAGGTATATGGATGTTGCAAAGGCAATATGCCTTGAATATGCTGCAAAAGTATGGTATGGCTGATTGTAAGCCAATTTCTATGCCATTAGATCAGAATTTGAAGTTGGACACTACATTAGGTGAAGCATTGGAAAATGCTACTATGTACAGGAAAATTGTGGGAAGTCTTATATATCTCACAATTACAAGGCCTGATCTAAGTTACACTGTTGGACTTGAAAGTCAATTTATGCAGGTTCCCACGAAGCCACATTTGGATGCTCTGAGGCGCACTCTACGTTATGGGAGTGCTACTTTGGATTATGCATTGTTTTATGAGGCTGGTCTAGATTTGCAGGTTTATGGATACACCCATGCTGATTGGGCTGGTAGCATTCTGGATAGAAGATCTACTAGTGGTTTTCTATTCTCGCTTGGGAGTGCAGCTATTACATGGAGTATGAAGAAGCAACCCACTGTTGCTTTGTGGAGTACAGAGGCTGAGTATAGAGGTACTGCAATGGCAGCATGTGAGGCATCATGGCTGGAGATGCTACTTGGAGATTTAGGTGTGGAAGTGCAAAAGCCTATCACTATTTATTGTGATAATCTGAGCAGCATATAGTTAGCACGGAATCCTGTTTTCCATGCTAGAACAAAGCATATCGAGGTACATTATCACTTCATCTGAGAGAAGGTATTAGCACGTGATATTGATCTTATTTATGTAAGAACAGATGAGCAGGTTGCTGATATTTTCACCAAAGCACTCGGAGGTGAGAAGTTGAAGAAGTTTCGGGAGATGCTTGGATTAGAGGATATAGCATTGAGCTTGAGGGGGAGTGTTGAGATATCAAGCTCAACATGTGATGATCTAGGATGACACGTACTAGTTTTTCGTTTCTCTGACATGTATAGTGGTCACGCCGGTATATGTCAGGGATACTTCATTGAGCTTTATTAGATTTATCTACCGAGAGTGATGGCACATTTGTTCCTTACCAGCTCACTCATTCGCGGACATAAGGTTTTCCCTTATGCACTCATCTTTATATATTGCACTAGTTGTATTCTTGTTTAGGTCATTCTTGTACATTCCTTTTTATGTAATAGAAGAAGAAGAAGATCATTCTTCCTTGCCTCAATCTGTGTGTGTGTGCTTCTCCTTGACAGTGAGTGTGTGTGTGAGATCTCTTCCTTATCTCCTTCCTTGTGACATTAAATGCATATGCACACACTACATATGCACATACATTCATCTTCATACATATGCATACATGCATACAACATGCACTCATGCATACACTAGATAGCCACATGCACTCATCACATCTCTTAAATGCATATGCACATACATTCATTTTCATACATATGCGTACATGCATACACATATGCATTCACACACATCATAAATATGCATGGTACTCTCTCTCTCTCTCTCACTCTCTCTCTCTCTCTCTCTCTCTCTCTCTTTCCCTCCCCTCTATCTCTCTCTCTCTCCCCTCTCTCTCCCCCTCTCTCTCTACCTCCCTCCCTCCCTCCCTCTCTCTCTCTTTGTCTCTCTCTCTCTCTGTCTCTGTCTCTCTCTCTCTCTCTCTCTCTCTCTCTCTCTCTCTCTCTCTCTCTCTCTCTCTCTCTCTCTCTCTCTCTCTCTCTTCGGAGGCTCTCTACACACCTACCATCATTCTACCACTGCATACATGGCCATCTCTCTCTCTCTTTCTCTCTCTCTCTCTCTCTCTCTCTCTCTCTCTCTCTCTCTCTCTCTCTCTCTCTCTCTCTCTCTCTCTCTCTCTCTTCCTGGTGATTTCTCCATTTCTACCCTACGACTCATCTCCCCCCTCTCTCTCTCTCTCTCTCTCCCTCTCTCTCTCATTGTGTGAACATCAATCTCTCTCTGTAGCGGCAAACTCAATAGCCCGAGCTTGTCTCTCACGAATCTACGATGTTCACTTCAATCAGAGCGCCTCTTAGTGTTGCATCTGTGATTCCTTCCTTCTCTCTCTCTCTCTCTGTCTCTCTCCCCCTCTCTCTCTGACTCTCCTCTCTCTCTCTCTCTCCCCCCTCTCTCTGACTCTCCCCTTTCTCTCTCTCTCTCTCTGTGAACGTCAATTCTCTCTCTATAGCAGTGCCCTCAACAGTGTGAGTTTATCTCTCACGAATCTACGATGTACACTTCAATCAAACTGCCTGTTAATGTTGCATCTGTGAATCCTTCCTTCTCTCTCTCTCTCTCTCTCTCTCTCTCTCTCTCTCCCCTTCTCTGTAACATCGCTACAGTGTGCGATGATCACCACCAGCACTTTTGATCTATCTACGATAGCGTCTAAGCTTCATGGCTACCAGAGTAGCACTGTTGTAACCATTCTTTAGTTATTCTCTCCGATCATCTTCTGTGATCTGACGTCTCTAGCACCCAAAAAAAGGGAGGAAAGAAGAAGAAGAAAAAGCTTCTCTCTCTCTCTCTCATACATCCCTCTACGTGTGTGGACCCCAACCCAACTGTCTAAACCTCTATCTTTCTCTCCATTGCACTATTGATTTTGCTTCTCTAGACTCGAGCACTATTCTCTTATGTAACCTCTGCTCTTCATATCCATCTTCTCTGCTAGGCTACCGTCTTCTCCATCTCTATGCTTGCGTGAATCCCTATTGTAGCCAATCTGTAGATCTCTCTCCCTCTCTCTCTCTCTCTCTCTCTCTCTCTCTTCTATCGTTGTTTACCTTCATCATCATCTCCGCTACTCCAAGAACCGACCTCCATCTCTCTCTCTCTCTTTCTTTCTCTCTCTCTCTCTCTACTTCTCTCTCTCTCTCTCTCTTCATCTATACCTGCAAAAGACATTAGGAAAAATAACCTATTACACTATACATATATACATACATATATATATATATATATATATATATATATATATATATATATATATACATATATATATATATATATATATATATATATATATATATATATATATATATATATATATATATATATATATATATATATATATATATATATATATATATATATATTAGTGATATGCGCATATGCATGAATTCTATTAACACACGCACACACACAACATGCATACTAAAATTAACTAACATATATCACTTTAGAATAGCTTCTACTTTTTCATATGTATATTGTTTTACATATATTATTTATATTAAGAAGACTATTAATCATATATTTATTATATTATCTAAAGATTTAATAGCTATTTTAATTATTCTTGTATTAATTCAACAAGTTTATTATATATATATATATATATATATATATATATATATATATATATATATATATATATATATATATATATATATATATATATATATATATATATATATATATATATATATATATATATATATATATATATATATATATATATAGTTAGTATATGATGAATGTCTACCTCTCATGATTGTATGCATATTTTGTAAGGCCCCCTTTATGAGGGGAAGCCAAGCGTGCATTATCCAATTGATGGGAATCCCAACTTGCATGTTGGATGAAGGTCATATTGGACCATGTAAGGTATTGTAAGGAAAGGCAGTTACTAGGGTCCCCAATTGTGGGGTCCAGGGCAGCGGTGAGCAACCCCAGCTGGGGGTCCAAGGGGGCTAGTGCGCCCCCTAGTGGGAGTCCGGGGCAGCACCCCTGATGTGATGATAAAGGGAATATTCCATGCAATATTCGTTGTCGGAGTCAGAGATCATTTATATTTGTTAGGGCGGTTCAACCTGTCTAAGCCGTGTATGGAAATCACGCGGGTGGTGGCCGTCGATGCTCTACCGCCCATGTGTAGCTATCCACCCTAGGCCACCAATGATCCTATATATACATGCCTTCTACACTACCTGATACATGGAGTTGAGCCAGTATACCTCTACCTTGTATCTCTTGTCTAGAGTTGTCTAGATCACCATTTAAGCTCTACCTGGAGAGCGCACGGGTGGACAACGCCATCATCTTTGTACTTGTGGCTAGTAGAAAATTGTTGAGATTCTCCTATATCTGTTATCTTCTCTGCTATTGCTCCTGTGTTATATTGTGTAACTATTGTCTTACATGGTATCAGAGTTGTAAGGTTCGAATAGCTTGAGAAGTATCACTACTTTAGCCTACTAGCAGAATAGAATATCTGTAGATTATTGGAGTGATTACATGATGGCTTCATCGTCGAACACAGGTCTTGGTGCTTCAACTAATGTTAATGCTACACCCATTCGAATTCACCCACCTGCATTCACTGAAGGGAAGCTGGATGGAACCAACTATACACTCTGGAAGTTCAAAATTTATGCAATTTTGGACTCCTATGAATTACTTGACACTGTCATGGGACCGATGGGATTGGATCTAGAGCCTATACTAGTTGAAGATCCAACAAATTCAAGATTGATGATTCAACCATATCCAGATCTTCTACGATCTTGGAAGAGGTGGAATGCTGATGCATTATGTGCAATTGTCACTAGTGTAAGTGATTCTGTGCTTACTTTAGTTCAACATACCACTAAAGCAGATGAGGCTTTGGGCATATTGGCTCGAAAATATGAAACCAAGAACCACACAAGGATACATCATTTAGAAAATTAGCTGGCAAATGAAAAGCATTCTGATTCTCAAAAGGCTGAAGATTTTATCAAATGGATAAAACATCTTCAAGACCAATTGGCTGCAGTTGGTGTTGTTATAAGACTAGAAGAGCTGGCTCGAAGATGTGTACCTGTTCTTCAAGCAAATTATGATGGATTAGTAACAACCCTTAACACTCAGGTAAGACCAACTCCCCTTACATTTGAAGAGTTTTGTGCTATGCTTTTAGAAGAAGAGATGCGGTTGAAGACTTGGCAAAGTACAAGTGATGCTGCATTCTCAGTAAATGCAAAAGATAAAGGCTCTTCTGATGGATCAAAGAAGAAGCCAAAGAAGAAAAGTTCATAGGAAGTTGCTTCTATTGTGAAAAGAAAGGCCATGCCATCAAGGATTGCAGAAAGAAGCAAGCTGATGAATGTAATGGTACTGTAAATTCATCGTGGAAGAACAAAGAGTCTGCAAACAACAAAGAGCTGGAACTATGGGTAGCTATTGAAGAGGTATGCTCATCTGCTCAAGCTCGTGTTGATGAACCATGGATTTTAGATAGTGGAGCTTCTCGCCATATGACAAGTAAAAAGGATTGGTATAGTTCCCTGGTGCCTCTACGGGAATCCATCAATGTAGTGGTGGGAAATGACTCCAAGTGTCCAGCGGAAGGAACTGGAACCATCTCTTTTATCACTTTTACAGGTGTTGAGAAAAATTTATCCGATGTTCTCTATGTACCTACACTTAAAAGAAATTCGTTGTCAATTTTTGCAATAACAAATCCTAGACTCGAAGTTCACTTCAATAAGAGTGGTGCAGAAATCATGGATTCATCAGGTAATGTAGTAGGTAAAGGCATAAGACGTGATAACTTGTATGAGTTAAGTGCCATAACTACTACAGAAGATAAACATGTAAACAGGCTATGGCACCAACGATTTGGGCATCTCGGATTTGCAGTTTTGAAGGAGATGCAAAGAACAGGGATGGTTGCTCATTTGCCTGCATTTTTAGAGTTGCAGGAACCTTGTGAAGCTTGTATGATGGGCAAGCCACAACGAAAGGCATTTCCAAGAGAGACCAGCAATCGATCTCAAGCTCCTCTAGAGCTGGTACATGCTGATCTTCTAAAATGTCTACACCTGCTTTAGGAGGATCTTTCTACTTTTTGTTGTTAGTCGAGGATTATAGTAGAAAGATGTGGGTTTATTTCATTCGAGAGAAGACTAATGCTTTTGAAAAATTTTAAATGTGGCATAAGTATATGGAAAATGAATCAAGAAGGAAACTGAAGAAATTCAGAACAGATAGAGGAGGTGAATTCTTGTCAACAGAACTCAATAATTACTGTAAGGAGCATGGTGTGAAAAGGCAACTTACCACAGCTCATACACCTCAACAAAATGGCATTGTTGAGCGCCGGAACAGGACAGTAGTTGAAGTGGCTCGTTGTATGTTAAAAGCTGAAGACATGCCTCATTCATTCTGGGCAGAAGCAGTGAATACAACAGTCTACATCCTCAATCGAAGCTACACAAAAGCACTAAAGGGGATGACTCCTCAAGAAGCATATTTTGGTAAAAAGCCTTTAGTTTTGCATTTGAGAATTTTTGGTTGTTTCTGTTATGCACATATTCTTGATTCAATGATATCAAAGTTGGATTCAAAAAGCAAAAAGTGTGTCTTCCTAGGATATAGTGAAGAGTCTAAAGCATACAGGTTGTGGGATCCTGAGGCAAGGAAGATTTTTGTCAACCAAGATGTGGTGTTTGATGAACGACCAGACTTAGTAGAAGATAAAGGTAGATCTGCTATCTCATCAAATGGAGAAATATCTCACCTTGTGCCTATCAAAAGACAGGTTAAAGTTGAGGAGGAGGAAACATCTGATGGAGAAATTTCCTTAATAACAAGCCAACTAGTTGTAGCTACACAACGTAAGCCACTACTAAAGTGGGCACAATAGCTCTTTGATGATCACAATCCACATGTAGATGTACCAGAATCATCCTCGGATGGATTACGAAGATCAAAGAGAATAGAGGATCAAAGAAGAGCCTTAGAACACATTGTTAACATGGCTCTAATGGCAGATATCATGGGCTCGATAAAGGAACCTACCACCATTGAAGAAGCCCTTGATGATCTAGGTTGGAGAGCGGCAATGCAGTGTGAGTATGATAGTACACTCAAAAATGATACATGGGATCTAGTCGACTTGCCGTCAAAGAAGAAGGTAATAGGTACTAAATGGATTTGGAAAGCTAAGTATAAAGCAGATGGAACATTAGAAAAGTATAAGGAAAGATTAGTCGCAGAAGGTTGTTCAGAGATCCAAGGATTTGATGTTCAAGAAACTTTTGCACCAATAGCACACATGACAACTATTTGGACGCTACTTGTAGTAGCTGCACAAAAGGCCTGGCCTATTTTCCAGATGGATGTCAAATCTACATTTTTGAATGCTCACCTCAAGGAGGAGGTATATGTATCTCAACCACCAGGTTTTGAGGTGCCCAATTCAGAAAATAAAGTTTGCAAGTTGAAGAAAGCTTTGTATGGACTTAAGAAAGCTCCACGGGCTTGGTACCAACCAATAGATACTTTTTTCAAAAATATGGGTTTTGAAAGAAGTACTTCTGATGCTAACTTGTATGTAACGAAAAGGGATAGCAAGCTAGTTGTTGTCATTGTATATGTAGATGATTTGATCATTATAGGAGATCATCAGGAACTCATCAATCAAACTCGGATAAACTTGGGAACTGAGTTTGAAATGACAGACTTGGGTCTACTCCATTTTTGTCTAGGAATTGAAGTATGGCAAAGGAAGGATGGCATTTTCATCTCACAACAAAAATATACCAAAGAAATTCTCAAGGCATTTGGAATGATGGACTGCAAACCAACTAGCACACCTATGGAGGTAAATCATAAGCTATCTATGGATGATAACATGCCTGATGTAGATGCTAAGAAGTATAGGAAGCTCGTTGGAAGTCTTATTTTTCTGTGTAACACTAGACCAGACATTTGCTATGCTGTTGGAGTGTTAAGCAGGTTTTCCAACAAACCTAAGGAGAGTCACTAGAATGCAGGAATGCGAGTTCTAAGGTACATTGCAGGAACCTTCGATTTTGGTATTTTGTATACCACAATGATACACTTCAAGGATACTGTGATTCAGATTGGGCTAGAGATTGTGATTCTAGAAAATCTATTTCTGGATATTGTTTCTCACTTGGTTCAGGAATATTTTCTTGGGTAAGTAGGAAGCAACCAACTCTCGCACTCTCCTCCACTGAAGCAGAGTACAAAGCAGCTTGTTTTGCTTCTTGTGAGGCAGTCTGGTTACGGAGAACTCTTAAGGCCTATTCAAGAAAAATGGGAATTATATAGGATTTTGAGACAATTCTTTGTGTCACAATGTTTCACTTTTGACTCATTCACATACTAGAACATGTTATTATCTCTTGATTGGAGTATATTAAACTCATAATTTATTATTAAGGATAATTGTATTATAAATGGGGTATCAAGGTTGGGCTCAAACTTAACAAGTTAAAATAGTAAGTAATATAAATGGGACTTGAATAATTCCCAAGTTTCCTGAATAGGCCTTTCTTGCAGATCTAGGCTTTCCATCAAATATGCTAACTGTACTCAAGTGTGATAATCAAAGTTGTATGGCTATTGCAAAGAACCTAGTATTTCATGCTCGCACAAAGCATATAGAAGTACAATACCATTACATATTTGAGCTAATTGAAGATGAAATTGTGGAGCTAGAATATTGCCCAACAGAGGTAAATTGTGCTGACATATTCACTAAAGCACTTGGAAGAGAGCAACTCAACAAGCATCTTTAACAGATGGGCATAGGACTGAGACCTACTTGATTTATCATCGCTAAACATTGAGGGGAGATGTTAGTATATGATCAATGTCTACCTCTCGTGATTGTATGCACATTTTGTAAGGCCCCCTTTATGAGAAGAAGCCAAGCGTGCATTACCCGATTGATGGGAATCCCACGTGTGTTTTATGCCACATTCAACCACAAATGCATTAAAGTCAGAAGACATATATGCCCTCCCCCCTTGATCAGAATGGAGGGTGCCCATTTTACATACTCACAAATTTTCAGCGAAAACCAAAAACTGTTTGAAGAACATAATCACTTTGGACTTTTCTTTCAATGGATATACCCACATGCCTAGAAAAATCATCAATAAAAGTCACAAAGTAATAAAGATAACTTCCAAAAGAGGGAGTCTACATAGGACCACAGACATCGCTATGAAAAAGCTATAATTTTTTAGTAGCTGGAACTAAACCATCTTTTGGAAAGGAGGAACGCTGCATTTTTCCCAAGATACACACTCACATATGTGTTTACCAGGTGCCTCGGGTTGGGGCAAAGAGGACACCATTTCAAATTTTTGTAGGTGTAGCAAACTAGCAAAATTCAGATGACCAAAGCGTGCATGCCAAAACATTGCATATGACATAGCCTGAGAATCATGTATCGCACATGCTAAATAGCTCCTCTCTTATGCATGAGATTCTTCCCACGTGTCCCCTCCTCTTGCATGCGCTGCCATTTTCCATATCTTGAACCACATGGAGATCGGACAGAGGCGCATAAGAGAGGAGGAATCTCACGCAATAGGAAGGCCAATTTCATGCATTTTATCTGGCAATCTATTTGCTCTCGTCTGTCAATGTATTATCTGATACATATGTAGAGCTTCTGCTATGTGATTGATGACATATAGCGAACGAAACTCTACGGTCCTCGCTGATTATCTGACAAAGGAG
The DNA here is from genome assembly GCA_020310875.1 of Ceratopteris richardii. Lineage (NCBI taxonomy): Eukaryota > Viridiplantae > Streptophyta > Polypodiopsida > Polypodiales > Pteridaceae > Ceratopteris > Ceratopteris richardii. The sequence continues at coordinate 8,357,782 of CM035435.1, read as the reverse complement.
GGTATGGGCTACTGATCAAGCGTGAAGGTCACGCTGTAGAAGAAAGGAGGCGAATTCCCTGGCAATTTACTGAGGATGTGAGTAGGAGATATCGGAGAGGAAAGTGTGCAATGCTGAAGCACGGAGAGAAGAAAGCCATGCAGACGTTCGAAGGAGGACAGCGATGTCAATGACTCGATAATTCTCTATTCTAAGAAGTTATGAAGTTATCAAGTCCAACAACGCCATGAAGAACAATTCTGTCATCATCCGTCTGCGTACGATGGTCTAAATCTGTGAAGCTACTAGGAAGTTTTCCATCCTTTCGCAACTATATAACTACATTTATATTGCTGATTATACGGTATTCTAATCTGACAAACAGTTCTTTGCTATGTGACTGCAATGAGAAATGAACACTGAAGTGAAACATTTTTCTGTCTCCATCGATTTCACTGACAATCAGATTAATGTTCTATGTAATATTATTTTAGTAAATTTGCGTAGGTTCAGCCGTTCACGATGTGTTAGACAATTTACGTTTGCTTTCATCTATAATCATGGACTTTGATAAAACCTCCATGACCACTTACGATTTTGTTTCGTGACGTCCATGCTGTAATCCTCCTTATTTATCTTCATGTATCAACACTTATGACTTAGTGTGACTTATAGCTTCTGAGAAAAGAATAGGTGTTTAACCACAACATAACTTTGAATATTTCCTCGGTTGAACGTGTCTATCTCTAAATTTATATCAGAAGACAAAACTTTCCACACCGGATGGTATCTTTTGCACTAGAATCGCTCTCTGGTCCAAGCATCTACTTATGCCTTGTCTTGAATAGTTTCCCTTAGCGTACCTCTCACCAATCTATTGTTACCCAAAACTTGACGAGTTTATTCGCTCATATTTTTGTTTTCACGCTTTATATAAAAATGGCAAGCTTGTATCTCTTTGTTATGCTTTATGCAAGTCTTATCCAAATAAATTACTTAGTGATAGGCTATGCAAAAAATATGAAGCAAGTTGATCACGAATGACATACAAAACTTCAGTAGAGAATTAAAGCAATTTTATAAATGGGGTCTATTTGTGCCACGAATTTGTCATCATAAATGAATGGTATGCTGCTGAGGAGGCCGATGGGTGATTTGTGTAAGGACAGAGATACAGAGAACGTGGATATCTGCTGAAGGGGGCTTCGTCTATCTATAGTGATTACGATCTGAACTGGGCATTCCTGATTGTAGAGTCAGAAAGCTTAATTAGGATCACATGGTCTAGAAACTTCAGAGAACTTATAATGTGCACCAGCTCTAGTGTATTGAACCGGTTTGGCACTCGTCATGGTGCATATTCCATATACTTTCTGGAGAATTTTTTGTCAAATGCTGATAAATGCATGGAGCGATACGTGCAATAGCCGGTTTCATTGTCTGATGATAGATTTGCGTGCAGTATTATTGTGCATTGGCTAGAAAAAAAAAAAAAACAAAAATGGAAGCGAAACATTCTGAAGTATTCTGATGCTCCTCCAATAACAATTTATTAGGATTATCCTACAATTGATTTGATGTCATTCGTTCCAGCGTTCACAGAGTTCAAAGATAGCTGAGCTGCAAACAAAGGAAGAATTTTATCATGAGAAATATTTTGATCTCTATTTGACTGCGCCATTCAAGAACGCTCGGATGTTTTCACATTAATCATCGTGTGATTACTATGCAGGTTTTCATGTAGCTTGGAACGATTCTGAAAAAATCCATGATGGTGAACGACTTTGACCGTTGATGCTCTGTGGACATGGATGGTAAAGTTTAGTGTAACCTTCATAATGAGTAGAAATAGTATAGAATATATACTGCATATAAGAAAACCTATGGTCTCTTATTACGAACTAGGCGTCCATAAAACAACAAAAACAAAACAATTCCGCCTCCACCTATCTTTTATGACATAAACAGCGACGATCTGCAATTTGTAATCTAAAGTTTTGAAGTGCTTAGTTCTATATTTATTTTGACTAATTTTCATAGTGTAAAGACGTTTGATTGTGTCATGACGATTGCATTCGATGACGTGGTGAATGTCATTCAGAATAATTTTTTATAAGATTAATTTAACTTGTTTTCATACTTGAATGCTGAAAAAGTGTTCATAATTTGCCAAGAAAGATAAATTGTTCGCATAATATATTAAAAAAGTCACACCAAATGAAGGATTTGATCATGAATGATGTCGATAATTGAGATAAGCCATTCTCTTGAGTGTCCATTTATTGATACCTATTTGTCTTTGAGCTTACTGGATGATACCTATGTACGTCTTTAATTATGGAAAAGAAATGAGAATGTGTATTCCAACGATGTTCACTAAAACCATCTATGTGAGTCAAAGTTGTGTAATCAATTCATTCCCTCAATTCTTAATTTCCTCGTTGAGTTTTCACGACACCTGAGCCTGCAGTAACCACCCGGCCTGCGCCCTAATTCCAGCGGTTGGCTTGATCCACTGACCGTGCCTTTCGCGCCGATAGTAGTGACCTACTCTGATACCAATTGTTGGAATTAGATGTCTATGGAAGCACACAAATAGCACAATGAAGAAGAAGAACCTTGGAGCACAACACACGATATTGAATCTATTACCATTAAAATGTACAAAGATAAGTAGCCCTTTAGGGCAGTAGGCATGTATACAAACCGGGGGAAAAACCTCCTAAAGAGGGGAAAAGGTGCCCCGGTGGTCCTAGAGTGTTCACACACATCATTACCTAAATATATCAACATTAAATGCTTTTTTTTTTTGGCTCTGATTAGGGTAGTTGTTATGACACTCATGTGTCCACTAGTGGCTTTTGCTTCATGCTTTGTAGCTCATGTATATCTTGGTTGAAAAAGAAGCAACCTTCTATGGCCACTTCCAGTTTGAACTTGAGTATAGGGTATCTTTCATAGCGACTATTGAGAGTGTGTGTCTCACACGCCTTATGGATAATTTGGGGGTTCGTAAGTCTTCTACCACCACACTATCATTATTTCAAGGAGAGGTTCTTTGCTAGAGAGATCAGTTTGGCATATGTGCCCACACGAGAGAACATTGCCAACCTTTTCGCAAAGGCTCTGCCTAGGGAGAGATTTGAAGCTTTCTGCAAAGCCTTATGCTTACTTCCTATTGTGGATTGATTCCACATAGCTTGGAACTTCCGTATACATGCGTGCTAGTGTTTGGGAAGCACTAGATTCTGCTCTCTGACTATAGTAGACAAGATTACCGAAATGTACTTTTGATTACAAGCTCATCCACTCAGGGGAAACAATACAAGGATATGTGACTGATACACGAAGTCCTACAACCCGGGACTAATAGGTATGGATAACTCGACTAGAGATGGTACATGTGATCCCACAACACATGATCATAAGTATGAAACAAGATATCAAGATTACAAGGAATCCATTTTGCGAGATGAACTAGATACAAGAAAGAACTCGATAGGATCTTGTACTATGAGATTAGAGGAGGACAAGGCTAGATGTCCAGGATACAAGACTAGCAAGAGATAAGACTAGAACTAGAACTCCAACTTGAAAGTACTTATTTCGTGATCACGACTCCTTGAGCTCCCAAGATTGGCATTGGAAACACTGAGAATGAATGTGGCCAAGGCCTCCTTATATTGGATTTCAAAGGCGGCTTTCAAGGGCAGTTGCGAACTGATGATGTCATCAAAGATGTCACAAATTGAACAGGACCTTTGCATGTCATAATTTAGCCAATAGACACTTGATCTTAGGGTTTTGGCATGTTTTGGATGCAATGGAAGCATTAGTTTCTCCTAATTCTAAACGAATCATGAGATATAGGAATCTCATGGAATTTGAGATTTAGGATGGTTTCCTCTATCCATGACATCACCTCCCCTCAAACGATGAGTTCCATGAGGAGCGTTCATGTTCTCTAGTCACCACTTCATTGCATTCCTCTTATGGAATTCACGAACCTTGATTGGTGCTCTTTGAAGGTTTTCTACAGGTTCCCAAGTACGATCCTTTCCAATGAATAAGGTACCCAAATCTTCCTCAGGATATTCTTGAATCTAGGATATGCTCGACTTCAAATTCTTCATGATCACCAATCTCAATAGGTTGTGAAGGACTAGGTCTCTCCCCCCTCAATGGTGAGATCTAATATGGTTCCAACATGGATACATGAAAAACTGAATGTATTCTCATGGTACTTGGTAGCTGAAGCTTGAAGGTGACTAGATTAATCTAGGTGAAGATGGTGAATGCACCAAATCAGATGACCTAACTTTGCACAAGGCCTTGAAGTTTGCAAATTACTTCTGAGTAACCATACATTATCCCCAATTTGATACTATGGATTCTGAACAGGATGTTGATCTGTTATATTGTTCCTAAGATTTATGGATCTCTTCCTTGAGTTCTTTGTGAATGTACATCAGGTAGTGGGCCTTGTCTCTAGTAGCTGGATTCTTGATATGATTTGAGCATTGTATATCCATCCTTGGATGTTGTCCATAATTTGCAAAGAAGGGAGTCTGCTTAGTAGACGCATGAACAATATTGTTATATGAAAACTCTACAAAGGGTAAAAGCTCAAACCAATCATTTTGATGATAGTTGATGGTGCAACGGAGATATTGCTCTAGGACTTGATTCACTCGCTTGGTTTGTCCATCAATGTGTGGATGATTTTCTATAGATAGTTTAACTTGAACACCCAGGAGCTTGCAAAGACTATTTCAAAAGCTAGATATGAATTGTGGACCTCGATCACTAACAATATCATCACGCAATCCATGAGGCCTAAATAAGTATCTGAGAAAAAGTCTAGTAGTGGTTGCACCTCTGATTGCCTTGGTAATTGGAATGAAGTGTGCCATCTTTGTAAATATATCCACAATAACAAGAATGGCATCGTACTTATCTGACTTTGGTAGATCTGTGATGAAATCCATAAACAATGAATCCCATGGCGTTTATAGAATAGATAAAGGTTGCAAAAGGCCATGAGGTTTATGTCAGGGTACCCTTGATATTTTGCAAGTATCATAGATTTAGATATATTCATTGACTTCCTTCCACATTTGAGGCCACCAAAAGTCCCTTGATATGAGTTCTATTGTTTTATTCACTCCAAAATTTCCTACTGCAAGGTTGTCATGACGTTGTCGAAGTACTTCAATCGTGGGAATTCTTGGAGGGACATACAATAGGTCCTTATAGAATATTCACCCATCCTTTTCTTCGAATTCATTTACTTTTTGAATTGTTTCTCTTGTTTTTTTTTGGCTTAATGTTACAAAACTATTCATGTTGTGGTAGAGTCTCATGGATCAAATGATTCAAGGCTCCATCTTCATGATGGCTTGAAGAGATAGCTGCTAACTGGAGATGTTGAGGATTGAGCAATACGCTCTCCTTTTGATCAAAGGCCTCTTCACCCTTCTTTTGTGCAAGGTAAGATCTTCTTGACAAGGCATCTAACCGAAACTGTTGACCTCCTGGACGGTATGTGATGACAAAGTCGAACCTGGATATAAAGTTAATCCAATGAGATTTCCTTCTATTGAGGATGCGGGTGGTCATAAAATACTCCACGTTTTTGTGATCTATATACACGATAACTTTATGAGTTGCTCCTTCTAGATGGTGACATGAGGTATTAAACATGTCCACTATGGCAAGAAGTTCATTATCATGAATTTCATAATTAATTTTTGGGGGGGAGAATTTCCTTGAATGATATGCAACTAGATGTAGGTGTCCATGATCTCTATATTGGGAAAGAATGGCCTCGAGGACAAAGTCTGATGGATCTGTCTTTAGGAAGAAGGGCTTCCTAGAATCACCATGAACTAGAATTGGAGGAGTAGTGAATGTTGACTTCAAGGTCTAAAAGGATCTTTCTACTTCTTCGGTCCATGTTAATTTGGACTTCCCTGTAAGCTTGGTAAGAGGTGTTACTATCTTGGAGTAATCTTTGATGAATATCCTCTAGAAATTGGCAAACCCTAAAAAACATTATACATCTCGAACACATTAAGGTGGTTGCAAATCAAGGATTGTCTCAATCTTCTTAGGGTTCATAAAAATTCCTTTGTCTCATACAATGTACCCTAAAAATTCCGCTTCTCTCTTACTATCTTGGGGATCCTCCATAAATTCTCCATATTGATTGAACTTGACCTGCAAACCTTTTTCCACAATTTTTTCCAACACATCAAATTCTTGTTAATTGTGGGTACATATAGAACCCTCTCAACAAATTTCTATTTCCATCAGAGGTCTTAACATTTCCTACTTTAATCACTGAGTGCTTGGTGTCATCACCTATTTGTACTTGATGCTTACTCTTTGGCTCCTCAAGGTCACAGAGAAGAGAGAAGAGCTACATTGCCTGCCACATGGTTTGAGCATCCTGAGTGAATGTAGAAGAGATAATCATGATTTATACCTGGTTTTGAAGTCATATTCATAATCAGAAGAGAATCCTCTTGCTCCTCTATACAGTTGTTGTTGTTAGGGGAGCACTAGATTGTGCTCTCTGACTACAATAGACAAGATTTCTGAAATACACTTATGATTACCAGAACACCCACGTAGGGAAAATGATACAAGAATATGTGAATGATACAAGATGTCCCACAACTCGGGACTAATAGGTATGGAAAACTGGACTAGAGATGATACAGGAGATCCCACAACCCAGGATCGTAAGTATGAGACAAGATATCTAGATTATAAGAACTCCCTTCTGGGAGATGAACAGGGTACACGAAATAACTCGACAGGATCTCGTACTACGAGATTACAAGGGGACAAGATAGGATGTCCAAGAACTAGACTAGAACCAGGAACAAGACAAGAACTAGAACTGGAACTTGAAGAGTACTTACTTGGCGGCCACGACTCCTTGAGCTCCCAAGACTGGTATTGGCAAGACTGATTATGAATGTGGCCAACCCCTCCTTATATAGGTTTTCAAGGGCGATTCCCAAGGGCGGTTGCGACATGATGATGTCATCATGATGTCATCGACTCGAAGCATGAGCTATGGTTATCCGAATCAGGCAAGTAGACAGTCGATCTTAGGGTTTTGGCACGTTCCGGCTGCAATGAAAGCATTGGTTTCTCCTAATTCTGAACCAATCATGAGATACATGGTTCACATGGAATCTAAGGTTCAAGATGATTTCCTTTATCCATGACATCACCTCCCCCTCAAGCGACGAGTTCCACGAGGAGTGGTCATGTTATCTGGTCTCGGCTTCGTTGGATTTCTCTTATGAAATTCTTCAACCTTGATTGGTGCTCTTTGAAGGTTTTCTGCAGGTTCCCAAGTATGATCACTCATTTCATACCCTTTCCAATGAATAAGGTATTCCAATCTTCCTCGGGATATTCAGGAATCTAGGACATGCTCGACTTCAAATTCTTCATGATCATCAATTTTGATAGGTGGTGAAGGACTAGGTCTCTCCCCCCTCAATGGTGAAAGCTGATATGGTTCCAACATGGATACATGGAAAACTGGATGTATTCTCATAGTACTTGGTAGCTAGAGCTTGAAGGTGACTGGATTAATCTTGGCCAAGATGGTAAATGGACCAAATCGTTGATGATCTAACTTTGCACAAGGTCTTGAGGTTTGCAAATTGTTTCTGAATAACCATACTTTCTCCCCAATTTGATAGGATGGATTCTGGACACGATGTTGATCTGCATAGTACTTATATTGTTCTTGAGCTTTATGGATCTCTTCGTTGAGTTCTTTGTGAATGTCCATTAGGTACTGGGACTTGTCTCTAGCAGCTGGGTTCTTTACATGATTTGAGAGTTTTTTATGCATCCTTGGATGTTGGCCACGACTCCTTGAGCTCCCAATACCAGTCTTGGGAGCTCAAGGAGTCGTGGCCGCCAAGTAAGTACTCTTCAAGTTCCAGTTCTAGTTCTTGTCTTGTTCCTTGTTCTAGTCTAGTTCTTGGACATCCTATCTTGTCCCCTTGTAATCTCGTAGTACGAGATCCTGTCGAGTTATTTCGTGTATCCTGTTCATCTCCCAGAAGGGAGGTCTTGTAATCCAGATATCTTGTCTCATACTTAGAATCCCGGGTTGTGGGATCTCCTGTATCATCTCTAGTCCAGTTTTCCATACCTATTGGTCCCGGGTTGTGGGACATCTTGTATCAGTCACATTTTCTTGTATCATTTTCCCTACGTGGGTGTTTTGGTAATCATAAGTGTATTTCGGAAATCTTGTCTATTGTAGTCAGAGAGCACAATCTAGTGCTCCCCTGACATTTTGGCAAGACTGATTATGAATGTGGCCAACCCCTCCTTATATAGGTTTTCAAGGGCGGTTCCCAAGGGCGGTTGCGACTTGATGATATCATCATGATGTCATCGACTCGAAGCATGAGCTCTGGTTATCTGAATCAGGCAAGTAGACAGTCCATCTTAGGGTTTTGACATGTTTCGGATGCAATGGGAGCACTGGTTTCTCCTAATTCTGAACCAATCATGAGATACATGGTTCACATGGAATCTAAGGTTCAGGATGGTTTCCTTTGTCCATGACAGTTGTAATCTTTCCTTGATTTGTAGCCTCCTTGGTAGTTGGTATTGTAGTTGTTGTTGTAATTGTTATTGTAGCTTTGATGGTGATTGAATCTTCCTCTTTATTGTGTATATCCACCTCTTTAAAATCCTCTGCCTCTCTGATTCTTGAACTTCCTGTAACACTCATCTATAGTATGATTTGACAATCCACAAATATTACATGGTGAGGAGCTATAAGGTCTCCCCCTACCTTGCTTACCTCCTCTGCCCCTTCCTCTTGAGTTTCTACCTCTCCTTGCATAGTTGGCTTGGGAGGTAGTTCCTTCATCCTCAATCTTCTTGTTCTTTCTTTTGTGTTTAGCTTTACTTTTACCTGCGTATAGGGCAGAAGAGCTATTACCTCTTGATGAATCTCCATTCTTGTTGAGCTTGGCTTCATGGGTGAAGAGTTTCCCCATGAGAGTAGTAAGATCTAGGATTTGCATGTCCATGTACAATTCCATGGCAGTTGTGAAGCTCTCCCATTTCTCATCTGCCTTAATGCCATTTATTACTTGTCTTAGAATCTACTCCTCTTCAATTTCTTCTCCTATGCTTGCCAATTGATCAGCTACATCATTGACTTTGGTCACATACTCTGAGATGCCTTGCTTGGGTTGCTTTCTTTGAGTAGTGAACTCAATCCACAATTGGTTCTTCCTAGCCCTTGTGTAGGAAGAGAAATAGGAAGACAATGTTTCCCAAGTCTCTTGGGATATCTTACAGTTCCTAATATGCGGAAGAAGAAAATCAGAGATTGCGTTAGTAAGTATGACCTTGGTAATGCATCCTTGGCACACCATGTATTGAGTCTTTCATGCTCCTCTCTTGTAGGTTGTCCTTTGCTTTTGAAAATGGGCATCTCCTCATCTCCTATGATGTATCCATAGAGGCTCCTTCCTTGAAACTATGTCTTCATCCTCAAGGACCATGCTTGGTAGTTGTTCGTGTCTAATTTATTAATGAAAGAAGGAAAACTATTTCCCATTTTACCTTATTTTTTGCTCTGATATCACTATTGGGGAAGATGGATGGACACACCAAGAAATGAGTAGGTGTTGTTAATCCCTGCTTTGCACCAGCCCCTTTTTGCTTCAGATTTGAGGTGTAGGCCATCTTAGCTTTCCAATGACACTAAAAAAGTGCCAATGTACTTTTGAAATGATGTGAGAAATTAGGTGATGCATTATCATGGATAGTGTATCAAATGAGCTTTATAGTTCTAGAAAGCTCATTGCTTCAAGAAATAAAGGAAGCACAGGTGGAAGGTCCACATTGATTATAGATCATTAGAGCCATCATTGATGAATCTATCATAGGAGATGAGGCAGTTCTAGTTGTTTTCTCCCCTAGTAAAGCTAACAAGTCAAGATCATCTTCCAATCTCTCAAAGGAGAATGGAATAGTTGAATAGATAGGAAACTTTTGCCTACCTAATTCTCTGGATTTGGGAAGAAAAGTCATGCATGATAACCATGATCTTCCTTGCAGAAGGCATCCTCATGTTGGCAAGATGATACAGTTTGTTAGAAGAAAATTTTAGTGGCCTCGATTAGCCAAAGATGTCTACACTTATCTTCAACAATGATGTATATGTCACGTCAACAAGGCAAAAAGGGTAAAGACACTAGGGATTTTACACCCTTTACAGATTGGAGATCATAAGTAGGATAGTGTATCCATGGAACTGGTTACCATTGACCCAAAGAAAGCGGGATACTATCCTACTTATGGTAGATATATTGAGAAAGATGGTTCATTTTGTACCCACATAGGAGACGGTAGAAGCTCCACATGTATTGGAGTTGTCTATCCAACATGTCTTCACATTGCATGGGTTATTGACATCCATAGTTTCAAATATGGATCTCAAATTCATAGGAGAATTCAAGAAGTTTGTATTTGACAAAATGAAAGTGTCAAAGTTGGCTTATAACAATAGACATCATAAAGTGATAGGAATGTTGCCTTTTGAGATGAATTCTAGCATGAATTTTACTCAACCCAGGACCATAGGAATGCCAAAAAAATGTCATGGTGCTTCAAAGTTCTTAGGGAACCTCCCAAAAGATATAGAAATAGCTAAAGCTAAGATGCAACAAGTAGTTGATAGGGCAAAAGAATATGCTCATAGGAAGAGATCTCCAAGAGTCTTTGAAGAAGGAGATAGAGTTTTTCCTCAAGGGCCAACTAGGTCTACTTCACTATCCACAGGGAAGTGTATTAAGCTTTCACCAAGGTTTTTTGGATCTTGGAAGATAGTTAACAATCATAGTTATGTTGCATACCGATTAGAGCTTTCTCTAGATTGTAGAGTCCATCAAGTGTTTCATATCAGTAAACTTAGAAAGTATATTAATATAATAGAGGGTATTGTTTATTTGCAAGAAAGTGATAGCATAGATCATTCTGTAGATAGGATAGTAGATTGAAGACAAAAGCGGTTGACAAAGCATGTCATCAAGGAGTATCTAGTAGCTTGGAGAGGATTATCGCTTACATATTCTACTTGGGAATCAGAAGCTCTAGTTCTCAAGTACTTTTCGTCATTGAGTAGCACTAGAACATTTTGAATCAATACTATTTTGAATGCAAGAGGATATATTGGATGGGAGGAGAGTGGCACACACATCATTCACATGTCTCACTTTCTAGCCTTGAGAGATTTTAGTTCTCACAACAAGCATGGTGCAAGTAGCTAGGAAGAGACCCATAGAAAAGCTGAACCTAACCCACCGATGGTCTCACTTTATGAAATCGATAGTAGGAGAAACCAACAGACATCTTTGTTGAACCTCACATGAAACGTGGCATATGTTTGCTTGCTTCTTTGGACATGGTTTATTTCTAATTGATTTGCTTTACAGGTATTTGCTTCCTTCTCCTTACCTCCTTCTATAAACTGAAGAGAGAGAGAGAGAGCTCTTATGTTTTTCTTCCTCTTCTCTATAGAGAGAGAGATCATATAAAGTGTTAGCTTTTATTTGTCCTCCTCTTGAAGTCTCCACACAAGAGAGAGAGATCATCTAATTGATTTTCTTTACAGGTATTTGCTTCCTCCTCCTTACCTCCTTCTATAAACTAGAGAGAGAGAGAGCTCTTATGTTTTTCTTCCTCTTCTGTATAGAGAGAGAGATCATATAAAGTGTTAGATTTTATTCGTCCTCCTCTTGAAGTCTCCACACAAGAGAGAGAGAGAGAGAGAAAGTGATAGACAAGTTTGGAGACCATAGCCACCAACCACCGCTCCACGCAGGCCATCGGAGAGAGAGAGAGAGTGGAATATTTGGATGCGGGGCTTGTTCCTCTAGGCGTATACCATCCAAGCCGAATGGAAGCAATGTGGAAATTGTGTGTTCTCGTGGCTCATGAACTTCAGCGGCTGATTTTGATTCTGACGCATAGCAAACGCTGAGAGAGGAGAGGGAGTGAGAGGATAAGTCTCCTGGCAGTTGTGGCGAGCTAAAGTGAGATGGAGAGAATTAAATTTTCTCTTTTAATGGACCTACTGGCATGCCATACAAGAGAGAGAAAGTGCAATATGCACAAAGATATAGACGGACTGGATTTCTAGCTGTGCTGCTTTGTGCAGGAGGCACTAAGAGAAATATAAAAAGATAAGTGGACTGTAGAGAGAGGAAACATGAGAACCAGGCAGGAGATCCCATCTAGCAATTCAAATTTCAGTGGCACTATAGTACGTAGTAGAGGGAGATTAATACTCTTATCGTTCATCTCCGCTGTTAATTGCACACTGCCAAACTAACGAGTGTAGAGAGAGGGAGAGAAGTTATTCACCTCCCCCTCCTCATGACCTCTGATTCGTGCAGTGCTAGAGAGAACTCTTCTACGAGCAGTAGATTTTGTGTGCCATGCAATTGTAGAGACAAAGAGAGATAGACGAGGAGAGAGAAAGAAAGAAAGATAGATAGGGAGAGAGAAAGCAATAAAGAAAGACATGGAGAGAGAAAGAAATAAAGAGAGATAGAGGGAAAGAAAGAAAGAAACGTTCAAGAGAGAATGAGAGGTTATGAGAGAGTTAATTAATTCCTTAATAGTTGTTTAAGTTATTTATGATTATTTCATTAATTAATTGATAATTAATGTATTTGTAGTTAACTAATTTTCTATATGCATATATTTATAGATGGTTACATATATATGCATATGCTTGCATGTATGAGCATTCATACATATGCGTGGATGCATTAGTATGCATGTGTTCATGTGTCTACATATGTGGGAGCATGAAAGTGTAAGTGTATGTGTGTGAAATGCATGTGTGTATGCATGAATCTAGTGTGTATGAACTTAGTGTTAGCATGTGCATATGAGTGAGTATATGTTAATATATGTGATAGAGTGTGTATTAGCATCAATTTATGAACAAAAGATTAGCATATGTTGATCTTAGTTTATGCGAGAGTGTAAATATGCAAGTGGAAATATGCATGAGTATATTTAGTAGTTGCATGTGCTAATGTGTATACATACATGAGCTAATGAGTGTTGGATGCATTAGCATACATGAGCTTTTGAATATGGGCATAAGCATAAGTGCATGTGTATGTGATATTAATACATGTGCATGGGTGTGCAAGTGCATTAGGCCATGTGAATGGAATGTGTAATGCATGTGCATATTAGAGTATATGCATATTAGCATATATGAACATGTGCATTAGTGTATGCATGATTAGTATGCATGAGGAATGTATCTAAGTAAATGAATGTTAGTATGTGTATTACCATATGTGAAAATACATGAGTATCGATATAAGTAGTATGTTTACTTATGTGTATGCTTACATATGTATTTTAGCAACATGTATGTTTGTTATTGGAAACTTGAGCATATATGTAATGAATGCATGTATGCATATGTGTGCAAGAAAATGAAGTGTTAATGCATGAGCATAAAAGTATGTATTCATAAGTGCATATATGTATGTGAGAAAGTATATCTGCATGTGCATGAAAGTGTGAATTAGCATGCACGAACAGGTGAGTTAACATGCATTAGAGTGTGTGTTAGTACCCAAGTAAGTATATGTTAGCATGAATATATGGGAATGTGTAGCGTATGTATGAATATTGTGTTAAGCCTATGTTAGCATGCATATTTGAATGTCAATGATTTTATAAGTTATACTTATGTACTAATGTTTTCTTTACAGACATTCTAGAAATGAGTATCAAAAGAGCATTGCCAAACAGTGAAAATGTTTTACAGTTATATATACAGAGATTGAGCTGCTTATGCATTGCTCCGTCTACCTTATAAAAAACCATTGGAGCTTACTTCTAAACTAGCTATTTGCAACATTGAAAATTTTTGACAGTTATATGCTCAGAGATTGAGCTGCTTATGCATTGCTCCGTCTACCTTATCAAAACCCATTGGAGCTTACTTCTGAACTAGCTATTTGCAACATTATCTTTCTATAGGTTTCATTAGAATCTACATCATTTTAGCAAAGGTTATCACTTATAAAGGTTTAGCATTACTAGTACTGTTGTTGATACCTATTCTTGTCACATTCATTAATTAATTTGATATTTTCCATTAATCTATATGCCAAATGTCTACAAAGCCTTTATTTGTGTCTAAAATTATTGAAGCTAGAATTGAGTTTGGAGAAGTAGAAGTAGAAGAAGTCATTAAGGATCAAATTACTAAAGAATATCTAATTTGCATATCATACGATCATTGTTTAACTAGGTTTTTAAATTTATTTTCCATTGCATCTCCTAAACCTCAGAGTAGTGAAAATTTATTCTCGCCACCTGTAAATAGATGTACTCAACCTAAACAAAGTGAAAATCAAGTAGAAAAGATTATTAAGGAACATATAACTGATGAAAGATTAATTTTACAATCATATCAAGATGCTATTTCTAGGTATAGAGCAACTCAACCATACGGTCAATAAATGCATAGACTCGTAAGCATTCCTCATTAGTTAATTTGAGATATTTATTACTTCTTTCATAACTTAAGTAATAAGAGTTATTCAAAACTTCATTTACCCCAGTCGTCAACTATAGTGTACTTACCTGAGTTTGCTCCATACACCCAGTGTGTGCCGACCGACTTGGTGGTTGGATTGATGCACCAACCAAGCATCTACACTTTCTGACATCTTTGAACCTGATGTGAAGACGCGGCACGACATCTGTAATAAACTAAAGCTATGATCTAAGGGTCCGACCAGTTGAGACGGATCTGAAATTGGGCATGGTTTTGTCGCTCATATGTATGACCAAAGATCTCTAGTCTAGACTTACTAGAAATTCATTTACCCATGTGAACAAGTGATCCACTTAGCCTAGTAGTTAAGACTCAAGGATGTGAAGGAAGAGGTCTTGGGTTCAACCCCAATAGGATAAATGGGGAGAGTGTTGTAAGGAATTGAACTCACAACCTCTTGGTTAGGAATGTGATGGGCTAACCACTTGCCCCAAAAGCCATGGTTGAGGATTACTTCCTAATCCTCTCTCTTAGAGTGTGGTTCAACCATCTCCTACCAGGATTATGTTACATTCTTCCCCCCTTGGTCGATCATTGTCCTCAATGATCTACTCTTGTATCCCTCTAGCCTCGGTGATCAGTCCCTTGAACTCCCTAGGTGCCCTTGAATTGATGTTTCTCAACCTCGCACAGTTTCTTGAACCTTGTTCGCAACCTTGGTCTCTTGAACCCTTGCTCTCAACCTTGGTGTCTAGAACCTTCTTGTTCGCAACCTTGGTATCTCGAGCCCTTGTTCTCAACCTCAGTCTTGAACCTTGTTCTCACCCATGCTTGGTATCTTGAACACTCAATCAAGTGTCACCCAATGATTCCCAAGGAATTCACACTTCCATCAAACTCTGCGACAACTGAAGCAGAATACTTCTCGGGTTCGGCAACTGATTTGGCTCCTTGGATGGATGAGAATGGGACTTGCACTTCAGCTCTGATTACTGATTTAACAGAGTCTTCTACGCATACGAAACAGAGAAAGCCTTTGAGCGCCTTGGCTATCTCAACAAGCGCATAAACTGTCCACCCGGGTTCGAATCCCGGTCGGCACTTCTGCAGAGTAACTATTTTGTGTAGTCTTTTTGGCTCCTATTTGAGACCATCTGCAGCGCGGAATTCAGATTACAAGCTTCTGCCCGTGTAGCAGGCCACGAATAGCGCTAGTCGTACTTGATAGAAGAGTTCTCTGTGATACTCCGGATCGGAGTTCGAAACCCGTGGACCTATAGCAGAGAAAATATACCTTTTTGCCGCTATTTGAGAGCTGCTTCAGGACTTAAGGTAGTAATTCAGTTATATCTTCACGCGGACGGTGATGCTCTTCTAGATAGAGCAGCGTGCTCCAATCGGGGGGACGGGGGTTCGATCACCCTCTGCTTCACCAAAAATATTATCTTTTGGATCTTCTTCGATGAAGCCTCCTTCAGCGAACTGATGATCTATAGAGATCTGCTCCTTAAAGGATATCACGACCGGCGCTTCTCTCCGTAGATAAGGAAGCGCCCTCTCAACAGAGGGGCGGGAGTTCGATTCCCTCGCCAAATACTTCAGAGATGATATACTCATTATAGTACTCTTTTGCTCTAAGCTAAAGCATAAGAATGATAGCGGCACGCATCTCTAGACAGCTGCGAGGAGAGATTCGAAAGAGATCAAGACATCCACGAGCAAAATGATGAGCAAGATGATGGTGAGCCTATCAAGGTCTCCATGGAAGCTCAACCTTGAGCTCTGATACCAATGTAAGGAATTGAACTCACAACCTCTTGGTTAGGAATGTGATGGGCTAACCACTTGCCCCAAAAGCCATGGTTGAGGATTACTTCCTAATCCTCTCTCTTAGAGTGTGGTTCAACCATCTCCTACCAGGATTATGTTACAAGTGTTTTGTCCAAGGAGCTCTAGAACCTTCTAGAAGCATTCACTTGAGTTAACTGTGGTTAACTCGGACACTTGGCGCACATGTAGTTACATGGATAACACTTGGATGATTAGTATCCACCTAGCCAAGAAGGCAGTCCCTATAATAAAGTAAGTTTATGATCTAGGGATCAGGCCGGTTCAGACAGATCTGAAATCATCACCATTTGGTCATCCGTGTGCATGACCAAAGATCTCCAGTTTAGACTTACTAGGAGGTCTTGTGCTCTTATGAACAAGTGATCCACTTACCTTAGTGGTTAAGCCTCAAGGATGTGAAGGAGGAGGTCTTGGGTTCAATCCCCATGGGGGACATGGGGAGAGTATTTTGCCCAAAGAGATCTAGAGCCTTCTAGAAGCATCCACTTGAGTTAACTGGGACACTTGGCACACATGCAGTTACATGGCCGACACATGGCTGGTTAGTATCCACCTGCCCAAGAAGGCAGTCCCCTGGAGAGAGCTATATATAGAGGCATTTGGTTGGGAGAAGAGTCATCTCTCTAGCACATGGTGGTCGTAATCCTTGTAATCTTGCATTGGTATCAGAGCTCTAGGCAATCTTTCATGGTGACCTTGATGGTTCATCATCATCTTCAAGCAAGCTTATATGGAATTTGAGGAGCTTGTTCATTGATGAGATTCATTTTCTTCCATGAGTTCATTTGATTCTCACGAATTTCTATGGTAGTTTGTGGGAGTAGACTAATTCCTCTTGGTCACATATGTTTGGTCATAGCTCTCGATTATTTTTGAGGCAAAATGATCATTTTGTTGCAGTCACATGCGCGGCAGGAGTCAGGTATCGAACCCAGACAATGTACCAACGAAAGCTTCACACTAACCGCTCATGCATAGAGCTAGAGTTGATTATATATTATTGATACAATGATCTCATCCTGGTCTGCACATGCCGGGCTTCAGCGGCTCTCGGTGGCCTCCCAAGCGGGGACTAATCTCCATGCAAGCAACAACATTATCTGCCTTCATCAAGTTGTTGAGGACGACTCGCACGTTCATCTTATCATGGATCTTTGCCATGGTGGTGAACTCTTCCATCGCATAGTGAAGAAGAAATGCTTTCTGGAGAGCGAGGCTGCTTTAATCATTAAGTCCTTGATGGAATCTATACAGTTTTGTCACAGCATGGGTGTAACTCACCGTGACATTAAACTTGAGAACATTTTGTTTCTTGAAGACTTTGAGTCATCATGCATCAAGCTTGCTGACTTTGGTGTTGCCTCAAAAATGGTCTAAAGCTTTCAGACATGGCTGGCAGTGCATATTATATAGCTCCAGAGGTTCTGAAGGGTGAGTACTCCAAAGAGGTTGATGTGTGGAGCGCAGGAGTGGTACTATATATCATGCTGAGGGGTGTGCCTCCTTTCTTTGGTGAGATAGATAAAGACATTTTTGAGTCCATCAAAGAAGGGAACCTTGAGTTCAAACGGAGTTCGTGGAGCACTGTATCATTTCCTACCAAAGGTCTAATTAGGTGAATGCTAAATTCAGACATTAAATCTGGATTTACTATCGTGCAAGTTTTAGGAACTTGCTTGTGATCCGATACCATCTTGCATAGCAGGCTGTGTTTGTAGAACATCCTTGGATCTTTCATGCACTGTAGTATGGCAGGGGTTGAACCTGTACCCTCCTTTTGGAGGAATCTTTGTACAATTCTAGCAAGCAGCCTACTTTCGTGCTATAATTTGCATGCCAAAGCACATAGAAATTCTATATTCAATAGAGCAGGAGCCCGTAAATCAAGCAAAAGGCCAATCCTCAAATGACATATCTCGGGACTCGAACATGCGACCTACATTTAAAGTAGGCTCTCTCTTATGGAAGATAGCAGACCGGTTTGGTGATTTCTATCCCTTGAGAAATATTATATCGTGATAAAAGGTGAGCAGCGGGTACAAACAAGAATCGATGCCTCCACCCTGATCAAGGAGGTGTTCATTTCTACCACTCCATCTAACCGGCTTGACGTCACTGTTCCCTGGTTTTTGCATCATGGAGGAGATCTTGATGTCACTGTTCTCTAGCACCTGATTGGGAGGATTTCACATCGTGTGGGAGCTGTTCATGGTACATGAGCTAGCTCATTGAGCTTTGATGAAATCTACATGAGCAAATCATTGTTTATTTGGGCCTTTCATTTTTCCTAGAGGTGCAATGCTTTGTTCTCTCTTCTATACTCGCCTTGTGTACTAGATTCGACCTTCTCATATTATGAATCGAATTCTCTTCACTTACCCAACCAACTTGGAGTTTCCTCTCTGCTATGGAAGAAGAAAGAATGCTTAATTCTCTTCCAAACTTGAAGTTCTCAAGCTTTTCAGAGGTTTAGAAGTGACAAGGAATGCTTTATTTTTGGTGGGCTGAGAGAAGCAATCGTCTTCCAGAATGAGCACCTAGTTTTTCTCATGGATGGAGAATGATGCTTCCTGAAGATCAATGGGAGGACGTAGCATAATTGGGAGATAAGTATTTTCCAAGTTAATGATTGGTTTCATTATTTGTTTTTGCTCTCTGGTTTCATGTAGGATGCATTTTAATTGTTGAAGTATGGTAGTAAACCTTATTCTTGATAATCTTGATGCAAATTATTGAAACCTACATGAAAGAGCATAAAAATATTGAAACACTCATTAAGCACAAGCATGCATATACAAAAGAATGTTGGCGCATTTATCCTTGTCAAACAATGCTTTTATGCACAAAAAATGTTTTCTTCTTGCTTTTAAAAGATAGTTAGTGTTCAAGTTTATGCACATGAACATATATATCTTTTTAAAGAAAAGCTAGCAAGTAGAATGATTGTGCATGGATGATTTGAAACACGCACTTTCAAGCTCCAGAATTGCTTGATTTAGGTTTAGTACATGAAAGGAGAATGCCAACATGCACATGTAGTCACATGCATTTGCATGCAAGAACATGCATTTGCATGCAAGAACATGCATTTGCATATGTATGATTGGTTGTTAAGTAATTGAATACTAGAACCAAATAAATTCAAATGGGACTTAAATCAATTAAGCTTTCAAGTTCAAAGGATATCTGATATGTTCCGAATTTGAAAAAAATCACAGAACTTTTGAAGTTTGTTCTTTGATTTCATCTTGATGAGTGATGAACCTCAAAAAGATGAATAAACTTTAGCATCACTTGAGCTTTAGTGTTCAATAGTCGGATGCTAGATTCCATGACTACACCTATAGTCAAGATGCAAAGTTTTCAAAGAGTATGGAAACTTTATTTAGCACTTTTTCTGAGGATAAGAAAAGTATGCTTGGTTTTGTTTAAGCTAATTAGAGCTTAAAGAAGAAACCCAAGTAATCTTTAGGAATCAATGTGAAGAGATGGATAGGTATGTGCTTGAAGATGAAAGGGTGTTGCAAAATCCTTGATGTACACCAGCCAAATGAACTCCAAGAGTATATGGTGGGCCCTTTTAGCTTGCCAATGGATGTATTAGACACCCTATGTACGTTGGAAGATCACTCTCAAAAAGATAGATCAAAACAGATAAGTTGGAGTTAGCTCAGAGGTGAAAACTGGCTATTCTTGGTTCATACACCTGTCTAGTGTTTTACATAATTCTCTGAGCACAGCAGCAATTAGCTTAATTCCTCTTGGGGAAGTCTAGGTAACTTAAAGAGCTCACTTTCAAAAGTAATACCATCAAAAATAATGAACCACACACTGAGAATGAGTTTTATTAACTGATGACATCATCCCGATTTTCACGAGCTGCTACAGTTTGAGACCAGTGAGAAGAAAAATCAACATAACTCCAAATTTAGGAATTCAATGATTATGAAACTTTGTATGGTTATACTAAACCGTAAGGTGAATCCAACAAGCTTTAAATCACTGAATTTGGATACGTAACCACTGAGAAACACCTCTAACACGATGAGTGCAAAAGTCGGGTACCTGACAGAGAAGTGAAGATGAACAGACCCTATTGACTTCAAATGAACATAACTGAAGATTGAAACATCCAAATGACATGAAAATTTGTGAGCATATAGTAGACTTATAGAGCTAAGTTTACCAAGTTAAATCACTGAAAAGGATGCACCAAGCTCAGAGAAAACATCTCTGCAAGCTGACTGAGAAAACTGCGAGATATGGCAGTGAGTAGTACACTTCACAAGAACATGGAAATATGAACCCAAATGATAAAGAAAATGAAATTATATTGCTTGTAAAATACAATGGACTTACTGATACATATGTGTGCCTTGTAATCACACCTTGATATGGCATAAAGCTCAGCTCTTGGAGGTCTTCACATAGGTCTCTCTAACCACGACTAAAACTACCATCTATTTATAGTTGAGTTTGGGAGGCTAACTTCCCTTAATCACTCTCCAATCAATCAATGATTGATTTGATTCTCTACCTACCACAAATCATGAATTCGTGGCTCCTATTTCCATTCTTGATCAAGTGGAATCAACCACTTAAGATTCTTTCACTTTTACATTAAGTAAACTCTTCAAAAGTTACAAGAGGTAGTTCACAAGTGAACTTTACATAGTCTTCATTTTAAAGCTTTTTCCATGACTTTGTGGGACTCAAGCCAATACTTAGGCTTGTCATAGACTTGCTCCAACAGCTCTCCCTCAAGCCAAGTATGCTTGAGGTCTTCAATCTTCCAAGATTACCTGCAAACCTATCATAGCCTTGAATTTGCAAAGCTTTGTACCATCCAATGCTTTGGTTAGAATATCTGCACATTGTTGATGAGTGGACACATATGATATTTGAATCTCTTTGCTTAGAACCTTTTCTCGTACATAGTGATAATGAACTTCAATATGTTTAGTCCTTGCATGAAAAATAGGATTAGCAGCCAAATGAATAGAACTCATATTGTCACCAAAAATAGTTGGAGTTCCAAACTCCAATCCAAGATCTTTGAACAATGTCTTCATCCACATAGCTTCTTGAGTAGCTATGGCAAGACCTCTGTATTCATCTTCAGTAGAAGAGAGAGCAACTGTGGGTTGCTTCTTGGATGACCATGAAATAAGCTTTGAACCTTTAAAGGTAAGATAACCTGAAGTGCTCCTTCTATCTTCCTTGGAGCCAGCCCAATCTGCATCAGAAAAATAGCTTCAAACCTAAATCAGATACATAAGGATAATAAAGTCCTTCATTTATGGTTCCTTTGAGATACTTGAGAATCCTTTTGGCAGCATCCATATGTGGTTTCCTTGGTGTGTGCATAAATTGACTTAGCACACTCACACTGTAACATATATCTACTCTTGTCAATGTGGCATAATTGAGACTACCCACTAGACTTTGATATGATGTGATGTCCTCTATGAGTTCACCTTCATGTGAGCTCAATTTGTGATTGACCTCCATTGGAGTACCTGCAATCTTACAATCTTGCATCTTGAATTTGGCCAACATGTCCTTAATGTACTTTCTTTGAGTGAGAAACAAACCATGATCTTTGTAGACAACTTCCAAACCTAGGAAGTAGGTAAGTGAACCCAAATCACTTATCTTGAACTCTTCTCTCATCTGATCTTTGATCTTCTTCATACCATCTGCATCATTTCCTGTCAATATAATATCATCTACATATACACATAGGTAGATGACCTTGGAATTACTCTTTTTAATAAAGAGTGAAGGATGTGCCTTCCTTGGTTGAAAGCCTTTGTCTTGCAAGAATGAAACAAGCCTGAAATTCCAAGCTCTTAGAGCTTGCTTGAGACCATACAATGCTTTGTTAAGTTTACACACATAATCAGGATAAACTTGATTCTCAAAACCAGGTGGTTGTGCCATATATACCTCTTCTGTTATCCAACCATTCAAGAATGCATTCTTTACATCTAGTTGAAGTATCTTCCAATTCTTGGAAGAAGCAATACTAAGCAAAACCCTAATAGTAGGCATCTTTGCCACAGGAGAGAAGGTCTCCTCATAATCAATTCCCTGAGTTTGTGCAAAGCCTTTTGCTACAAGCCTTGCCTTATACCTGTTAATGGAACCATCAGAATTCTTCTTGAGTTTATAGACCCATCTTGAGCCTATTACCTTCATGGATGAATTCTTGGGCACCAAATCCCAAGTGTTGTTTTCCTCAAGTGTTTCAATCTCTTCCTTCATTGCATGCTTCCATTCTGATTTTGCTTTGGCCTCTTCAAATGATGATGGATCCTCTTGGTTTATATCCTGTGCTATGTAGATAGAGTGTTTAGTTACTAATGAGGTGTCAAACCCATACCTTTCTGATTTTTTCTTTTCCCTCATAGATCTTCTTAGGCCATGATGTGATGATTCTGCCTCATGTCCAAGTTCCTGCAATTTTGCTTTACCTTTAGACTTCCATGCTTTGATATTTTCCATGTGAGATTCTTCATCATCCTCTGAGGTGTCATGTTCTTCAATCTTTGATTGTTCTCTACCAAGCTTTGGAAAATCTTCTTCAAGATCATATGGTAAATTGATCTTCCTGCATGAATCTTCATACCATGAATTGTTCTCATCAACAACTACATCTCTGCTTACCAAGAATCTTTTATTGGTAGGGTTGTATAACCTGTAGCCCTTTTGATTGTTGTCATATCCATTAAATACACACCTTTCTGCCTTTGGATCCATCTTGCCTCTAATCTGTGAAGGAACATGAGCAAAAGCAATACATCCAAAAATTTTACAATGATCTAAGCTTGGTCTTCTTCCATTCCAAGCCTCATATGGAGTCATCCCATCAAGGGATTTTGAAGGCAACCTGTTAATCAAGTGAGTGGCTGTAGATACAGCCTCAGCCCATAAATAATTAGGTAAATGCTTTTCATTTAACATAGACCTTGCAGCTTCAACAATTGTCCTATTCCTCCTTTCTGCCACTCCATTTTGCTCAGGAGTGTACCTTGTAGTTACCTCTCTTTTGATTCCTCTTTCTTGAAGAAAAGAATCAAAATCAGGGGAGAAGTATTCTCCCCCTCCATCTGACCTTAGCCTTTTTAGTGATTTACCTGTTTGATTCTCCACAAGAGCCAAATATCTTTTGAAACATGAAAAAACTTCATCGTTGTGTTTCATAAAGAATAGGATAGTCCATCTGCTGCAATCATCAATAAAGGAAACATAATACCTTGATCCAGATATTGAAGCTTCCTTGCTAGGTCCCCATACATCTGTATGAACCAACTCCAAGAGATCTCCATGCATATAACCTTTCTTCATGAATGGTAACCTGTGAGACTTTCCAAATTGACATGCACTACACTTATAAATCATATGTTGTTTTGACAAATTAGGAAGTCCAAGTACACTTTGGTCCCTGCAGATTTGCTTTAATGACCTTTCACCAATATGTGCTAACCTTTTGTGCCATACTTCCAATTCTGTGAGTGTCTGACTACCATAATTAAAGAGAGCAATGTTTCTAGTGTCCTGTAATTCAAATGTGAACAATCTACCTGTCTTTTCACCTTTTGCAATTCTTCTGAATCCTTGAATTGGATCTTCAACAAATGCTCCTGCTTTTGTGAACCTGACTTGCAACCCTTTCTCTACTATCTGCCCAACACTTATCAAATTCTTTGTAATGGTAGGGACATAGAGTACCTTACTGAGTAGGTTGATGTTTCCATCAGGTGCTTTGACATTGCCTATTTTCTCCACAGGATGTTTGTATCATCTCCTATTTGTACCTCATGCTTATTCCTTGGATCTTCTAAATCTGATAGGAGTGCCACATTTCCTGCCACATGATTTGAACAACCTGAATCTATGTAGAAAACATGCTCATCAGATTCCTTGTGGCATAGCCATGTTCATGATCAATAATGAATCCTCCTTGTTTGAGTCTTCTGTGTAGTTGTTGTATTCTCTCCTTCCTTTGTAGCCTCCTTGATAGTTTGAATGATTGTAGTTGTTGTAATTGCCATGGTAGTTGTTGAACCTTCCTCTTGAGTAGCCATAACTTCCTCTATTGTATCCTCTGCCTCTTTGATTCCTAGAATTCCTAAAGCAATTTTCATTGTATGACTAGTTAATCCACAAATAGAACATGAGTTGGAGACTTGGGATCTCCCCCTGCCTTGTCTACCTCCTCTTCCTCTACCTCTGCCATGTCTTCCTCTACCTGCATAGTTAGCTTGATATGTACCTGCTTCATCATCCACTTTCTTTGCCTTTCCTTTGTTATCTTTAGACTTGCTTTTATCCGTGTATAAAGCTGAAGATTGATTACCTTTAGAGCTTTCTCCATTTTTGATAAGCTTTGCCTCTTGGGTAAGTAGTTGTCCAATGAGTGTATTGAAATCAGGTACATGCATGTCCATGTACAAATCCATAGCTGTGGTGAATGCTTCCCACTTGTCATCTGCCTTCAAGCCATTGATGACCTGCCTTACAATTTTCTCTTCATCTATTACCTCTCCAATGCTTCCCAACTGATCTGCTATGTTCTTGAGCTTTGTGACAAAATCAGTCACATTTTGTTTGGGAGCCTTCTTGAGAGTTGTGAAATCAAGCCATAGTTGTGCTTCCTAGCTTTAGTACTTGAAGAAAAGAAAGCTTCAAGTGCATCCCACACTTCCTGAGATGTCTTACAACTTCTAATGTGAGGCAACAAAAAATCTGAGATAGAGTTGAGGAGATAAGACCTTGCAAGTGCATCCTTGCAGCACCATGTGCTCAATCTTTCTTGCTCTTCCTGTGTTGGTTGACTTTTGTTCCTGAAACTTGGCATAACTTCATCTCCAGCCACATAACCATATAAACTTCTACCTTGGAGATAGACTTCCATTCTTAATGACCAAGATCAGTAGTTACCTCTGTCTAATTTGTCAATTGATGAAGGAAATCCATCTGCCATGTTGTCCAACCTTGCTCTGATACCACTGTGAAGAGATGGATAGGTATGTGCTTGAAGATGAAAGGGTGTTGCAAAATCCTTGATGTACACCAGCCAAATGAACTCCAAGAGTATATGGTGGGCCCTTTTCGCTTGCCAATGGATGTATTAGACACCCTATGTACCTTGGAAGATCACTCTCAAAAAGGTAGATCAAAATAGATAAGTTGGAGTTAGCTCAGAGGTGAAAACTGGCTATTCTTGGTTCATACACCTGTCCAGTGTTTTACATAATTCTCTGAGCACAGCAGCAATTAGCTTAATTCCTCTTGGGGAAGTCTAGGTAACTTAAAGAGCTCACTTTCAAGAGTAATCGCATAAAAAATAATGAACCACACACTGAGAATGAGTTTTAACAACTGATGACATCATCCCGATTTTCACGGGCTACTACAGTTTGAGACCAGTGAGACGAAAAATCAACATAACTCAAAATTTAGGAATCGAATGATTATGAACATTTGTATGGTTATACTAGACAGTAAGGTGAATCCAACAAGCTTTAAATCACCGAATTTGGATAAGTAACCACTGAGAAACACCTCTGACAAGATGAGTGAAAAAGTCGGGTACCTGACAGAGAAGTGAAGATGAACAGACCCTGTTGACTTCAAATGAACATAACTAACGATTGCAACATCCAAATGACATGCAAATTTGTGAGCATATAGTAGACGTATAGAGGTAACTTTACCAAGTGAAATCACTGAAAAGGATGCACCAAGCTCAGAGAAAACATCTTTGCAAGCTGACTGAGAAAACTGAGAGATATGGCAGTGAGTAGTACACTTCACAACAACATGGAAATATGAACCCAAATGATAATGAAAATGAAAGTATATTGCTTGTAAAATACAATGGACTTACTGACACATATGTGTGCCTTGTAATCACACCTTGATATGGCATAAAGCTCAGCTCTTGGAGGTCTTCACATAGGTCTCTCTAACCACGACTAAAACTGCCATCTATTTATAGTTGAGTTTGGGAGGCTAACTTCCCTCAATCACTCTCCAATCAATCAATGATTGATTTGATTCTCTACCTACCACAAATCACAAATTCGTGGCTCCTCTTTCCATTCTTGATCAAGTGGACTTAACCACTTAAGATTCTTTCACTTTTACATTAAGTAAACTCTTCAAATGTTACAAGAGGTAGTTCACAAGTGAACTTTACATAATCTTCATTTTAAAGCTTTTTTCATGACTTTGTGGGACTCAAGCCAATAGTTAGGCTTGTCATAGACTTGCTCCAACAATCAAGATATTTTCTGAAAAGATATATCAAAGTAATATTTAGGAATTAAGCTACTTCCTATAGATAAGCCAACAAAGAAAATAGTATGGTTAACTATTTCCTTGGATTAAAAGAAATATCTTTTGGATAAGCAATAAAGCCTTAAGTCTTGGACTTGTACAAAAGTCAAGAGTTTCTTTTGAAGATGACTCCAGTTAAGAAAAGATTCCAAGATGAATCATCGGCTTAGTATTACTTGATTCCTTGATAGGAATCTAAAGCTCTTGAAAGAAATATATCTCCCTATATGTGAGACTAGAATCTTTCAAGTCAGTTTAATAGCAAGTAGTTCCCATCTGTTACCAAACGTTTGCTATGGTTACTTAAGTGTAAATAGTGATATAACCCAAAGGTATATCAAAGATTCTTAGCTTTGGAATCTAAGGGGCATTAGTGTATGCCTGGACTTGAGACGGGAAAGGATCTCTAAAAGCCCTTGGGTAAGCGAAGATGTTTTTGTTTAGTTTAAGAGATCTTAATAATAAAGACTAAGTCTTTATTTTAGTCGCAAGATCAACCAGACTTGATCAAGTTTGGGCATGATTGTCCAAGAATGTGCGATTGGAACTACTCTGTAGATTGTCCAAGTACTCGTAATAACATTCCTTTTGGGAATTATTCACTCACGTTCCATCTATCCAAGGGAAAATTGTTAAACGAGTAAGCTATTCCAAATCTGAACAAAGTGAAGAAATTCCAAGAATGTAGTCTACAACCGTGAAGACGGTACTTAAGTATGTGGAAGATAAAACATAATGTTGTCCTATCCTTAAAGGGATTTTGGTACAAATCTAGAAAGCATGAGCGGATGCTTAAGACATAGGCACTAGAGAGATTCCTATATAAAATCCCCGGGGTAGGTACCTAAAGCATCAGTAAAGAAAGGAATCTAAAGACAAGAATTCAAAAGCTCTTGTCACTACAAATTAGTCAAGGATAAACCAATTGAGCTTGAATTTGTGAAAAAGTACTTGGAATTTTGATTGGTTTTTATTTCAAATCCCTAGCAAAGAGGGATGGATGTTCCATCAAAAGGTTTTCAAGTTCCGGAAGGAAAGCACAAGATCATGAAAATGATCATGCGAAGGGATCAAAACCTAGAATATCAAGTTAGAGATAATGTCTGAAACTTTAAAATTCTTTTAATGAATTGAAGCAAAAAGGTACTCTATCAAAATATGTTTAGACTTTAGGATAAATATCACCCACATATTAATGTGAATATAAAATAGGGTGGTATGGGACACCAAATTTTATACTCAGATTGATGTAGGAAAGATGATATGGGACATCAGACCGTGGGATGATAATTATCTTTTAGTCTCACAATGGATTTTGAAGTTAGATTTGATCTTCAAGGAAATTAAAAGTTCCAAGGATATGTTTTAATTCAAGGAGGATAAAAGTATGATCTCAAGATACTTCAAGATAACTTCAAGATCAAGGAAGCAGAAGATATGAAGTAAGTAACTTCCAAGATCTTCAGAAGCACTTCAAGATAAAGTGTTGTAAAATCGGAAATATTTTATAATTTATAAAAGAAGTTACACCTTGATTTTGAGTTGATCATTTCAACCATGGATTTGATTGAGTAAGTCGAACATCAAGTTCCTAGTGTAACTTGATAAATTCACTCTTTTGACTCAAAGAAATGCACAAGAATTGCATTCCCAGTAAGGACTCAGAGAGAGTGAATGTGACCTAAACTTAGTCTCAGGTGAAGCATTATTTGAATACAAAACTTATCAACAAAACCTCACTGGGTCGACACACTGATGTTGGTTTCCAAACTAGTATCTTGTGGTTGATGCTGTTTTTATTTACTTTGAATCATTTTGAGAATCCAGCTTATTTCTCTTAAAGCTAGGAAAAAAATGCTTCAATGCCGTGTTGAAACAGACCTTTGAGAAAGTTAAAGTCTTGGGTCGTCTAGACTTTGACTCATAGCAAGTTTACATGTCTCCAAAGTTTGAATTGGTTGTACAAAGTTTTAGTTATTTCTTTCCACTTTCCAAATCTTTTGGAATGGGCTCAGACATGGTATCTGATTCCTTTGGCAAAAGACCACGGTTAGCCGGTTAGAACTAGATAACTAAATTGAATATCCTAGATATATGTTCTGTACAAGAACCTTTTCAATCTTCAAAAGATAATAAGTCTAAGTGAACTTATTCATTTGAGTTTGCTTCAAGTTATAGCATAAATGATTTCCTAGAGTCTAGTATACTCTAGAATAGAGAAGTTAGGAATTGCTCATTAGATTGGCAATCCCCAAGAACTTCTACCTCAAGTTTTTGAGAAAGTATCCTAAGCTGGACAATTTTCCTTTTGAATTTGAATTGGTCAAGTTATAGTATGGTTGACTCAAAGTAAATGATAAACTATCTCCTATAGTTTACATAGGATTTTTTAAGCCATTTGGACAAAGTAGTCCTCTAGTCGAGTGAGAAAATCAAGTAGCTATTGGATAAGAGTAAACCATTGAATAAAAATCCAAGTTAGATGTTTGAGACAACCAAACGTTAAGTGCTCCAAATCAAATTCAAGTGAATCAAGAGTTATCAAAGTCTTGTGAGGAATAAACATCCCACCTTCATTACTTAGTCCATGCATTAGTCATGCCCAGAAATGGACTAGTAACTTGAATCCACTTTGTTCACATTTTTATGCAGAGATCGCACCTAGTAAAAACTATGAATTGGCTAGGGATATTTTAGATCCACCCTTATTATTAATTCACTACTTTGTACTTTCATTAGTTTATCCAAGTGCAAAGCGAGAGAGTGTTTTGAATCATTTGGGCAAGGATGGCACCATAGAGATGAGACATGCTCCTCCGGTTCTAGAACATGACCATGTTCTTCAAGTTTTAGAACATGAGGCTTGGGGGTTGCCTATAGTAGATATATAGCTCTATTTTCGAGGACGAAAATAATTTCTAAGGGGGGAAGAATGTAATAAAGTAAGCATATGATCTAGGGATTAGGCCGGTTCAGAAAGATCTGAAATCGGACACCGTTTGGTCATCCGTGTGTATGACCAAAGATCTCGAGTTTAGACTTACTAGGGGTATTGTGCTCTTGTGAACAAGTAATCCACTTAGATTAGTGGTTAAGTCTCAAGGATGTGAAGGAGGAGGTCTTGGGTTCAATCCCTATGGGGGACGTGGGGAGAGTATTTTCCTAGAGAGATCTACAGCCTTCTAGAAGCATCCACTTGAGTTAACTCGAGTTAACTAGGACACTTGGCGCACATGCAATTACATGGCCAACACATGGCTGGTTAGTATCCACCTGCCCAAGAAAGGAGTCCCCTAGAGAGAGCTATATATAGAGGCATCTGGTTGGGAGGAGAGTCATCTCTCTAGCACGTGGTGGTTGTAATCCTTGTAATCTTGCAGTCCCCTAGAGAGAGCTATACATAGAGGCATTTGGTTGGGAGGAGAGTCATCTCTAGCACGTGGTGGTCATAAACTTGCAGTGGTATCAGAGCCCATAGGTTGATGATCCGTGGAGATCTTGATAGGATTTTATCATCCTCATACTTTTCACATGTATTCTTTTCATTGTTGCATGAGTTTATTTCAAAGAACATACGGAAATGTAATCTTTGTTCTCACGAGTAGTATACTTCTCCCGAATTGATCTAATGTACTAAAAGATCGATGCCAACACAAGCTTCATACACTGTCCTACACGACAGGAATTGAACTTCGATCAATTAAGTTTGAAGTTGTACTTCATCTAGCATGGTACATCGATATGTTGTAAATCCAACAGAGAAGCAGCTACATTATGAAGCTATGATTTGATTGTTGGCGCAACTTTTGTTAGTTATTCTGCCACGCTACACATGATATGTGTGTCACGATACAGAAGCAATGCCAATATGTTTAAATTTTTCATGGTTTGATTTGTGTGTCATGATATAGAAGCAACACCAATATGTGGTTAATCCGATTCACTAGCAGAATTATTGTTGATATATTTAGGTAATGATGTGTGTGAACACACTAGGACCACCGGGGCACTTTTTTCCCTCTTTAGGAGGTTTTTTTCCCCCAGCTTGTATATACGCCTATTGCCCTAATGGGCTACTTATCTTTGTACATTCTCTAGTAATACATTCACTATTGTGTGTTTGTGCTCCAAGCTTCTTCTTCTTCCTTGTGCTGTTCGCGTGCTTTCACAGACGTCTATCTCCAACAATTGGTATCAGAGCAGGCCGTCGCTTCATCTAGGGTGCTGTCGACACTCCTCCGTTTCTAGTCTCAAATTCACACGAAATGTGGTAAGCATACTCAGCACGTTTCCAAAATCAAAACAGCTTTTCTATGTGGTGCCGAAATCCCGATCTGAGCTCGTTTCGGCCTCCGAACGCACTATCGCAGCGCTTGTGTAGGCTATTTCGTCTTTTTGTGCCAAAGCTATATACGAGTTTTTGTTCGCCCGTTTAAGCATCTCAAAGTCTATTACAGGTCTAGCAGAACTCGTCTGGGCAGTTCTGTTCAACTTTTTGAGATATAGTCAATTTTCTGCATCAAGGTATTTTAGTCACCAGCCATGGATGAAAGCAGTGATGTATTCTGTATGTTGGCTGTTGAGGATAAGTTGGATGGTACCACCTACCCATTATGGGCTTATATGATGCGACATGTTTTGGTTGCAAAAGGATTGTGGAACATTGTGCAAGGTGTTGAAAGATGTCATGTTACACCTATAACGACAGGTACTGCAAATACAGGTGCTGGAGCTGATGAAGATGGTGTCGAAGATGATATTCCGCAGATTCCTGTTCGTGTTGTTGTTTCTGTTGCACCTACTACAGAGCAGATTCATTGGGATGGCAGAGATGCCCAGGCACATGCATTGATAGCTTTGTCTGTCAAACGTGCCATTATTCCTCATATTCGCTCTTGCAGAACAGCTAGGGATGCTTGGGATACACTTACCACATTGTACCAAGCTAGGAATGAGGCTCGTGTTGCTTACCTCTGAAAATAGTTGGAGAGTGAGCACATGAATGAAGGTGATTCTATGGACAGTTTCCTAACGAAGATCAGAGATTTGAAGGAATAGTTGATTTCTACTAATGAGGTTATACCAGATAGCTCACTTGTGCAGACCGTTCTGAATGGTCTTCTTGACTCATATCAGAGTTTTGCTTCTACTCTTCGGTTGATGATGAAAGGCAATCCGAATGCCTTATCATTCGAGGAGTTAGTCTCTGTTCTGTTGCAGGAAGATTAGTTCAGGCAGAACATGTCCATTATGCGTGTTGCAGATCAAGCTTTCCTAACTAGTCAGAAGGGCAAAGGAAAATGGAGCTCTTCTACTAGTAAGCAGAAATCTGTAAATGCTGCACATTCGAAGAACCAGGATAAAGATGAGAAGAAATCAGAAAAGCAGAAATTGTTTTGCAAGTACTGTAAAGGGAATGACCATATCATAAAGAACTGTCCAAAACTAGCTGCAAAAGAGGCAAAGAAAAAGGAGGCTGGAATGGTTGTTGCAGAAGCCTCTACACCAAAAACAGAGTCTGCTAATCTTGTGCAGGAAGAAGAATGGGCGTTTACTACTGTTTGCAGTTTTGATCCATCTTCTCATGAGCAGTGCATGTCTAAAGTGGACTCAGATGTTTGGTACTTTGACAGTGGCGCGACCAAACATACTACCTCACAGCGCAGTTTCTTCTCTTCACTCGAGCGTGCCCCTACAGGGAATGCTGTCACATGCGCCAACAACTCCTCTTATCCTGTTATGGGAGTTGGTAAAATCATTTTGACTACTGCTGATGGTAGTTCTTTCACTTTGTTAGATGCTTTATTTGTGCCAGGGATCAAAAAGAACCTGTTATCAGTTTCTGCATTAGCCAAGATTGGCTTGGTTGTGAAATTTGTTGATGACAGGTGTACAGTTCATGATCTATCAAATGGCGATGTGATTATTGCTTCTGGCATTTTATGTCGTGGGCTGTATAAGCTCATAGACTATGAAAGATCTATGAATGATTTGGCATGTGCAGTTCATGATTCTTAGGCTATGTCAGATGCAAAGCTTTGGCATGCACACTTTGGTCATCTGAATTTTGCTAGTTTGCTACGCCTACAGAAATCTGATATGGTCTCTTCTTTGCCCAAGCTTGAGGCACCTCGAAAACATGTATGTGAAGGCTGTATTTTGGGCAACATGCAGCGTTCCTCCTTTCCAAAAGATGGTTCAGTTTGGGCTACGCAGAAATTGCAGCTTGTACATAGTGATGTTTGTGGTCCTATGCAGACACGCTCTTTTGGGAATTACCTTTACTTCGTGACTTTCATCGATGATTTTTCAAGGCATGCATAGGTATATCCATTGAAGGCAAAGTCCGAAGTGTTCATGTGCTTCAAACAGTTTTTGGTTATGGCTGAAAATCTGTCAACATGTAAAATGGGCACCCTCCGTTCTGATCGAGGGGGGGAGTATATGTCTTCTGATTTTAATGCATTTCTGGTTGAACGTGGGATAAAACACTAGTGTGCAGTGTCGTATACACCTCAAAAGAATGGAATTGCTTAACGAAAGAACAGGTCACTCATGGAGATGGTGAGGTGCATGGTCAAGAGTCAGGCTTTACCACATAGTTTCTAGCTTGAGGCTGTCATGTGTGCAGCATATGTACTGAACATGTGTCCCGCTAAAGCGCTGCAGTCTATCACTCCATATGAGGCTTGGCATGACCACAAGCCATCTGTTGCTCATCTGCGTGTTCTTGGTTGTTTGGCATATGCATTAGTGCCTGAACAACATCGCAAAAAATTGGATGATAAGGCAGTAAAATGTATTTTTGTTGGGTACAGTTTTGAAACTAAAGGCTATCGTCTGTATCATCCACAGACTAAATGCATTCTGGTTAGCCGTGATGTTGTCTTTGTGGAAGATGCTATTCAGCCATTGCTTTCATGTACTAAGGAGACATCTGTTAGCTCCAAAGACATGTATGGTACCTTGATGCCTCTTTTTACAGGAGGATAGTCTAGTGCTGGTCCTAATGAGGCAACTTCTCAGCCTTTGTAGGTTTCATATGATGATGCAGATCATTTTATTTCTGATGCAGATTTACATGATGCACTTGTTGATGAGAGAGCTGATATTGAGCAGGCAAAAACTATGCCAAAATGCCTCGTGCAGACTTTGTGTGACAGCAAATTAGATGCACCTTTGTCATATCGTACTTGTTCAGGCTCTCATAGTGCCTTCTTTGCATCAGATTGCTATGCTATGGCTGTGTCTAGTCTTTGTGATGAGAATGAGCGTGTTTCTTTTGATGAAGCACAGAATTCAGAAAATTGGATGGCTGCTATGCAATCTGAATATGATGCTATAATGAAGAATGGTACATGGTCTTTATGTGACTTGCCTCCTGGCACGAAGGCCATTGGCACTAAGTGGGTATACAAGCTGAAGCGTAAACCTGATGGTACCGTTGACAGGCTAGGCTTGTTGCAAAGGGTTATGCGTAGGAAAGAGGCATTGATTTTGATGAGACCTTTGCACCTACATGCCGTATGACTACTGTTCGGAGCATTTGTGCACTTGCAGCCCATCATGGTTGGAATGTACATCAGTTGGACATTAAAACAACATTTCTGAATGGTGACTTGCATGAAGAAGTGTATGTTTTTCAGCCCCATGGCTTTGTGCAGAAAGGGCATGAAAACCAGGTGTGTAGGTTAAAGAAGGCATTATATGGTTTAAAGCAAGCACCACGTGCTTGGTATGAGAAGATACATGCCTATCTGGTTGCACATGGTTTTGAGAACAGTCCAATTGAAAGCATCTTATATGTTAAGCGTGCTAATGATGTGCTTCTGATCATTTTTGTCTATGTTGACGACATGGTGCTCACTGGTCCTATTGAGAAGCATATTTCTGATTTCAAGGCTGATTTGCATGCCTCATTTGAGATGTCTGATTTGGGGCATTTGCATCACTATTTGGGCATTCAATTTATGCAAGTTGATGGTGGAATGGCTTTGTGTCAAACGAAATATATTGACACATTATTGCAGCATTTTGGCCTTGAAGACTGTAAGCCTATTGCCACTCCTATGGAGACAGGTTTACGATTGAGTCTTCATGATGCTGGAGATGCATTTGATGCTGCTCTCTATCAGCAAACTGTTGGATGCTTGATTTACTTATGCATTACTCGGCCAGATATTCAGTTTGCTATCTCACAGATGAGCAGGTTTATGCATTGCCGAGGAGTTAAGCATTGGAAGGCGGTTAAGCGCATCTTTCGCTACTTGAGTGGTACTCCAATACTTGGGTTGTTTTATCCCAAGGGGGGATCACTACCACCAGCTTTGCATGCTTTTTCTGACTCAGATTGGGCTGGATGCTATGACACTCATGTGTCCACCAGTGGTTTTTGCTTCATGCTTGGTAGCTCATGTATATCTTGGTTGAGCAAGAAGCAGCCTACTGTGGCCACTTCCAGTTGTGAGGCTGAGTATAGGTCAGCTTTCACAGCGATTGTTGAGTGTGTGTGGCTCAGACGACTTATGGCTGATTTGGGTGTTGGCCAGTCTTCTGCCATCATCATCTTCACTGATAGTCAGAGCGCATTGGCAGTTGTGAGGAACCCTGTGTTCCATGCTCGCACTAAGCACATTGAGGTGCATTATCACTATGTCAGGGAGAGGTTCTCTGCTGGGGAGATCAGCTTGGCATATGTGCCCACGTAGGAAGCAAACCTCTTCACGAAGGCTCTGCCGAGGGAGAAGTTTGAAGCTTTCCGCAAAGCTTTGGGCTTACTTCCTTTTGTGGAGTGATTTCCACATAGCTTGGCACTTCCTTATACATGAGTGCCAGCTCCTTGTTCACCGCATCACTCCTAGGGGGGATTTGTTGATATATTTAGGTAGTGATGTGTGTGAACACACTAGGACCATCGGGGCACTTTTTTCCCTCTTTAGGAGGTTTTTTTCCCCCGGCTTTTATATACGCCTATTGCCCTAATGGGATACTTATCTTTGTACATTCTCTAGTAATACATTCACTATTGTGTGTTTGTGCTCCAAGCTTCTTCTTCTTCCTTGTGCTGTTCGCATGCTTTCGCAGACGTCTATCTCCAACAATTATCATACATAAGAGATTTTTGTTTTTATCTATTACGACCTCATGCTGGTGTCTTGATTGTATATTGCATAATATAATTCCCAATAGGAGAAATCATATAGCAGTAAAACTTTCATAATTCGAAAGTTCAAAGGCATTAGCAACATCATCTATAGCCTGCATTGATTCGAACCTGCAGCATGGTTGAGAGAGACCACTATTCATGTGATTTTCCCCGCTCCTTACGCAAGGTAGAATTGGATTTCCGAGCAAAACTCCTCTCATATTTCCATTACGGATGCGTCTACTACATGCCATGGATCCATCTCATGACATCTTAGAGTGCAGATCCTAGCAACTTTGGCACAGGCCAGGCGGATGCCTGCAACTTTGAAAAACTACTCGATCATGCAATGCAATGCTTCAATCGATCTGTTGGTGTGAGAGGAAATAATTTATTTCTCTATACAAAACATTATATTTTTATTATCCTGAAGATCTGTTGTAACCAAGGGACCAACGTCGCATCTTCAATTTGGTTCAAGAAGAAACATTTCTTAGCTGATCTATATATTCACAGTGTTCAGATAGCCAAGTCTCCCATGTCACGGGATCAGATCAACATCATCTACCCGTAGATCATAAGAAATAGTTCTATGTCAAAAGTTGGCTTTGGGGGAATCAAACATGCGATATGCATATGAAGTAGGATCTCTCTTATCCAAAAGAGCCAAGCGATTTGATAACTTAAATATGTTTACATAAATAAATAAGATTTTCTATCGGCATTGTAGAAGCTTCTCCTACAAGCAAAAGCATAAGCCACCTGGGGTCGAACCAATGACGTCCTGAAGCAGGCTACACTCTTCTATCCAATAGAGAAAGAAGCTCTTGCAATAATTTATCATTATCATCCTTATAGAAGGTCATAAACCACAAAAAAGAAAAGAAGAGCAGTTCTACCTTTGGAGCATCTACCTGAAACTCGAGAGCTCTAGGCTCTTAATTCCAAGCTCAGCATATCAACGTCGGCAACTAGACGATCTATCAATATCAATAGAGTTTGACTATTCTTTGATGGTGTGATAACAAGCAAATGAATTAAAGATTTCTTTGTGGTGCTTCCTGAAGAATGTAGTTCGACATTCATGAAGCTAACGAAGATGGAGAATGGCTCTTCCAAAGGATCAATGAAGGACGTAGATTAGTTGTGAGATAAATATTTCCAATTTAATGATTGGTTTCAATATTTGTTTTTGCTCTCTGCTTTCATGTAGGATGCATTTCTATCATTGAAGTATGGTAGTAAACTTCATTTTTGATAATCTTGATGCAAATTATTGAAACCTACATGAAAGAGCATAAATATATTGAAACACTCATTAAACACAAGCATAGGCATGCATCTACGAAAGAATGTTGGTGCATTTCTCCTTTTCAAAGAACTTGTTCATGCACAAAACACATTTTCTTATTGCTTGAAAGATAGTTAATGCTTAAGTTGATGCACATGAACGGTTATCTCATTTAAAAGACTAGAAAGGAGAATGTTTATGCATGGATGATTGAAGAACATGCATTTTCAAGCTCAAGAATTGCTTGATTTAAGTTTGGGGCATATAAGGAGAATGTCCACACAACCATGCACTCATGCATTTGCATGCAAGAACAAGTATTTGCATATGCATGATTGTTTGTTAAGTAGTTGAATACTTATACTTTCATTATCTTCTTTTTCTAAACTCAACTTAGATAGCTAGGGAAAATAATAAACTAGGTAGTTGCAAGGCTCCTAGATACCACACAACACAAGTACCTAGCTTGTTTTTTCCCCAAACATGATACTTAGGTATCACAAATTAGGATTCTTGATTAGAAAAAGCAGGGTTTTCGAAAGTCAAGTGTTCAGTTTTCTTGCTCATTGGAATGGAAAGAAAATAGAGCTACTTGAAAGTTTTCATGATGAGTAGTGAACCTCAAAGAGAGATGCAAAAGGTGAGTCCATAATGATTGACTCTAGATCGGAGTCACTTGCATCCTCAAATGCATCAGGGCTAGGTTCGCATTCTTCTAAAATCCAGTCTCCCATGATTGGCTCTATGGAGAAGACTGAAATGTCATAGCCATCCTCTTCATAGTGGGGTGTCCATTGTTCTTCATTGATGGCTACATCCATTGTTGCTAAAATCTATGCCCAGCCGTGAGGTTCAAATTCTTCATCAGGGAATATGACAGGTCCATAGGCTGGGTCTTGAATCGATCTATGACTTTCTTTCACACCTACTTCTCTAGCTTTTTCTCTCTTCTCTTCTTCTACTGCCACCTTGCACATCCATAGGTGTGTGTCTTCATGCATCCATGAGGATCCTGATCATGTGGAATGCATTGACCTAGTATCATCTTTGGCTCTATGGATGGGATTCCATTGGATGGGGGGTACATCTCGGTGGGAGTAATCCTTGAGATTAAATT
This sequence comes from Ceratopteris richardii, assembly GCA_020310875.1. Taxonomy (NCBI): domain Eukaryota; kingdom Viridiplantae; phylum Streptophyta; class Polypodiopsida; order Polypodiales; family Pteridaceae; genus Ceratopteris; species Ceratopteris richardii. Next base: position 8,319,450 of record CM035435.1, on the reverse strand, counting down.
TGGTCGTGACACCTAAGTGTTGCAAGTACAAGGAGTTGGTTCCCCAATCCTGTACCACTTGCAACTGTCGCATAAATGGTCTCCCCAAAATCATCTCGTAGGCTTGGTTTTTGCTAAAGTCGCATATAGCAAAAGTATGCTCGAACTCAACACCACATGTAGTGAGAGTTATTCCTTCTAGCAAGCCGAAGGGTCTTTTTATGTGACCATCAGCCATCGGCAATTTCATTCTCGTTGGCCTAAGTGATGGCTTGCCCCAACGCTTCCATAGGGAAGTGGTAGCAATGGCAACTCCTACACCTGAGTCCAAAATTGCTTTGGTTGTGTATCCGTGATGGGTAACTGGGAGATAGGTATTTCCTTCTTCTCCTTCACTCATGTCTCCTATCTTGTCCAAGGGTATTTCTGGCACCGTTCTATGAGAACCTACCTGGGAACGAGGTTTTGCTACTTCATGCACTTGATTGGCTACATGCTTCCATAGTTCTGGCCTAACCTTGAGTATCTCTTCTAATGTGAGATTGCACTGCACTTTAGTATTCTTTACTACCTCTGTGTTCCTAGGTATGACTGAGTCTTGGTTTCTTACCATGACTGTGGGTGCTCTCATACATGTGGACTTTGCTTCCCATGCGCTTGTGAAGTGGGGTAATTCCTGTAAAGAATTAGACTCAAAGTCTAATATCTCTAGGGATTGGGTGCTCTCCTGCTCTCCATAAATGGAGGGAATATCTTGTAGGAATTGATCATGCGCCTCATCCACAAGTTCAATGGGAGGAGGAACTTCCCTTTCTTTCGCCCATTTATCTTCTTGAATCTCTTGCAAGAACTCTGGTGTGTACCTATTCATAGAAGACAACGTGTTTGGTTCTGTGGAGTTAGGCACATAGGCTTCCTAGGCAGGAAGGCTTACTCTTTCACTTGCCTTGCCCTTACTTGGAGGGGTGGGTTCCTTTTCTGATTGTGCAATTAGCCTCTCCAATCTTTCTAGCAGTTCATCAAAGTGCAACTGCGTTTTAGCTGAACTAGAGATGTGAAAGAGGCAACTGGTAGGTTTGTTGAGGCCTAGCATACTGTTGTGGTGGGTACTGGTTCTGGTATCTGTTGGTGCATTTTGCCCAAGCCTACATGCTTGATATGCTTGATATTATCCTCATTTGTAAGTCACATGAGTAGTCATGTGAACACCTCTTGTAAAAGAGTACATTTTATCTCTTGTAAATGGAAAAAGAAAAAAGGAAAAGGATGGCTTATCTCATCCATGATGTAAAAGCAAATTCGTGGCTCCAACTACCAAAATCACGAATTTTTGAGCTGAGGGAATCTCTCCTAACTTTGGGGATCACTTTTAGGTGGAGCCATTCGAATTCGAATTCAAAACTCCCTCCAAGAATTGCTATAAAAGGAGCAAGAAGGAAGAGGCGATTAGCAAGCCTTGTACGTGACCACTTCATGTCATTTTGTAGAGATTGAAGAGCTTACTCCATAGCTCTATCATTCTACTCCCATTGTGCAAAGATTCATTGCCAATGTGGTTGTAATCATATGTGAATCTATACATTTATTATCATCTACCTCTCTGTTTTGTTCTCTGCTATACTCACTCAGAGCAGTAACTTCAGAAGGTCATATCTCGAGTTTTACTGAACCTTTTTCAGTGTTTTAAAGTGCGTTGGATAGCTCTCACTGTCTAGTTTCTATCTATAAATTTGCAAGGTCATTGGATTTATACTTTTGGAGATATCTGCATTTTACTGCTTACTGGTCTATCTCTGCAGAGCCCCGAGAATTGTGGGAATGTTCCAGAACTTGATGAAACTTGTTCTCAGTGCTCAGTCCATCATTTGAAGTGTTTTAACTTGGAATAGGAAGCTTGCTAAGTCTATTTGCTATGCCCAAAAGGAATTTTTCTAATTCCTTCCAGGTTGAGAGCACTGTTCATTTTTTCCAGCAGGTGTATGTCCAAAAATAGCAAGTTTTGGGAGCTAGTCATTTCGCAACTAGCCTGTCTTGACTTAAACTTTTGGGATACATGTTCCAAAGTACTTGGCTGATATTTTGGTGGATTTAGGAAGCTCAAAGGGTTTACTAATCAACTCTGAAGTCTCAGTTGGCTGGTGTGAAGCTGGTTGTAGCGGCACCTACTCATCTTTGGATTGCATCCACCATCTCTCTTCACAGTGGTATCAGAGCATAGTCAAGCAACATGGGAGATGGATTTCCATCAACAATTGACAAATTGGATCGAAACAACTATTCGGCATGGTCTCTAAGGATGGAGGCTTACCTTCAAGGGAGGAATCTATATGGATTCATATCCGGAGATGAAGCAATGCCAACCATGAGGAACAAAGGGCAACCATCACATGAAGAAGTGGAAGGACTTTCGAATTGGTGTTCGAAGGATGCACTTGCAAGGTCCTATATTCTAAACTCAATCTCTGATTTTCTTTTACCTCATGTCAAGGGATGCAAGACATCAAGAGAAACCTGGAATGCACTTGCTTCTTTCTTCTCTTCCAACACTCGAGCAAGGAAGAACCAATTGTGGATGGAGTTCACAACAATGAAGAAAAGCCCGAAGCAAAATGTGACTGATTATGTCACAAAGATGAAGGAGATTTCCGACCAACTTGGAAGCATTGGAGAGGTAATTGAAGAGGAGCAAATCATAAGACAAATCATGAATGGAATCAAAGCAGACGACAAGTGGGAGCCATTCACAACAGCCATGGATTTATACATGGATATGCATGTACCCGACCTCAACACACTCATGGGCCAACTCTTCACTCATGAAGCAAAGATTAGCAAAGGTGGTGAGTCCTCAAGAGGTAATCAAACTTCTACCTTATATTCTGATAAAGCTAAGGTCAAGGACAAGTCAAAGAATAGGAAGAATGAAGATGAAGGAAGCTCTTTCCAAGCAAACTTTGCAGGTAGAGGAAGAGCTAGAGGAAGAGGCAGAAGTGGAAAGCAAGGCAGGGGGAGATTCCAATCATCTCAACCTTGCAACATATGTGGCTTATCTAACCATACTACTGAAGAATGTTTCAGGAACCCGAGGAACTCAAGAGGAAGAGGATTCAATAGAGGTGGCTATGGATCAAATAGAGGCAGGTACAATGGAGGCTACAACAACAACTACTACAACAACAATTACAACAACAACAACAACTATCAAAGTGGCCATAGAGGAAGAAGAGATTACAATAACTATGCAGAGGACCAAAGTCAAGAAGATTCATTATTGATTATGAATCTATCAACGAAGAAGGGTAAGGATGATGATCACATATTTTACATTGATTCGGGATGCTCGAACCATGTAGCAGGAAATGTGGCTTTACTTTCTGATTTGGAAGATCCTCATAACAAGCATGAAGTGCAGACAGGAGATGACACAAAGCACTCAGTGGAGAAGATAGGTAATGTGAAGACATCAGATGGGAATATGAACCTCTTAAGCAAAGTCTTGTATGTCCCTACAATTACCAAAAATTTAATAAGTGTTGGACAGATTGTTGAAAAAGGATTGCAGGTTAGATTCAATCGATTTGGAGCATATGTTGAAGACCCAAGGCAAGGCTTTCGAAGGATTGCCAAAGGAGAAAAGACAGGAAGGCTTTTCACTTTTGAAGTGGAAGATACAAAGAACATAGCTTTGTTTAGCTATGGATCTCAAACTCTAACAGAGTTGGAGATATGGCACAAAAGGCTTGCTCACATTGGTGAGAGGACACTCAAACAGATTTGTAGGGACCAAAGTGTACTTGGTTTGCCTAATATCACAAGGCAACACATGATTTATAAGTGTGAAGCTTGTCAACTCGGCAAGGCTCATAGACAACCTTTCAATAAGAAAGGATATATGTATCAAAATCCTTTGGATCTAGTGCACACGGATGTGTGGGGTCCAAGTAAGGAGCCATCTATATCAGGCTCAAGATATTATGTGTCTTTCATAGATGATTGTAGCAGGTGGACCATTCTGTTTTTCATGAAGCACAAGGATGAAGTGTTTAATTGCTTTAAGAAGTATATTGCTCTTGTTGAAAACCAAACAGGTAGGACTTTGAAACGACTCAGATCAGATGGTGGAGGAGAATACTTCTCTTTTGAATTTGATGCCTTCTTGCATGAAAGAGGCATTAAAAGGGAAGTCACTACAAGGTATACACCCGAACTCAATGGTGTAGCAGAGAGGAGGAACAGAGCTATTGTCGAAGCTGCAAGGTCCATGCTCAATGAAAAGGGATTGCCGAACTACCTATGGGCAGAGGCTGTGTCGACAGCCACATATCTCATAAATAGACTTCCATCTAAGTCACTAGATGGAACCACTCCATATGAAGTGTAGAATGGAAGAAGACCTAGTCTAGAGCATTGTAAAATCTTTGGATGCTTAGCCTATGCTCACATTCCTTCTCAAGTAAGAGGGAAATTGGATCCCAAGGCAGAGAAGTGTGTATTCATTGGTTATGATCAAAACCAAAAAGGATATAGATTGTACAATCCAACCAATAAAGGATTTTCTGTGAGTAGAGATGTAATTTTTGATGAAAACAAATCATGGTTTGATGATGACAGGAAAGTGAAGCTGCCATATGACTTGGATGAAGATTTTCCATCACTTCAACCAAAGGAGCCAAAGCAGATTGAAGAAAGTGATTCGGAGATTGACCTAGAAGACTTGGAAAGACTAAAGCTATGGAAGAACAAAGGTAAAGCAAAGATGCAGGATGCTACATATGGACCCGAGAGCTCACATCAACCACTTAGAAGGTCTTCGAGGGAGAAGAAGAAACCAGAGAGGTTTGGTTATGATACTTCTTTGGTCACCAAGCACTCAATCTACATTGCAAAGGATTCAACCAATGAAGAACCTACCACATTCGAAGAAGAACAAAGCAAGAAAGCTTGGAGAGATGCAATCGATGAAGAAATGGAAGCCTTGAAGGAGAATGACACTTGGGAGCTTGTACCTAACAAGCCATCTATGAAGATAATCGGATCTCGATGGATATACAAAATCAAGAAGAATCCAGATGGAAGTATAAATAGACACAAAGCAAGGTTAGTTGCTAAAGGGTTTGCTCAAACCCATGGTATTGATTATGAGGAGACTTTCTCTCCTGTTGCAAAAATGCCTACATTTAGGGTTCTCATTAGTCTTGCTGCATCTAGAAATTGGAATCTTTATCAACTTGATGTAAAGAATGCTTTCTTGAATGGATGGATTTCTGAGGAAGTGTATATGGCACAACCTCCTGGATATGAGGATGCACATCATCCTAACTATGTATGCAAACTAAAGAAAGCTTTGTATGGATTGAAGCAAGCTCCAAGAGCTTGGAATTTCAGATTGGTTACTTATTTGCAGGACCAAGGATTCAAAGCTAGCAAGGCGGATACCTCTTTGTTCATAAAGAGGAATGGATCTGAAGTGATCTATTTATGTGTGTATGTTGATGATATTATTATCACAGGCAATGACCTTGAAGGAATCAAACAGGTAAAGAGTCAAATGAAGGAGGAGTTCAAAATAAGTGACCTCGGACCACTCACTTATTTTCTTGGATTGGAGTTGATCTACACAGATTCAGGTATATACATCACACAAAGGAAGTATGTCCATGACATGCTCGTCAAGTTCAAGATGGAAAATACCAAGTGTGCAGGTACACCTATGGAGCAAAATCATAAGCTTAGTGCTTATGAAGGAGAGCCAATTGAAGACATCACAAGCTATCAAAGCTTGGTTGGAAGTTTGAACTATGCAACACTCACAAGGGTGGATATATGCTATAGTGTTAGCATATTGAGTCAGTTTATGCATAAGCCGAGAAGACCACATATGGAAGCGGCCAAGCGAGTCCTCAAGTACCTAAAGGGGACCATGAATGAAGGTTTGTTCTATTCATATACTTCAGATATTGAGCTAAAGGTCTACTCAGATGCAGATTGGGCCGGATCTAAAGATGATAGAAGAAGCACATCAGGGTATATATCATTTGCAGGTTCAAAAATCATTTCTTGGTCATCGAAGAAGCAACCAACCGTGGCATTATCTTCTACTGAAGCTGAATATAGAGGTTTGGCTAATGCAACTCAAGAAATCATGTGGTTAAAATCTTTGTACACAGATCTTGGACTTCATTCTTCAACACCTCACATTTTTGGTGACAACACAAGCGCACTACATCTAGCAGCTAATCCGGTATACCATGCTAGAACCAAGCATATTGAAGTCCACTACCATTATGTAAGGGAGAAGCTAATGAGCAAGGATATTCAACTATCCTACGTCTCTACAGATATGCAATGTGCAGACATGTTGACGAAAGCTCTTGATGGTACGAAATTAAGTAGATTCAAGTTGATGATTGGTTTGCAGGAAATCAAGGACAATTGAAGACTTATTTGGAGGCCAAGCATGTTAGGCTTGAGGGGGAGCTGTTGGTGCATTTTGCCCAAGCCTACATGCTTGATATGCTTGATATTATCCTCATTTGTAAGTCACATGAGTAGTCATGTGAACACCTCTTGTAAAAGAGTACATTTTATCTCTTGTAAATGGAAAAAGAAAAAAGGAAAAGGATGGCTTACCTCATCCATGATGTAAAAGCAAATTCGTGGCTCCAACTACCAAAATCATGAATTTTTGAGCTGAGGGAATCTCTCCTAACTTTGGGGATCACTTTTAGGTGGAGCCATTCGAATTCGAATTCAAAACTCCCTCCAAGAATTGCTATAAAAGGAGCAAGAAGGAAGAGGCGATTAGCAAGCCTTGTACGTGACCACTTCATGTCATTTTGTAGAGATTGAAGAGCTTACTCCATAGCTCTATCATTCTACTCCCATTGTGCAAAGATTCATTGCCAATGTGGTTGTAATCATATGTGAATCTATACATTTATTATCATCTACCTCTCTGTTTTGTTCTCTGCTATACTCACTCAGAGCAGTAACTTCAGAAGGTCATATCTCGAGTTTTACTGAACCTTTTTCAGTGTTTGAAAGTGCGTTGGATAGCTCTCACTGTCTAGGTTCTACCTATAAATTTTCAAGGTTATTGGATTTATACTTTTGGAGATATCTGCATTTTACTGCTTACTGGTCTATCTCTGCAGAGCCCCGAGAATTGTGGGAATGTTCCAGAACTTGATGAAACTTGTTCTCAGTGCTCAGTCCATCATTTGAAGTGTTTTAACTTGGAATAGGAAGCTTGCTAAGTCTATTTGCTATGCCCAAAAGGAATGTTTCTAATTCCTTCCAGGTTGAGAGCACTGTTCATTTTTTCCAGCAGGTGTATGTCCAAAAATAGCAAGTTTTGGGAGCTAGTCATTTCGCAACTAGCCTGTCTTGACTTAAACTTTTGGGATACATGTTCCAAAGTACTTGGCTGATATTTTGGTGGATTTAGGAAGCTCAAAGGGTTTACTAATCAACTCTGAAGTCTCAGTTGGCTGGTGTGAAGCTGGTTGTAGCGGCACCTACTCATCTTTGGATTGCATCCACCATCTCTCTTCACAGTATCTACCCTGTTGTGGATATGGTTGAAGGGCAATCTTGTGCTGTGTGATTAGTGTATCTCCGTTCTATGGTGCAGTATTGGCTACTGGGATTCACTTGGGGTTGAGCCATGGTGGGACATACGTTCGCCATATGGTCACCTCCACAAGTATAGCACCATTTAACTAGGGAAAATCTTGGGATTTGTTTGCTAGAGACACCTAGTTTTTGAGCTACTTTCTCAACGAGTTCCTCAATAGATGTGGATTGTGTGGAAGAGAGGCAAGAAGAACTATCTGAGTCTTTGTAGATTTTTGAAAGCTCTAATTCCTCCCCTAGGTTATCCTCGATATCGATGCACATGCGTACACACTCTTCTATGGTCCTCGGGTCCTTTAAGTACACATATGATCTCAACTTTGTACTTAGTAGTCCATCTAGGAATAAAGCCACTTGTTTGGCTGGAGCATGTAGCTCAGGAATCGGACATCTCTCTAGATATTGCCTAAACCTTCTTCCTACAAGTCTGACCGTCTCTTGAGGGGTTTGCTTGAAGCTATGAATCAGTGAGGAAGTGTTATGCCTTATGCCACTCTTAGAGAATTCAATAATGAAAGCCTCTAAAAGTTGGTCTATGTTCCTGAAGTGACTCTCATTTAGTGGTTGAAACCACGTAAGAGCGGTTTTCCTAAGGGTTAGACCAAAGGCATTGTATTGCGTGAACAAGTCCTCCACTTGTTCAGCTCTCAAGACTTGCCTAAACTCGGCCACATGATCCTATGGGTCTCTAGTGCCATCGAAGTAGTTCTTCATGGAATTAACCAACTCTGTAGGTCTCAAGGTTTTGGTGTGTTCCCTAGGCCTTGGCAAAGGAAAATCCTCAGCATTTCTTAGGTTCCTTGGAACTCTAGTTCTCTCTATTTCTTCTCTATTCATCTTTGTTCGCGTTCGTTCTCATCCTATTCGGTTGGAAAAGCTTACTTATGGCCTATCTCTACTTCTATCCCTTTGAGCACATGAGCTTGGGATGTTCCAGCCCCTTGGTGGCCAAAAGAGACATTAGATCTTGGTTGGCGAAAAATAAATTCCCCCTTCCAAGTGTAGGCATGTCTACCATGTCCTGTGACCACAAAGATCCTCTCTAAAGTACTGTCTAGGTAGGTCACTTTTCCTGGGATATCCAAATCTTTAAACTCATAGATTGTGATCGTTCCTATCTCATTAGGTTGATCAGACTTATACCTCCAAAAGGCTTCATCGGTCTCTCGGTTCAAGAGCAAATCTATGCTCTTATTGTCTTGGGGAATCCACTCTGGTGTGATAATTCTAGTGAGGACAGATTTGCCTCGAGGGGTTTTAGGCTCTCCACCTATTTCCCTTGCTCTAGGTCACCTATGTCCATTTCTGGGATCACATTACCAAACTCGTATGTCCTATCTGGGTGGCTGGTGACTACGTATATGGTTCCTTCTTTGTCTAGGTATACTCCATTTTCAAACTTGACTACTAGACGTTCTAGTCCAATGGGTGTATCTGGGTTTCTGATCTGGATCAAAGATCTTCCTAGGCCGTCCTCATAGATGTTAGCACCTAATCAGTTGGTCGTAAGGTATTCCAACTGCATTTTGTAGGGGCCTTCTACCCTATGTAAATATGGCACACCTGAACTTCCTGTAGGTCTCTCCATACCGTGGGACATCTCAGACTCACTAGTTTCAAAGCTAGGGTAGTGCGAATAATGGCTCAACTGCTGGGCCCAAGACCTAGCCGTATGATTGACACTATCCCCAGAAGACCTAAGACTCTGTCTATCTCTTCCTAGGTGTTGTCCTCATCTAAGGTTCATAAGTCCAATTAAATAATCCCAAATTTCCCAAGTACAATTTTCGTTGCTAAGTCCTTTTGTATTAGTCACTTGTTCTTTTTAATTTTTCTTAGGGTGTCACTTCTTGTCCAATCAATCTTTCTCGCAAGAACACTTAAGTTTTATCGTACTTTGAGTGTGGTCGTTCGATTTAAATTCTTTTCCCTTAGGTTGTTTCGCAAATGTAATCTCCTGGTACTTGCACTTGAGTGATTAGAGTTCTTGGACTTGGTCGTGCTTAACGTATCCCTAATTGATCAAAACCTCTATCCGTACTTAGCCTAAGCTAGGGATTGACATAGGGTGTTGAGAATTTCCAACCTTAGTTTCTCTCCTCGGTTGCCCTTGTGTGCCCACGAAGCATATTCCCAAGCTTACACTTACTCTTGCTTCGAGTACCCTTCGAGACTCTCAAAGGACCTGTTAAAGTCCCAAAGTTAGCTCAAGAATTGAATTCCATTGATACAACAGACCATGTTCATTCATGCAATTCAGAGATCAAACTATGCTTTGGCTTTATGGAAAACAATCCTAAGGATCCCTCAATTTTTCTTCCCCCTAGGTATGGTCACTTCAAAATACTCTATCTAATAATCGTGATATTAATTTTGTTGTACTCCCCACGAGCTTTCCAACAAAACAAAAATCACAGCAAACGGATTCCGTATGAGAAAGTTATGACTCTTCAGAGTTCTAGGTTTAAAACAGGGTTTAAACAGGCTCACAAGCAAACATGACTTCTCAAAATACTTTGTGTAGTGGCCTCAGAATGCTCTCACAAATTTCTAATGCTGCCCAAATAATACCCCAAAATAGGCCAACTATCTTTGCCCTAAAAAATGGCCAAATTTGCTCGTCAATCGCGATTGAGTGGCCTGTCAATCGCGATTGATATGTCAGTCGCGATCGACGTATCGGTCGCGATTGACAGGTCCGTCGTGCTGTGAGTCGCGATTGATGGGTCAACTGCGATTAACACATGGCCCGAAAATTCAATCGATCGTGGTCAAAGGGTCGTTGACTCTGTCGATCATGATTGACAGGTCCGTCGCGAGGGTTCTATCGGTCGTGATCAAATAGTTGTTGACTGGGTCGGTCTTGATTGATAGGCACGTCGGGGCTGTTAGTCGCGATTGATGGGTCGATTGCAATTGATGGCTCGATCGGGATTGACATGTGGCACCTGCAAATTCTGTCAATCGTGGTCAGTTGGTTGTTGACTCAGTCGGTCGCAATCGAGGTGTCGGTCGCAATTGACGAGTCCATCGGCTGGTGTCCATCGTCGTTTGTCGATCGCAATTGATAGGTCAATCGCAATTGACAGAAAACAACTTCTGTCGGTCGCGATTGACAGAGGTCAACGCCTCGAGACCTGCAGAGTCAGATTTTTTACCTGCTAGAGCTGGTGTAGCTGCTGGGGATGCTGGAATGGTATGGGTAGGGTGATATGACCAAAAACTGAAATTTTTCGCGATGATGGAGATGGAGGTGGGAGATAGTGAGGATGATGATGGTGATGATGAAGAAAACAAAAGAAAATAGATAAAAGTAAAGAAATTACCTATGACTCCAACACCTCAACTCTACATCTTACCATCACACGCTCGTCCTCAAAGTTCGATCCCCGACAACGGCACCAAAATTTGGTGTAGCTCAGTGATGAGTAGCACCTCCTCTAATGTCAATCCGGGAAGACATGAGGATGGTATGAAGACCTCGAACAAGTGATGGCACAAGTGTGTGAGTGAGAAGCACACTAACAAGCAAACATAGACACACACGCGCACACAAGGCAAGAACAAAGGGAGAGACAAAGGAGTTCTTTAGATTTTTCAAAAGTGCTCTTACAAGTTCAAATCTATTACAATCCAACCTCAAAAATGAGCTTTCTAGCTCTATTTATAGTTTTTTACTAGTTTTTGGCCATGTGCAGAGCCTAGTTAAAAATTAGGTTCACCTATTTGAGGGCTCAAATGAAGTCTAAAAATCATGAAAATCGGTACGATGATACTTCTAATACTCCTCAAGCTCGAGGAATCCTCGGCTTGCATAAAATGGAGTTACAAAAAGGTGAAATGGTATTTACAATGATTTTTAGTGATGAGAATCACTGTTATGAAGATGTTGTTTTGGAAAAATTTGAATGGCCTACTTGCCAGATCTTCGTTGACTAATTTGTTTGCTTGTGCCTTCTCTCCACTCTAGCTCCCTTATTTGGCTTCCTTGTCTTGTGATTCCTTGGGTGCTTTGACTACTGCCAACATCTACTCTTGAGGAGTTAGAGTTATATCTTGAGCCAAATTCTAATTCCCACATTATTCTTCTTTCTTCCTTTGATACATATGCTCTAATCAGAGAATATGCACTCAACCTTGAAAAGTGCTCAGAATTGAACCAAGCACATGATGCCTGAGTTGAAACAAAGTAAAAAACTGTAGATAAGAAAATCAAACCCATAGCTCAACTATTACCCCAAGGAAGTTATGAGAAATTATTGATGTGAAAAAAAATCTAGTTCATCGAGATAGGAAAAGCATAGGGCATACATTCACGGATGAGACAATCAAACTGGTGAAAATTGGTGGACATGGTAGCTTTCGTCTACTAGCTCGGAGAGAAAAATTTGAGAGAGTGATACGTAGTCTTGGAAAAGCCTTTACTATGTATCCTCATAAGATAGGTTGCATAGATCCTAAGCTCATTGCACTCATGATTATCTTAACTGTTCCACATATTCCATGGAATCTCATCTCGATACCAATTCCAAAGTCTAATTTTCCTAAGCTAATGAAACTACTTAAAGAGAAGATAAATATGAGAATTTTAGATCCATCTTTTGCACTTTACTCAAATAGATGGTCCACTCTGCCTAAAAAGAATTGAAAACTATTTCTTTTCAAGATCTTCAATCTATCAATAAAGCCAGCATAAGAAATGTAAGAACATGACCCATTGCAGATGATTTTCTTGAATCAATTTCAAAACATTCCATCTATTCAATCGGTGATTTTTATTCTAGGTATGATCATTTCCAATTAGAATTGATAGTCGTGACATAACCACAATGAAAACACCTTTGGGAGTAAAATGTGTAAATGACTTTATTCCTCATATAACCATTCCATTAATTGATGATATTTCAACTAAAGGGTATGAGGTATGTATAAAGGATACTATTTTAGATTCATTTGGATGTCATAAATTTGTTTTTTACCATATCTCTAATTGTGAGCAAGTATTTCAATGATTTGAAAAGGTAGGTCTCACATTTTCAATAGAAATATCTGTTTTCAGTGTCAACAAACTTTTTATTGTTGGAGATTTATGTGGTCACTATGATCGAAATCCATACCCACAAAAACTTGATGCCATTAGAATTTTTTTTTGAACTTTTAATAATGTGACTGAGGTACGTAGAGTTCTTGTGGTTGCATCTTTTTTGTTATTTTGATCCCACACTTTGCTCTTGTTGCTTATTGTCTCTATGACTTTTTGGGGAAGAAATGAAACTTTATTTGTACTAAAAAATAGACACAAGCTATGCATAAATTGAAGAAAGTTTTGCTTGAAGCTCCCATCCTTAAGCATGTAGAGTACTCAGTTAACAAACTTATTATATTGATTGTTGATACTAGTCCTATTGGTAAAGGTTGGGTCCTAAGTCAAGATGATAGTGAAGAGAATAGATATGCAATTATGCTTGAGGCTAAACTTTTACATGAAACATAATGAAATTATCCATAAATCAAATGTGAATTATGGGGTATGGTAACAACTTTGAAAATGGACAAAGAATATTCCATACATGAAAATCTCAAATTTGAGACTGATTGTTTGCCTCTCATCGAAATGATAGCCAATTGTTCATCTCCTCACATGGCCATACTTAGATGGATCTTATATATTAAATTCATAAATCCTAAGTTAGCTCATATTTCACGTAAGTCAAATTTAGAAGAATACAAACAAAATGCCTAGTTGATCGTCAAAGGGAGCAAATTTGGTAGGATGCTGAGAAAATGTGAAAATTCCTTAAATGAATGCACTCATATTTGCAAAATGTGCAAGTGTTATTGTGGATATCGAGATTTGGCACAAACGAATTGGACATGAAAATTTTTAGAGGCTGAAATTGATGGAGTCAAATGTAACATAATCCTGGTAGGAGATGGTTGAACCACACCCTAAGAGAGAGGATTAGGAAGTAATCCTCAACCATGGCTTTTGGGGCAAGTGGTTAGCCCATCACATTCCTAACCAAGAGGTTGTGAGTTCAATTCCTTACATTGGTATCAGAGCCTAGGAAGTAGGCTTGGGCAAAGTGGAATGACCCAATGGCCTCTAAAAAAGGCGCTTGGGCATCCTCCATGTGAAAGGGTAGGAATTGTGGAAGGCGCGCGTCGGTTTCAAGGATGGACCTTACAATGATTGGGGTGTATCTCTCAATCCGTAGGTCGGATTGAGGCGTATAATATACCGTTGGAAAGCTCTCGGAACAAACTTTCCAATGAGCTAGCTTGGAAGTGTGAATTCCTTGGAGATCCTTGGGTGGCACTTGATTGAGTGTTCAAGATACCAAGCATGGGTGAGAACAAGGTTCAAGACTGAGGTTGAGAACAAGGGCTCGAGACACCGAGGTTGCGAACAAGAAGGTTCAAGACACCGAGGTTGAGAGCAAGGGTTCAAGAGACCAAGGTTGCGAACAAGGTTCAAGAAACTATGCGAGGTTGAGGGACATCAATTCAAGGGCACCTAGGGGTTCAAGGGACTGATCACCGAGGCTAGAGGGATACAAGAGTAGATCATTGAGGACAATGATCGACCAAGGGGGGAAGAATGTAACATAATCCTGGTAGGAGATGGTTGAACCACACCCTAAGAGAGAGGATTAGGAAGTAATCCTCAACCATGGCTTTTGGGGCAAGTGGTTAGCCCATCACATTCCTAACCAAGAGGTTGTGAGTTCAATTCCTAGGAGATGGTTGAACCACACCCTAAGAGAGAGAATTAGGAAGTAATCCTCAACCATGGCGTTTGGGGCAAGTGGTTAGCCCATCACATTCCTAACCAAGAGGTTGTGAGTTCAATTCCTTACATCAAAGGAGCTTGTCAATGGGTTACTAGATTGTAAGGTTGCAGAGATGCAAAAGGTAAGTGAAGCATGCCAATATGTAAATAGTAAATGGCATCATTTTTGCATGACAAACATGCTAGTGTGAATGCACTAGAATTAGTACATCCAAATTTTTGGGATCCTATGAAGACTACACCTATGGGAGGCTCTAGCTTTTATATCACTTTCATTGATGATCATACATCAAAAATTTGGGTATACTTCACGATAGAGAAGAGTGAGGTGTTTACTCACTTTTAGAATTTCAAGGCATATGCAGAGATCAGATGCTCTTGTCAATTTCCTCATATAGACTAGCCTTTATAATGTCCGAGAACTTTAATACACTCCCAAAGCTTTCAGTATATCCAACTATACCACTATTTTATCAAGAGAGAGGAGATAAAGAAGAGAGCTCTCACATAATCTCACACACAACAAGAGGAGCACACATAGATTGAGGCAAGGAAGAATGATCTTCTTCTCATTCTTCTTCTTCTATTACATAAAGACAATATGCAAGATAGGCCTAATATATAAAGAATTTTCCATAAAGAAAACCCTAATGTTTGTGAATGAGTGTGTTTGCAATAAAACAAGTGTACCATCACTCTCAGTAGATAAATCTGATACAACCCCTTGACATATATCGGTGTAAACACTACATGTTATAGATAAGAAATATGTTACATGTCTTCCTTGATCATCACATGTTGAGCTTGATATCGCAACACCCCTCCTTAAGCTCAACATCATATACTGTAATCCTAGCATCTTTCAGAACCTTCTACTTCTTTGCTCCAAGTGCTTTGGTGAAAATATCAGCAATATGTTCAATTGTTCTCACATCAACAAGATCAATATCACCTGCTAAAATCTTTGTCTCCGATGAAGTGATAATGTACCTCAATATACTTTCTTCTCACATGAAAAACATGATTTAATGTTAACTAGATACTGGTAAGGTTATCACAATAAATGATGAGATAGACTTTTGTACTTCAAGGCATAAATCTACAAGTAGCATATCTAGCCATGAGGCTTCGCACGCTACCATTGTAGGTCCTCTATACTTAGCATCTATACTCAACAAAGAAAGAGTGGGTTGTTTTTAATTGCTCCATGTAATAGATGCACCCCCAAGTGAGAATAGAAAGCTACTAGTAGATCTTCTATTTGGAATACTACTAACCCAATCTGTATCGATGTATCCATGAACTTGCGATAATGCACCGACCTCATAAAACAATGCATAATCTAGGTAGCACTCACATAATATAGAGTGCATCTAATGTGGTTTCCATAAATTGACTTTGAATTCCTATAGTGTAGCTTAGATCAGGTCTTTTAATTCGAAGATATATTAAGCTTCTCAAAATTTTTATGTACATGATAGGATTTTCCTATGCTTCACCTAATGTAGTATCCGACTTCAAAATCTGATCTAATGGCATAGAAATTGGCTTACAATCATCCATACCACACTTTTGCGGCACACTCAAGGCATATTGCCTTTGCAATATCCATATACTTGCTTATGTATGTATATAGTCAATGCTAAAAAAATATCTATAGTCATGAGTTTCTTTCCTCTTTAATGAGTTTCTTTATTATCAGTAGCTATAGTCAAGTCATCAACATAAATAGCCACAATGGAGATGCCACCATCACTCTTCCTTGCATATAGTGAGTGATCTGAATCACACACAAAAAATCCAATGGTGGTTAGTAATTTCGCAATCTTTGCATGCCAAGAATAAGGGGCTTGTTTAAGCCCATAGAAAGCCTTTTGCAACATTCATACATATTCTAGATGTTTGGAATCCACATATGATGTGGCTAGTCTATGTGTACTTCTTCCTACAAGTCAGCATGTAAGAAAGCATTCTTCACATCCATCTGATGAATAATCCATTCCTTTGTTGTAGCTAAAACGAAAAGTGCTATGATAGTAGAAAGTTTAGCTACAAGGCTTAAAGTTTTCGCATAATCAATGCCATATATATGTGCATATCCTTTTCCTACTAGTTGTGCTTTATACCTACCTATGCTATGATCAGCATTATCATTTACCTTCTAAAACCACTTGCAACATATGGGTTTCTTTCCGGACACCAATGGAACAAACTTCCATGTTCCATTTCCATAAAGTGCAGCCATCGCTTCACCAATAGCTTTCCCTCAATCTGTATTTCTAATTGCATTTTTGAAACAAGAAGGCTCAACACCTTGTATTACCTTTGTCATATAGGCACAATGAAGAGCCATGTAACTATCATATGTCAATTGTTGACCTAAACTCTGCATCCTTTGAGATCATCTTGGTCTTGGGTCACTTCTTCTTGTTTTCTCATATTCATATGACTTTATTACTTTTGGAGTCTTCACAAAGGGAAATCCAAGTTCCTCATCAAGGCTCTTTTCTGACCACTTGAATATTCATCAATGTCTTCAAAATCCATAGATGTTTATTACGATTAGAAGTCTTTTCTTTATCTTTCTTGGATGTACTTGATGAATTTGTTGGATTGAAATTTCCATGCAGTCTTCCACACCATGGATTTTATTTGGATCTATTGCTTGGTGATACATGAGGTGCACTCAAAACCTGAGATCTTGTACTTGCATTTTCAACATTTCCTTCGTCACTTGAATCACGATTAAGTCCTTCTCTATCATCTCCATACATGCTTGACATTTCATCAACCACCACGTCCTTGTTTACCTTCACTTATCATGCCAATGGATTGTCAACTTTATATCCCTTTCGCTCAAGGGAATACTAGATGAAGATACATTTTTTTTACTTTTGGATCAAGTTTCATCCTCAACTCATCTAGAGCATGTACATATCCATTAAAAACAAATACTCTCATATGTGATAAGTTTGGCTTTCTACTTGTAAACTTCTCTTCAGGTATAACTTGATGTACAACAATCGCTAGAGTTCAGCTCATGATGTGTATAGTAGTGTGCACAAGTTCTGCCCAATAACAATGAGGCATATTTTTCTCAGCCATCAAATCTCTTTCTATTTGTGTAATATATCTATTTTTTTATTTAGCAATGCCATTCTATTTTGGTGTGTACTTTCATGAGAACTACCTTCAAATTCCATAAAGTTTTTAAAAACTACTAAACTCATTTGACATGTACAGTGCATTGACACAAGCAAGTGGTCACTGGTGTAGGGATGATATGTGGTTGATCAATCATGCTAAGCATGCAAAAATTCATGCCTTTTGAAACCCATCTGCTTACTTACAAATTTGGGGGATTTCTTTTTTCTTTTAAAAAGATACATACCTCTCTACCTTGGATCTTTCGAAATATGGTACTCTTTGCTAGATTTGGGGTGATAGCATGTTCATAGACCTAGTCTTGGTGTAAGATAAGATCTCCCAATAATTTCTTATCTTTGCATATATGAAATAGATGGACCATAATTTAATTTCTTAAATGGATGGGTAGGTTGGAGTTTTTTAAATGACTGCCTCCCTAGCCTATCACATAAGATTATATTGTTTGTATAGATAAGACCACTTTATCATCCAAGGAGGCTTTTATACTACGAAGGGAAGCTCCCATGCCTATCAAAGAATCAACAAGGACACACTGGTTTTAGTTTTAATAGGATTTCATCTTGTGAGGCTCTTCTTCATAAACCATGATGATGAATCGGTTCATGGTGAATCCATCATCATCTACAAACCCTTTCATGATGATAATATGTTTGTTTACACACATGTCTAATGTGGGTAAAATCTCCATCCACCCATATGGCTCAAAGGCTTCATCATGGAATATTTAAGGCACATATGAAAAATCTTCTATTGGCCACTCTTCTCCATCTATTGGCATGAAATTATGATGTCTCTCCTCTTCTCTCTTGTTTTCCCTACAAGTCCACAAGTGAAGATCCTCGTGCATCTGAGATTGATAACTAGAATTTTCACTATGATGAGATTCAGCTACAGAGCGGAACATCTCTATATCAAAGTTATGTATAAAACTTCTTTTGGTTGTTCCTTGGTGCTCTAGAAATAACAAATATTCCTTGCAATCTTGCACCACTCTCATCTAAAGTATGAATAGCCTCCCTAGGATCATCCCATAGTTTCTTGCCTTATTGAACTCGCATATATCCAAGATATGTTCAGAATCAACTACACATGGTGTCAGTGCTACCTTTTCCAATAAACCTAATGAGCATTGCACATAACCATCTTCCTATATTAATTTCATCTCGTTTGGTCTGAAACCTTATTTTCCCCATTTTTTCCATATTTCTCTAGCAGCAATGCCTAATCCCACAAATTTGTCTAAAATTACCTTGGTCATGTGTCCATTGAAGGTGATAAGGATATTTGCTCATCTCTATCATTAAATTCTCAAACTTTATCAATTAGGACATGCACCATGGGGGTTTCGTCTCTGACAAAGTTAGTTTCCTCAATGCTTTTCATGTCCTTCAACTAAATTGCTTATTTTTTTCAGATATGGGGTTTGAGCTATAACAATTTTCCAAACTCAAAGAACATTTAACTTTTTCCTTCCTCATCTCCATCATGCTTCAAGATTTCACTTTGGTTGATCTTGAGGTTTTGTACAATGAAAATATAACTTTTTCTCATACTCTCCATGTGATTAGAAAGAGTGTAAGATTGATGGCATGATCTTTTATGTAACCTAGCATCCTCACTCCTCCATTTAACATCCCATAAAAACAAAGAAATCCTTTAGGATGGTAGGTCTATTTGCATTTAGATAAAACATATTGTTTCAATATTCTAGTTGCTAGTCTCACGGATTTTTGGTTGGCTTATTTGGAGCTATGGACCCAAGAGTGCATGTGATTTTTACCTCTATTCTTTGCAAAATCACCATTAAACACCTCTAAAAGCTTCTCCATGTTTATAAAAGAGTCTAGATTCAGCGGTTGGAGCCATGCAAATGCTAGTCCTACCAATTGCAACCTAAATGCTTCATACCAGACAAAGAAATAATCATATTTGCTCTACTTCTAGTGCTCTTTTGAAGTCGTCCATCTCATCATATGGATATCTTCACCCATCATGATAGTTCTTCATACACTTATCGACTTGTGAGCTTCTTAGTGCTCTATCTCCATCCATTGGTCTTCAAACTACATGAACCATGGGACGCACATCTGGCCCTCGAAAAAACAATAATAGGTTTAAAAGGGTGGTCTATTAGTTATTGTTCCTCCCAAAGTTGGGTTTGTAATAGTTGAGGTGACTATAGTAGTAAACCACATATGGATTGAGAAGGGATACTAGGCTAAGAAAATTTCCCTGAATTATGGTTCCTTACATTGCCCGTATTTCCATTTGGATCCTTCAATGAGAAAGTAGGTCCCCTCAAAGGGAACATTGGCCTCCTCATGTACTTGAATTTAGGTTTCTTTGGATTTAACAAATATTCCTCCTTGTTTGGTATATGTATGTGAACCAAGCTGGATTCTTAGTGTAATGTAGCTCAAATGGTGGTCGTCTCCACTTAGTCCAATGAAAGATGGACATGCATGCATCACTCTATCATGTTCCCTCAATCAAGTAGATTTCAATTAATTCATTTTCATGAGCTCTATGTGTGTGTTTTTCATGTGTATGTATTGCGATGCGTATGGTGAATATTCATGAAGTATGTGAAGACATTTTCATATCCATTGACTAAACGAGTGAAGTATATGTACAAAATTTCCCTTGATTTCAGGAGAGGATTTCTGATATGTTGCACCTAGATATTCTTATCACTTTTGGGGTGTACATTCAAGTTTGAATTCAAACGAGAGTCATGAGTTTTCGTTCTCAATTGATTCTTTTACAATGGATAAAAATGAATTGAATTTCAACCTTAGAAGTGGACTCAGAATGTTCACAGAACTTTCTCATAGTTTAATGTATTTAGAATATGGTCAAGCACTTTTGCTTTCCAAATGTACCAATATATTCCCCTCAATCCGAAAATTCTTGAGTCTTAAATCATTTGTAGTCTCCTTAAGTCGAATCATTAGTTTTAACTTGTTAAACTTCACTCCATCCAAAACTTTAGTCATGATGTGTGCTTATTATAGTTGAGTTGAGATGTATGAAAGATCAAACTCCTTACTTGTAATATTCTCCCTAACATAGTGATAATGGACCTCCATGTGATTGGTCCTAGAATGATAAATAGGGTTGGCTTGAAAATGCAAAAAAAACTCATGTTACCACCAAATATGTGAGGAATGGATGGTTAGGCTCCTACATTAGTGTATAGTGCCTTAATCCACATTGATTACTAAGTAGCATTAGCCAATCCCATGTATTTAGCATCTCTAGATGAGAGAGAAATAGCGGGGTGCTTGTTTGATGACCAATAAGTGAGCTTAGAACTTGCAAATGAAAGATAGACAAAGATGATTCCCCTATCATCTCTTGATCCTACCCAATAAACACCAAAGAAAATCTTAAGATCTATATCACATGTGTATGAATAGAAGAAGCCTTAACAATTTTTTACTTTTAGTTACTTGAGAATCCTTTTGGATCCCTCGATATATGACTTTCTAAGTGTGAGTACGCGAATTGACTTAAGACACTCACAATATAAGTGATATCTTCTCTCATGATAGTAGCATAGTTGAGAATCCTCACCAAAGATTGATAGCTTGTCACATCTTTAGTGAGCTCTCCTTCATGAGGACCACTTTGAATATACTTCCATATGTATACCTACAACCTTGTCATTTTTCATCCTGAACTTTGCAAGCATATCTTTGATGTGTATCTTTTGAGGAAGGTACATACCATGCTTTGTGTATACTACCTTCAATCCATGAAAGTATGTCAACCTTCATAGGTTTCTAATCTTGAGCACTTCCTTCATTTCATGTTTGATTCTCCTAATGGCTTGAACATTATTACACGTTACTATAATGTCATCCACATATAAACAAAGATATATAATTTCGCCATGTGATCTCTTAATGAATAGAGAGGCTCTTCCTTGATCACCACAAATATGGCATCCTACAAGTAGGTTATCAGTCAATGATTCCAAGCAAGGATCATCTTCCAATTCACTTTATGTGTCAAGTGTATGTGGAGTTGTGCTTGAACGTTTTCAAAAATGATCCTCCAAGTCATAAGACAATTTGATTTTCCTACAATCATCATCAAAATAAGAATTATTTTCATCAAATACTACAACTTGACTTATTATGAATCCCATAGTACTAGGGTCATATATCCTATAGCCGTTTTTATTTAGTTCATAACCTATGATGACACATTTATTTGCCCTGAGATCATGTTTACCTCTATTGTTCTATGGTATATGGGCATATCTAGTGCACCCCAATATTCTACAATGGTCCAAGTTTGTTGTTCTTCCATTCCAAGCCTCATAAGGAGTCATTCCTACCAAAGGCTTTGAGGGTAACGTGTTTCTGAGATAGGTGGAAATAGCTTGTACCTCTACTAGAGCTGATTGGGAAACTTTTCTTTATTGAGCATTGACCTAGCTACTTCCATGATGGTCCTATTTCTTCTTTCTACAACCCCATTTTACTCAGGTGTGTCTCAAGTAGTTATTTCATGATTGATTCCCCTTTCTTGCAAGTAAGAATCAAACTTATGGGATAATTCCTCTCCGCTCCATCAGACCTTAGCCTCTTCAAGTTTTTTCCTCTTTGATTCTCTACTAGTGCTAGCTACATTTTGAAGCAAGAAAACACTTCATCTATGATTCATAAAATAAATTTTGGTACATCTACCAAAATTTTCAATGAAGTACACTTAATACCTTGAACCTAAGATAGATGGTGCCTTTCTTGGTCCCCAAACATCACTATGGAAAATCGCCAAGATGTTTGCATGTATGTTTCCTTTTTTTGTGAATGGTTGCTTGTGCAATTTTCCAAATTGACAAACACTATAGTTTTAAATCATATGATGCTTTGAAATATTGGGTATTACAATTACAATTTGAAATATACTAATTTTTTAAGGTCCTCTCTCCAATGTGAGTGAACATTTTGTGCCTAACCTCTAACTCTAATAGGGATTAAGTGCCATAGCTGAACAATGCCAAATTCCTTGTGTCTTAGAGTTAGAAGGTGAACGATCTACCTATCGTTTATCCTTTGGCTATCTTCTAGAATCCTTTGTATGGGTTCTTTTTGTAAGAATCATGTTTTGTGAACCACACCTATAAACCTTTACCTAGAATCTATCCTACATGTATCAAGTTCTTAGTAGTGCTTGGTACATAGAGAACTCTACTCACAAAATTCATGTTATCATCTAATCTCTTTACATTTCCAATTTTCTCCACCACGTGCCTTGTGTCATCTCCTTTTTGTACCTCATGCTTGCTCTTGAGGTCTTCCAAATCTAAGACTAGTGCTACATTTTGTCGAGCATGGCTAGAACAGCCGAAAAAATATATAGAACACATTCACATATGATTTATGTGAAGAGATGGATTTGAACTTGGAGAGGATGAAGTGGTGCTGCAAAAACGTTGCACTACACCAGCCAAATAAACTCCAAGGATATGTAGTGGGCCCTTTTAGCTTCCCAATGGATGTATTAGACACCCTATGTAGCTTGGAAGATCACTCTCAAAAGGATGAATCAAAACAGATAAGTTGGAGTAGATTCAAGAACAAAAAACTTTCTATTTATGTTCATACACCTGTCGAGTGTTTTGAAGAATTCTCTAGCCACAGGAGCAACTGAATTGATTCCTTTTGGGGAACTCTTATTAACTTATTAATCTAACAATCAAGAGTTATTTCATCAAAAAATGATGGACTACATTAGGAGAAAAATGTTAGTTGTAACATTAGCCCGATTTTCACGGGCTGTAGTAGTACTCAAACCCATGAGTAGAGAAATGTTAATATCTTGAGATTCCAAGATGCAATGCTTATGAATTCTTTTAGAAATATATTAGATAGTAGGAGCATTCTAGAAACTTTGAATCATGGAATATGATGAAGTATGCACTGAGAACCTACTCTGAGAAAATGATTGTTCTGATTGGAGTGTTGATAGAGAAGTAGAATATGAAGCGAATGAGCATAGCGCAGGATTGAAAAAACCAATTGCAATGAAAATTTGTGAGTATATAGTGGACTTAAGGAGAAAACTTTAACAACTTAAATCACTGAAAATGATCCACCAAGCCCGCAATCCGACTGAGAAAACTGAGAGATATGGCAGTGAGCAATACACTTGCAAAAGCATGATATTATGGACACAAATGATCATGAAAACGAATGTATATTGATTCTAGACTAAAATGGACTTACTGGTACATATGTGTGCCTTAAAACCACACTCTGATATGGCATGAAGCTTTGCTCATGGAGGTACAAAGACCGCAATTAGAAACCATGTAGATATAGTCATGTTTGGAGCCTAATTTTGCAATTGAATCTCGCCTAAAATCACTCTTCAATCTTTCAGTGATTGATTCTCCTACTCACTCAATCACAAATTCATGGAGTTTCTCCTTCCTACTTATCAAGTGGACTGAAACACTTAGATTCCTTTACTTTTACATCAAGTAAATACTCAAAAATTGCAAGAGGGAGTTCACAAGTGAACTGTAGAAGGAGTTGACATTGCCTTCAAATTTCTAAGCCTTTTGATGACTCAAGCCATCAATTGGACTTGCCATGGACTTGTTCAAACAGCTCCCCCTCAAGTCAAGTGATCTTGAGGTCTTCAATCTCCCAAGACTACTTGCAAACCAATCATAGCCTTGAATTTGCAAAGCTTTGTACCATCCAATGATTTGGTTAGAATATCTGCACATTGTTGATGAGTGGACACAAACGTTAACTTAATCTCCTTGCTCACAATCTCCTCTCTTACATAGGGATAATGTACTTCGATATGTTTAGTCCTTGCATGAAAAATTGGATTGGCAGCCAAGTGAATGGAGCTCATATTATCACCAAAAAATATTTGGAGTTCCAATCTCTTCCTTCATCCACATTGCTCCTTGAATAGCTACGGCAAGACCTCTGTATTCAGCTTTTGTGGAAGAGAGTGCAACTATAGGTTGCTTCTTGGATGACCATGAGCCAAGTTTTGAACCTGGAAAGGTAAGATATGTTGAGGTATTCCTCTTGTCTTCCTTGGAGCCAGCCCAATCTGCATTAGAGAAAAATTTCAAACTTAAATCGTATACATAAGGGTAGTATAACCCCTCATTCATGGTCCCTTTGAGATATCTGAGTATCCTCTTGGCAGCCTCCGTGTGATGTTTCTTGGGTGTGTGTATGAATTGACTTAGCACACTCACACTATAACATATATCAAACCTTGTCAATGTGGCATAGTTCAAATTACCCACAAGGCTTTGATAACGTGTCACATATTCTATGAGTTCACCTTCATGTGAGCTTAATTTGTGATTAACCTCCATTGAAGTACCTGCAATCGTGCAATCTTGCATCTTGAATTTTTCCAGCATGTATTTAATGTACTTTCTTTGAGTAAGAATTTAAAGCATGATCTTCGTAGAAAACTTCCAATCCTACGAACTAGGTAAGTGAACTCAAATCACTTATCTTGAATTCTTCTCTCATCTGTTCTTTGATTCTCTTAATGCCATCTGTATCATTTCTTGTAAGTATAATATCATCTACATACACACACAAATAGATGACTTCATAATTACTCCTTTTTATGAATAGTGATGGATCTGCCTTGCTAGGTTCAAATCCTTTGTCCTACAAGAATGAGACCAGCCTCTGATTCCAAGTGCTTGGGGCTTGTTTGAGTCCATATAAAGCTTTATTAAGTTTACACACATAATCAAGATATATGTGATTCTCAAAACCAAGTGGTTGTGCCATATATACCTTTTCTATTATCCATCCATTAAGAAATGCATTTTTTACATGCAATAGAAGTATCTTCACATTCTTGGAAGATGAAATACTAAGAAAAACCCTAATAGTAGGCATCTTTTCCACAAGAGAGAAGATCTCCTCACAATCAATTCCTTGACTTTGTGTCCAAGTTCCTGCACTTTTTCTTTACGTTTAGACTTCGACATTTTGAGTTTTTCATATTGAGTTGCTTCATCATCTTCTGAGGTATCTTGCTCTTCAACTTTAGAAGAGTTATCCTCAACAAATTTTGAAAATCTTCTTCAAGATCATAAGGTAGGTTGAGAACAATGTTATTAGTGTCTTGTAATTCAAATGTGAACAATCTACTTGTGTTTTCACCTTTTGTAATTCACCTAAATCCTTTGTCTCTCTCTCTCTCACATTCATTCTAAGGGCTTGGCTCAAATTTTGTTCTTGTCTTTGAGCTATTCTATGGCCAACTACACACACATTCTCCCAAGTTTTAGTAAGAATACTTGCAGTGGTCTTGTCCTCTAATATTGGCTCTAATTCTCACTATAGAGGCATATCAAGAATTCCTAAGAAATTAAGATGTTTATCTACTTCTAAAGCTATACGATTGGTTTCAAGCAATTGATTGAATTTGACTTCCAACTTAGTTAGGTATTGCATAATATGTTTATCAGCTCTAGAGGTATCTACCCACCTTAAAAACATTGTCATCAGGACATTGCATGCTTAGTGAAGCACACAGGGTGCCAAGAAAATGTTACCTCAATTTGAAAAATTCATTGCCTCAAGAGGAGCACAAATATCACACATACATCCTCAATGGATTTCTAGGTACATGTATGTATTTCCTTGGTAAGAATTAAGCAATAATTCATATGGACTACACTATCATCATGTGTACACTTCTAATTCCAGGGTGTAGCTCAGTGATCAGTAGCACCTCCTTTAATGTCAATCCCGGAAGATGTGAGGATGGTATGATGACCTCGAGCAAGTGAAGGCACAAGTGCGTGAGTGAGAAGCACACTAACATGCACACACATACACACACACACACACACGCACACCAGACAAAAGCATGTTGGTGCATGACAATCATCAATTGAAGGATTATGGAGAAATGAAGTCAAGGAGTCAAGAAGGAAACAAAGTCAGATGGTTGAAGGAAGGACATTTTCAGAAAACTCAAAGATATGTACACATATGTACATTAGCTGACTTATACCCTTGTTTAAGTCATACACTTGTATATATTCATCTATAAATATGTTTGAAAAGGTCGGGCAAGTAGAGCAGAAGAGATTTGAGAATAGGAAGAGAGAAATTAGTGTCATTAGACACATGAAGAGTGAGTGAATTGTCCATCCTCACTTAGATGTAAATTTTCTGAGAAATCAAAAAATTTTGCGCCCGATATTTTGCTGTCTGCTCCCTCTGTGTTTAATCTTTTGAGAAATCCTTTTGCACGTATCTAAGTCCATAGCTAATCTATCTATGGCTAGAATTTGAGAAGTTAATTGTAATCAGGTTGTGAGAATTCTGTTTAGGAACATTCATATGTAAGAATGTTCTAACAGTCGAGAAATCTGGCGCACATTTCATCTTCAATGAAATGATCATTGCTCAGTCCACAGTGTAAAGTTTTACACAAGTGAGGGCTCAAAATCTAAGTTGGAAGATAAGCCATCTATGGCTAAAAGATCTTGATCAAACGGGATTTACTTTGGGAGAACCAGTGCTAAGAAGTTGCAGGTGTCAAAGTCGCCATTGTAGAGAAGCACTTTCAGACATAGGTAAAGTGTTTCACACATTTCTCAGTGTGTACTTAATCTTTTTGAGAGATTTAACTTGGCAAAGTTGCGCAACCTTAAGGCGAAGTGTTGTGCAAAGTTTTATCAAAAACTTTACAGGATTGATTAGTCAATGAGTGACTAATCTGCAGCAGACTTTTCTGAAGAAACTGAAATTTTCAGAATAATCAATTTTCTGATAATTTGGTGAAGATTCTCCCAATTAGGTGGAGTCTAAAGTTGATCTTGATATAGAGGTGATCTAAATTCAAGGTCAACTTATTCTTTTGGAGATTAACACTCTCCATCAGTGGTATCAGAGCAGGTTGTGTCAAAATTGAAGTGAAGAAGACTCCGACTATTGCAGAAATACAAAACTTTACATTTTGAAGGTGCAGAAGGGTAAAGGTTGAAGAAAGATCAAAGGAAGACATACAAAGAGCATCAAAAGGATCAGAAGGAGCAACATTCGAAGTAAAGGTACATTTATTATCTGTAAAGGTTAAAGATTTGAAGCTACAGGTGAAGTAAAGATGGGAGATAGTCTCCAAATTGAAAATTTGGATAGAGAGAACTATCCTGCATGGTCTATGAGGATGGAAGCTCACCTTATGAGCAAA
The DNA here is from genome assembly GCA_020310875.1 of Ceratopteris richardii. NCBI lineage: Eukaryota > Viridiplantae > Streptophyta > Polypodiopsida > Polypodiales > Pteridaceae > Ceratopteris > Ceratopteris richardii. The sequence goes on along the minus strand of CM035435.1, from coordinate 8,291,657 downwards.
GATCTGATAGGATACATCACAGGAGATGAAGAAAAGCCAGAATTCAGAGATCCTAGTGTTCCAACTAGGGAGGAGCTTGCAGATTTGAAGAATTGGATGAAGAAGGATGCTCAAGCAAGAAGCATCATCTACATGGCAGTCAATGACTATTTGCTTCCTCACATTAGAGGACTTGAGAGTGCTTGTGACATTTGGAATGCTTTGGAAGAGCATTTCCAAAATACAACCAAATCAAGGAAGGCTTCACTATGGGCAGAATTTACTACCTTCAAGAAGAAGGCCTCACAATCAATTTCTGATTATTGGACAAAGATGAAGGACATTGCAGATTCTTTAGGTGCAGTTGATAAGATATTGAAGAAGACAAATTGGTAAGACAAATACTCACAGGACTAAGAGGAGATGAGAAATGGAAGCCTTTCATTTTATCTACAGAACTTTCATTAGATCACTTTACTCCTGATTTGAATCAATTGTTAGGTCATATGCTAACTTTTGAGAATGATATCAAAGGAGATGTTGATAAGAGTGCAGGTCATGCAATGTATTCTAAAGACAAGAAGAAAGCCAACAAAGGGAAGCAACAATCAGGTGAAGAAGAAGGTACATCAAACCAAGCAAACTTCATAAGAGGAAGAGGAAATGGCAGAAGTAGAGGAAGAGGCAGAAACAACAAAGATAATGCAAGAGCTTGTTGGATATGTGGTAAGACCAATCATCTATCTCATGATTGTTGGCACAATAATCAAAACAATGGTAATTATCAGAACTTTAATCAAAGAGCAAGAGGAGGTAGATTTCAGAGAGGAAATTTCAGAGGTAGAGGTGGTAGGAATTCTTTTGGAAGAGGTGGTGGAAGAAACTTCCAAAGTCAATCCTATAATAACACCTACTACAACTATGCATCAGATCAAAAGGAGGATTCGACTCTCATTATGAATACATGTGAAACCTCACATGAGGACATGAGAGTGTTCTATTTTGATTCAGGATGTAGTAATCATTTAAGTGGAAATATTGCTTTGATGACTGACCTAGATCATAATGCAATTAATCATACAGTGCAGACAGGTGATAATACAAAGCATAAGGTAAAGTCAATTGGTTCAGTCAAAGCTAAGGATGGGAGCACTCTTCTGAGTAAGGTACTTTATGTTCCCACAATTCCAAAGAATTTGATCAGTGTAGGTCAAATTGTGGAAAAAGGATATGAGGTAAGGTTCACAAATGATGGAGTTTATGTGGAAGACCCTAGTCAAGGGTATAAACAAGTTATTGCAGGAAAGAAAGAAGGAAGGCTTTTCACATTGAAGGTACAAGGAAATGTTGGACATGCTATGTTCACATATGGAGAGCAGAAGGTGTCAGAATTGGATCTTTGGCACAAAAGACTTGGACACTTTAATGAAAGAGGTATCAAAGAAATGATTAACAATGATTCAGTGCTTGGAATGCCTAACATTGCAGGCCAACACATGACATACAGATGTGAGGCATGTCAATTAGGTAAGGCTCATAAGCAATCCTATTCCAAGCATGGATTTATGTATTCAGAAAGACTTGAATTGGTGCATACAGATGTGTGGGGTCCTTCAAAGGACTTTAGTATAAATGGTTCAAGATATTATGTCATATATGTTGATGATGCTACCAGGTGGAAAGTGCTTCCGTTTCTACCTTAGCTCAGTTTCTGAAAATACACACAGCTTCGCCTATGTTCACTCCAAGTATACTCCGTTTTCATTACAGAAACGTATTATGTTAAGACTTCCCGTCAAAATATAATTATACTCATGTTCCAGAAGTGTCTAGATCGTGTAGAACCATTTTGGTTATGGAGGCACCTTCTAATTTACTTGAGAGTGTAAAATTAGCCACAGAGAATCCTTGTGGTTAAAAACGCATAAAGACGTGAAGTGGAGCTTTGACTAAAAAATCGTTTGAATTTAACAAATTTTTATTGAGCTAAGAGTCGGAGAGAAAAGCGTATGTCACTCACTTAGCATAGAGCGTTTTGTGAGGGCACATTACGTACAAACTTTTGGAAAAATTCGGGATGATTATCTCCCCTCAGTATCCAGTCGAAATTTGAAGAAACTCTATTTCATTCCATCTTTCGATGGCCACAACTCTCTTGTCAAAGGAACTTCCGTAATTGAAAGAGAATTTTGAGACTCCTGCGCATCCTTGAGAGTTCAAAGTGATTGTCGTTACTTCAGCCAACACAGAAGGAGAGACTTTGTTCTTATGGAGTGGCTTCAACAAAGGTGTTCCCCAGGGAGGACATAGTAAAATAGGAGCTAGGCTAGATTGATTGGATCCTGCATGCAGCACATCTCACCACTCCGCACGCAACGTCTTCAGTGAAGAGAACAAATAACAGGGATGGGGGCTTAAGAATCCTCCACCTCCGGTTCTTCCGGTGCCGGCAGGGGAAATAGCTCAGTTGGTTAGAGTGCTGGTCTGTCACGCCAGAAGCCGCGGGTTCGACTCCCGTTTTCCCCGTTAGATTATGCCAGTCCTAAGTCAGAGTTGATGATATCCGAGTTCTCAGGCGGTTGCTGATCTTCTCTCCTAATTTCCGAACAGCTATACCGAATCTAAGACTCCGTGATAGAGAACTATGAATAATAGAAACACTTCAATGAACAGTAGATGGCAACGTCTTGTCAGAACGGGGAGATGCATGCATCATGTCTGTTTCTTCTGGTTTCAATGCGCATTGGTTGGTTCTTGCTTGATATTTATAGCCTAAGCTGTTTAGGAGTGGATTTGAACCACTGACCTAAGGATTTTCAGTCCTTTGCTCTAACCAACTGAGCTACCTAAACTAGTTGAAAACTCACTACCAACTATTCCCCCATGGTGTTATTTCGCCATGCATGACGCTTCTAACTTGCCCCACCTGTCAATTGCGGATAACGGGAATCGAACCCATATCTTTTGCTTGGAAGGCAGATGGTCTACCGTTAATCTATATCCGCCTAAGTGTCCCGTAAGAAAGAGATCGTTCGGTGCATGCAGACCGTGGGTGAGCGGAAACCCACCCTTGCAGGTATGTATATCCTGGGTGGGGGTTGGCCTCAAGATGGAACAACACGTATTAGCTTTGATTCACCCAAGTTTCGCTTAGCTCCTAACTTGTTTCGCTGCAACGCTTCGACACTTGTTGAGCTGCGGGTTCGTTCCTCGGCGGTATTAGCTTCGATTCACCCGCAGAAAGGCTTAGCTTCTAACAAGTTTCGCTTAGCTCCGATTCACCCGCAGTTAAGCTTAGCTTCGCCCCATAAGTCCTTCGTAAGGTGTGGGTAGTTCCCCTCCGTAATCTCTCCACCCGCCGCCAGCAGCCAACGATGTTGAATCGTTGTTCCCAATGTGGCTGATCGTCCGAAAAGATCAGCTAAGCATCTGCGGCTTGGTCAGCCTTTACCCAACCAACTACCTAATACTACGCAGGCTCATCAAACAACGCTTTTTAGCTTTCTCGAAGCTTTTTGGCTTTCGTTTCTTTGGGATTCGGCCCAAACTGTTTGGCAGATTCCCACGCGTTACGCACCCGTTCGCCACTTTGTCTTCAACTTCAACGAAAACAACGTTCGACTTGCATGTGTTAAGCATATCGCTAGCGTTCATTCTGAGCCAGGATCAAACTCGGGTTTTTGGTCAGGTCAATCTTTTTCGTTGATGATCTCTTGGTTGGTTACCGGCGGAAGCCAATAACCGTAAGCGGAACGGCCATCGGCAAGGCGGATCATCCTACGTCCCGGCGGGGAAGGATTGGGTTCATCGAAGCGTTTACGTTTACTTTTGGAGCGAAGCTAACTACGTTTACCTAATCGTAGAAGCTAATACCGTTGACCGTTTACGTTTACCGTTACAGTAAACTAAGCGCTTAGTTTACTTAAGGTGCTATGCAAGCGTTTACGTTTACTTTTGGAGCGAAGCTAACTACGTTTACTTTTGGAGCGAAGCTAACTACGTTTACGTTTACAACTCAGTCAACTTTAGCTCCTAATCGGTCAACTAACTACGTTGACCGTGACGGGAAACTAACGAACGCACCTTAAGGGTGAAGCGTTTCCCGTCACGCGCGCTTAGTTTTCTTGACGTTTACGTTTACTTTAGTTTTCTATCTACGTTTACCTTTACGGTCAACTAACTACGTTTACTTTTGGAGCGAAGCTAACTACGTTTACGTTTACAACTCAGTTTTCTCTCCTTTACGGGCTAAAGAAAACGTTTAGGCTAAGCGTTTTCTTTAGCCTACCGTATAGGTTTTCGCTTAACCGTTTAGGTTTTCTACCCTAATCGGGTATGGAGCGTTAGTTTACCTATACCTTATGGTAGGAGCTAATACCTTTAGGTATAGGTATTAGCGAACTACGTTTACCTAAATATTAGCATAGCACGTAAAGGCTTAAGCGTATTAGCTTTACCTTAATGGGAAACCCGAAAACAACACGTTTAAGCGTTTACTGTTAGGTATAGGTATTAGCTTCATCGCAGCCAATAGGAGCTATGCTAATACCCTAACGCGCTATGCGTAAACGCTTGAACTAAGCGGTTAGGTATTAGCTTCGATTCACCGTAACGAGCGCTTAGTTGACCGTTGACCTAACAGTATTAGCATAGCCCGATGAGTTTCCCGTTACAGTAAACCTACCGGTCCTTCAAGGAGCGAAGCTAATACCGAAGTTTGAAAACCCAATAGGTATTAGCTTGAACGCATTGCGCCGGTATTAGCTTGAACCTACCGGTCCTTATGGAGCGAAGCTAATACCGTAAAGGTAAACGTTTTCTAACCCAAAAACTAAGCGCGCGTGACAGTAAACTAAGCGCTTTCCCATACATAAGGCGCTAAAGAAAACGTTAAGGGAATCTTAGCTTCGCCCCATAAGGCGCTAAAGAAAACGTTAAGGGAATTGGAAGACCATTATGGTCTTGCTTAAGCGTTTTCTTTAGCACTTTCCCTACCCGGGAAACTTTAGCGCCTAACAGTAAACGTAAACGCTTAATCGTGTTGTAAACGGAAGGTAGCTGGCTGGTCACAACCTACGTTTACAACACGTTTTCTAAATAAACGCCGAAAACCAACCTTAAAGGCTTAAGCGTAATACCGGTTAGGTTTTGTTTTCTAAACGTTTACTGTTTGTTTTCTAAACGTTTACTGTTTGTTTTCTAAACGTTTATTGTTTGTTTTCTAAACGTTTACTGTTTGTTTTCGCTTGAACGTAGTTAGTTTACGTTTACCTAACAGTATTAGCTACTATAGTGTTGTAAACGAAAACCGTAACGTTTACAACACAGTATTAGCTTAAACGTTCTAAAAGGCGCATAGATAGCTAAACCTATCCAGCTACTACACAGCAGACTAATAACTTCTCCCACTATCCGAAGAACGTATGTGTATCATCGGGTCTTCTCATTTGTTTGGAAAAGCGTAATTAGCTGTTAGTTAATAATTCTTAATGGTAAACCCGTAAGGTGGATTTCATTATATGTAGGTGAAAAGTGCACTGGGTGAATCGAAGCTAATACCCAAAACGTTTACAACACTATAGAAGCTAATACCTAACGGTAAACGTAAACGCATAGCACCTATGGGGCGTAGCTAATACGTGTTGTAAACGTAGTTAGTTTACGTTTACAACTCAGTCAACTATCGCACCGTATGGGGCCGTTTACCTAACGTGCTAAAGAAAACGTTTACCTAACCGGTATTAGCATAGCACCTATTGGTGCTAAAGAAAACTGAGTTGTAAACGTAAACGGGCTATGCTAATACCTAACGGTAAACGGTCAACGGTGAATCGGTGAATCGGAAATACCGTAACGATTATGCGTCAACGCTTAATCGTTAAGGACCGGTAGGTCAAAGCTAATACCGTAACGCGCTAAAGTTTAAGCGTTTACGTTTACTTATGGAGCTAAAGAAAACCGTTAAGGCGCTATGCGAGGTATTAGCTTAACCGTTTACTTTAGGTAAACTAACCCGCTGTAGCTTCACCTTCATGGTCTTCCCTTCCCAATAGGTATTAGCTACACCTAATACAATAGGTAAACGCTTCACCCTAAAAGGTCAGGATGAAGCGTTTACCTATTTTGTATTAGTGCTAAAGAAAACCTATACCTAAAGGTATTAGCATAGCCCCAATAGGAGCTTACTAAAACTGAGTTGTTTTGGAGCTATGTTAATACTGAGTTGTTTTGGAGCTTACTAATACTGAGTTGTAAACGTAAACTAAAGAAAACCATACCCGATTAGGCTTAAGCGAAGAGAAAGTAAAGAAAACCTAAAAGGCGCTAAAGAAGACGCTGTAGCCTTTAGGTATTAGCTACACCTAACCCGAAGGCTTAAGCGAGCGATTAAGTCAAGAAGGTGCGTAGCAAGCGATTCAGTCAAGAAGGTGCGTAGCAAGCGATTCAGTCAAGAAGGACCATTAAGGTCTTGTCTTGTCTTGTCTTGTCTTGTTTTACGCTAAAGTTGACCTTATGGAGCTAAAGTTGAGTTGTAAACGGAAAGCGCTAAAGAAAACGCCGCAAAACAAACCTTAACGGGCGCTTAGAAAACCGTAACGGTAAACGAGCGTTCGCCCGATTCCCTTTAGGTATTAGCTTAACCGCTTAAGCCTATCGGTTTTCGCTTAACCGCTTAAGCCTATCGGGCTAAAGAAAACCATGTTGTAAAGTCAAGGAGCGCAGCTAGCCAACATGGTCTTGAGCTAAAGAGCCATTCAGTCAAGAAGGTGCTATGCAAGCTATTACCGTTTTCTTGAGAAGCGATTCAGTCAAGAAGCAAAACCATGTTGGTAAGGGGCGAAGCCTTGGTCTTGTCTTGTCTTGTCTTGCTTAATATTACCATGTTGGTGAAGCTACAGCTACACCATGTAGTCAAGAAGGACCATGTAGGTCTTGTCTTGCTACAGCGAGCTATTACCTATTGGGAATGCTTAAGCTATTACCTATTGGGAATGCTTAAGCTATTACCTATTGGGAATGCAACATATTACCTATTGGGAATGCAACATATTACCTATTGGGAATGCTTAAGCGAGCTATTACCATGAAGGCTTAAGCAAAACCATGAAGGCTACAGCGAATGCTACAGCTACACCATGTAGTCAAGAAGGACCATGTAGGTCTTGTCTTGCTACAGCGTTTTCTTTAGCACCTAAAGGCCCGAAGGGGCGAAACTTACGCGTAAAACAGGGCTAAAGTTGACCGTAAAGGTATAGGTATTAGCTGTAGCCAATAGGTATTAGCTTACCCGTATAGGTTTTACGCGCAGCGTAATAGCTTAATCGCTTGCATAGCACCTATCGTAAAGAAAACCATAAAGGGCAAGGCGCGCAGCGACCATGTAGAAGGTGCGTAGCAAGCCATGTAGGTCTTGTCTTGCTACAGCGTTTTCTTTAGCCCGTTAGGAGCTAAGCTTCGCCCCATAAGTTTTCGTTTTCGGTAAACGCTCCGATTCACCGTTGACCGTTTACGTTTACAACTCAGTATTAGTAAGCTCCATAAGGTAAACGCTACGCCCCATACGGTGCGATAGTTGACTGAGTTGTAAACGTCAACTAACTACGTTTACAACACGTAAACTAACCCGAAAACCCAATAGGTAAACGCTTCATCGAAAACGTTTACTTTAGGGGCGCTGCGGCTTAGCTCCGTTACCGGTAAACGGCACCATAGGGGCGAAGCTAATACCGTAAAGGTAAACTACGTTAGAAAACTAAAGTAAACGTAAACGGTAAACGCTTCGATTCACCGTTGATCGTTTACGTGCTATGCTAATACCTTTAGGTATAGGTTAGTTTACGTGTACCTAATCGTTTAAGCTATTACGCTAAAAGCGGAGGGAAGACCATTACCCGATTTGACCAACATGGTCTTGTCTTGCTACAGCTATTACCATTATTTTGCTTGAGCTAATACCAAAACCTAAACGGGAAAAAAACAACTCCCGTATAGGTTTTACGCGTAAGTTGACCGGTAAGGTCTTGCGCGTTAGTTTCCCTTTAAGGGTAGGGACGCGAAGCGGGAAGTGAACTGCCATGAATATGGGGAACGGAGAACAAACATTGAAAACCGTGAAAATGGACTTCTATGAAACAGTTTACCTTCTTATTCTCTCTCTAAGTATGTTTGGAGGCGGTCTCGGTCTTCTAGGCACTGCGGCTTGCTGTCTCCGCTATATGTGGAGACAGGGATTGGTTGTCGATGTACCTCTGCCATATATCCTTTGTCTCCTAGCTAAAATCTTTGGAATCATCATATCATTTCTACCAGGAGTAGACTCCTTTCGAGTGTTAGTCGAACGCAAAGTCATGGCTTCCATGTAACGTTGAAAGGGTCTTAATGTGGTGGGATCGTTTGGGTTGTTATAACCCTTAGCGGATGGGTTGAAATCAATTTTAAAAGAACCTATTCCACCTCCAAGTGCTAATTTTTTTCCTTTTGTAATGGCTCTGGTAATTACATCTACGGTGCGCCGTGTGAGGCTCTTTTTCGGAGGAATACCCTTAACGATGTTTGACTCGGCCAATACAACAAACATCTTGGTTGGGCTAATAATCCATCGAGTTCGCGAGCAGTTCAGTTGGTCGAAACGAAAAAAAGGGGCGTAGCGAAAGCTACGGCGAACGAAGCCGAGAGCGCAAAGCGGGTTGAAGGGGAAGGGAAGGACGGCTTCACCCCCAAATTCGATGGTGTCCCTCAGCTGATGCGAGAAAGGTTAGATTGACTCACTTGGTACGTACCTACTGCCTGAGTAAGGGCAACGTATCCCGAACAGAATACGTCAGTATGTGTGTGGCGCGGCGAAAGTGCTTTGACTTCTACATGAAGCGGTCAAGGGTGGAAACAGACGACAGCCACAAGCAAGATAGGCACTGACTTAACTATCAAGCAGGTGCGCAAGGACCTGTAACCATTGGGTGCTCTGACGGGGCGGCAAGCAGGAAAGTGTGTACTCCTCGAAGGGCAAAGGTACAAGAAGAGAGAACCACGGGAAGTAACCGCTTCGCATTGTCCGATCGCGGTCTCAGAGGTCGCATAGTAGTTGCGAGGCCAGCGAGCAAAGAACCTGGCCGAGCCTAAGCGGCGAAGGCTACTAGTCAGAATACACCTTAGTTCAAAAGGCCAGTACGTATGCGTTAAGAATAAGGAACGAACCATTGTACCTTCAACAATAAATAAGGTGCGAAGCTAAGCTTCACTGCGGGGAAGGGACGGTGATACTCTCAGCCATTCAATTGAGGTGTTCCGAGTGAGAGCTGTATGACGAAAGATTGTCACGTACGGTTTGGAGGGCAGCATTGATTGACTGACCCCTATTTAAGTTTGGTTGCTCGGGCCGTTACACCTTCCGATTATGGTATGGTATTGTTGGATTCAAATGTAGGTATATTCCATCCATTTGCTATATCTTCTCCAGGGGTTTATGGTATTATTATAGCAGGTTGGTCTAGTAGGGCGGCCGTTCAGCCACCTGTGGTACGCCCATGTGGTCAAATTGTTTGTAGTGTGAAATGATCTGCTCTAGACAGGGTGTAGGGCTCTTTCACAGAACTAGTAATAGGCCGGGGGTTCTTCTTGTTACTTACGAAGGAACATTGAAGATAGGAATACTACGTTCAAAGAAGGGAAAAAGGGGAAGAGCATGCCTGCCGTAAAAGCATGGTTGAGGGATGAACCCGAAGAGGTTGTACCTAACAACACCATGTGGAACCTATCCTTTCCTTGTGGATCAGGATGAGGTGCCGTCTTAGCGAATCGAAGTCTCCTGCCAACGACCTACAGTTCTCCGAGCGAACGACTGTACGCTGTCTTGCTTCCTGCCGGAACGGCTGGGATTGCTTGCCTGCGGCGGCGTAGATTGATTGGAGCAACCATTCATTCATGGAAACACATTACCCATTCTTTGGGGACAAGGGACTGAACGACATCCCGATTTACTGCATTCCGGGACATCTCATCTGGGATGAGAGCCGTAGGTGATACCGGCGAACCCCAGCCAGATGGCAGGTAGTCGGAGGACTCATAGTACCCCGCCGCGTATGTATTTGAAAGGCCCAGTCTTTCTTTTTCACTCCGTTTTATTCTAGCAGCAGGAAAGGAGTCTGGATGTCTGCCTAGCTGCGGATTCTACTCAACGCAATATGCGGCGAACTCAATCTCAACGAATCCTTGAAATCATCCATCCTCGCTTATTCGCCGCCGGGTTCAACCAAAAGCACGCACGGGTGTACCACATTCATTCGGAGAGAGAACACATAGCCTAGCCTAAAACGATCGGCGGATCGCACTGGATCCGTTACGTCTGGACCCGGAACCCACGGCACGGAGACGACCGCCACTGGGTAAGGCCAGAACCGAACCTAAACAGGACGGAAGGGTACGTACGGAGCGGGAAGTCGGACTTTTCCACTCCGCTCACGCGAGGACGACAGAAAAGCAGGAGACGATGAGCCCCTAACTATGTCCTCTCCCCGGCCGGAGTCAAAAAGAAAGCCAGATGGTGGTATACTATCACGTATGGCTTTGAGGAGGCTTCCTTCCTGCTAATACGTTAGTCAACGTAGTTCGCTCGCTACGCGCCCCTTTAGGTCCGGTATTAGCTACTATAGTGTTGTAAACGTTTACGCTAGCTAATACGTGTTGTAAACGTTCAAGCGCCGCTCACACGTGTCAATGTGCCTGGAATATCGACTCGCAATCAATCGGATTTTGTTGTTTGTTTTGGAAACAGAAAAACGAAGTTGGGGTAGAGAGCCATATGCACGGCGACGTGCTCGTATGGTTCGGAGAGGACTCAGCTACACTGGTTATTGGTGGAAAGGCTTCACTCCTTATTCCAAATATGCTTTTTCAGGAGTATTATGATCTGCCGTCCAAATGGTTTTGTACGAAGTATCTATTGGTCTCATCATCATTACTGCACCAACCCGTGTAGGTCCTCGCAATTTCAGTGAGATTGTCGTAGCGTAAGAGTAGATATGGTTTCGCATGCTATTATTCCTCGTATTGATTCCGTTTTTTATCTCCCGCCCAGCAGAAACTAATTGGGCTCTGTCTGATTTACTAGAAGCAGAGGCTGAATCAGTCGTGGGCTATAATGCGGAATATCTCCTAATGGGATTTAGCGCCTTTCTTAGGCTTAAGCTAATACCGGGAATGCGCCGTTCGCTTCGCCCCGTGAAGGCTTAAGCGTTTTCTTTAGCGCAAATTTCCGAAACAAACCGAAACAAACCGAAACAAACCGAAACCGTTTCCGTTTCCCTAACAACTTTAGCACCAATAGGAAACTTTAGCTTAGGAAAAGCCCCTTAAAGGGCCACCCGGAGGGAAGACCATTATGGTCTTGCTTAAGCGTTTTCGCTTAACCTATTGGAGCTAAGCATAGCCCTAATACCTTTACGGTTTTCTTTAGCACCATAAGTAAACGTTTTCGGTTTTCTTTAGCACTAATACCTATCGGTAAACGCACTAATACCTATCGGTAAACGCTTAAACGATTAGGAGAGTTTACGTGTTGTAAACGTAAACGAGGCTAATACCGTAACGTTTACAACACGTATTAGCTCGCATAGCACGTTGACTAACGTATTAGCATAGCTGAAAACAACACGTATTAGCGTAAACGTTTACTGTTAGTAAACGCTAATACGCCTCAATCAAGGTGCGAAGTTTGCCATAGGAGCTGCGGGGCAAGGCAAAGGGTGAATCGATCGGAGCTAAGCTAAACAAGTTAGAAGCATCGAAGCTAAGCCTTTCTGCGGGTGAATCGAAGCTTAGTTTCTTTGTTAGAAACGTAATTAGCAGCTATTGAATCCACTACTCCATCTCGAGGAAGGAGGAAAGATTCTATAGAAGGGGATAGGCGTTTCCAACGACAAAGATGGACGGAGCAGATTACCCATATCACTGGGGACAGGGAACGAGCCAGTGTACGGGGCAACGCGAAGAGGAGCGATAGTTTACGTGTTGTAAACGCGTATTAGCTAATACGTGTTGTAAACGTTTAAGCGTTTACGTGTTGTAAACGGCTATGCTAATACGTGTTGTAAACGTTTAGAAAACCGAAAACGCTTAAGCAAGACAAGACAAGACCAGAATGGTGTAGCTTCTTGACTGAATCGCCGCGGCTTCTTGTCAAATTAAGCCTAAAAGGTAAACGAAAACCCGGTCAACTAACTACGTTTACAACACGGTTAAGCGAAGACCATGTTGGCCCGGAGGGAAGACCATTACCCGATTTGACCTGAATGGTCTTGTCTTGCTACAGCGTAAACGCTTCGCCCCCGGGACACTTTAGCACCAATTGGTAGGAGCTAATACCGTCACGCGCGCTTAGTTTTCGGAAGAATGAAATTAGAAGAAACTAACAAAGCTGAAAACCTAATGACGAAACTAACAAAGCTGAAAACGCTGCTAATGCCCGAAACTAACAAAGCTGAAAACCGGGGTGAAAGTCAATTCGTCTTTCACCACTCTAGACTTACCGTCCGGCTTAGGCGGTAGGCTTAGGCTGGGTATTAGCTAATACTAACAGTAAACGGGCGACTTCCTGCTTTCTATAACGAGTCCTCTCATTCATTGAAGGAATACCTTACGGCACCTCGTGTGACCAAAGCCTTGATCTTTCAGGTTGCCGCGCAAACCTAATACCTTTAGGGGCGAAGCGAGCCCGTTTACCCGGGAAACTTTAGCCCCATAAGGCGCTAAAGTTGACCGTTAGGTTTTGCTTAAGCGTTTACCTAAAGGGAATGCTTAAGCTAATACCGTTCGTTAGGTTTTGCTTAAGCGTTTACCTAAAGGGAATGCTTAAGCTAATACCCTTCAAGGAGGGAAGACCATTACCCGGACATTCTGGTCCTGTAGCGGCTACTCCTCCTAATTTGTTGGGGATACTTCACAGAACAGCATGAATTGATAAGGGATACCATTCTAGTACAATATGAGCCGGAATGAACATCGGATTCGCTGGCATATAATTGTCAGGGTGTCCTAAGACATTAGGTGCATAGAAGAGCCAGATGGAAAAAAAGATGGCAAATGCTACCCGACCTACTAAATCTTTAGCGTAGAAATAGGGATAAAAGGCGAGTTTATCCACATAAGAATTTATGCCCAATGGATTATTGAATCCGTATTAATACAACGCAGCCGAATGGATAAGACTAACGCCTGCAATTGCGAAAGGGAATAAGTAATAAAGACTGGAGAAACGATTTAAAGTGGCATTGTCTACGGAAAAACCACCCCAAAGCCAAGTTACTATGGTGTTTCCAACTTTAGGTACGGCACTTGCTGGGCTGGTAATTACTATAGCTCCCCGAAAGCTCATTTAACCCCAAGGAAGTACATAGCCTATGAAAACAGTAACAATTGTTGGTAAAAGGATGACCACTCCGATACACCGAAGGAATTCTCTAGGACTGGTATAGCTTCCATAATACGGACCGCGGAAAAGATAAATATGAACTGCAGTGAAGAACATACTGGCCCCATTGGCATACAGATAACGAAGCAACCAGCCTCCCTTCACATCTCTCATAATGTGTTCAACGCTGTTGAAAGCCAAATTGACATGAGGTGTATAATGCATAGCCAAAAAGACGCCAGTAAGAATCTAAATGACTAAACGAGGACCGGCTAACGAACCAAACCCCCACCGATAACTTAGATTGCTCAGAATTAGATGATCTATCAAATGCTGGTTGAGTATAGAAAAAAAAGGCTGTTTAAGAACTGAGAGTCGCCTGGCCATGATAGTAGTAATCGTTTTCGGGTTCTGTCTTTCGCGTGCGGCCCTTCGTTATGTTAACCCGTTGCTCGTGTCGTGGCCAGATGGTACTTAATCCAATTATGGTGTTGATTTCTACTTGTTGTGTCACTCCACCAGTCAGTCCACTCTTGTTGGTTGGGCTTTCGCCTCGTTCACACACGACTTAGCACACGGCGAGTCTTCTTCTTCGTCTAGCGGGTTTCCTTACTTACTTCTCTTGGGCATCCCCCTGTCGTCGTCCTCCGCAAGATTAATTACTTCAGTAATCTCCTAGTCCACGGCGGCAGCTTTCTATGTATGCTGCCTCCTCTGCCTCGCCGCCGCGTGTTTACATCCCGACACCCAAGTCCAAGTCCAAGTCCAAGTCGCCAAGCCATCGATGCCGGACAATGAATGAACCGGGTGGGGCGTGAGCCGGGTGCTGGCGCCGATCCAATTCATGCTACAGGCATACTGGGATGGAGGAACGCCACGACGACAAAGTGTCTGTCCGCAAATCAGCCACTATCGCCATGGAAACTTTTTTTGTTGGCGGGGAAGCCGCCCGGCACCCAGAAGAAAGGCGCCAAAAGCGTGAAGCGACTTGGGAGAAGTTTCCTCCCGACCGAATATCATATGAGACAACTGGAGTTTAGGGCAGGCTAGGCTACTTTTTCTTGTAGTCAATCCGCGTGCGTGGGTTTTCCGGACAATGCTTAGCTTTCGGAAAGCAGAATAAAGATACCTGCTCCTGTGAGCCAGCCATGGAGAATATACGCGAAATGAAACTTGCTTGCGCTCCCCGCCTATACAGTGATGGGAAATAGGTCACTCTTCTCTTGTAGTCAGACTATTAGCCGCGGCGAACAAAACAACTCTGGATTGATTGGATTCTCCTAGGCTAGGCATAAGCCCTAGACACACAGCAGTGCAGTAGACATTCTAGACTTCCCCCAAGTGGATGGCTATCTTTACTTGCTGAGCAAGATCGTAGCGTAACCCTCCTTCGTGGTTACGGGGTTAGACCTCACCATAAGTCCTATAATAACAAACCCAAAGTCGCGGTTTACACTTCCATAGTAAACTTGTCCAACCGTTTACCGTTTACCTTTATTTCGCATACGTTTTCGCTAATACGTTTACTAAAGTAAACTAACGCACCACCCAGGCAGCACGGTTGCCCGGCAGCGTAAATAGAATCTCCAGCAGAAGTCATCACGAACGAGCCACATGCGGGGAAACTTGCACGTGTGGTTCTGACCAGAGAAGGGGCGCTGCCCCATCGGGTTCTAATAACCATCGCACCGGTCGCCGCTGGCGCACCCATAGCGTTTGCTAATCTACTATATAATAATGGTATGAAAGACAATTCGACATATTTTCGCGAGATATTGCCACTATTAAGTACGGCCAGTACTCTTGTTACGTGCCCACTTGTTAAAGGTCGTTCGAGCTTTTCTTGGGAGTGTGGCGTGGGTTACTTCGGCGCCGTAGCGCCTAGTACTCGGACGTTGGCTCAAGGTATTTTCTCTACCCCTCATTTCCCTTAATAGGTTTATTAGCTTTGCGTCCTTGAACCGAGAACCACTTTTCGGCTAACCTAGCCTCCTCCGTCCCTCGGGACCAACAAGGGGCAGTACAGGAATATTAACCCGTTGCCCATCGACTACGCCTCTCGGCCTGATCTTAGGACCTGACTCACCCTCCGTGGACGAACCTTGCGGAGGAGCCCTTAGGTTTTCGGGGCATTGGATTCTCACCAATGTTTGCGTTACTCAAGCCGACATTCTCACTTCCGCTTTGTCCACACCTGCTTGCACTGGTGCTTCTACCTTTGACGGAACGCTCCCCTACCGATGTACTTTGACACCCCACAGCTTCGGCAGACCGCTTAGTCCCGTTCATCTTCGGCGCAAGAGCGCTTGATCAGTGAGCTATTACGCACTCTTTCAAGGGTGGCTGCTTCTAGGCAAACCTCCTGGCTGTCTTTGCACTCCTACCTCCTTTACCACTGAGCGGCCATTTAGGGGCCTTAGCTGGTGATCCGGGCTGTTCCCCTCTCGACGATGAAGCTTATCCCCCACCGTCTCACTGGTTGACCCTTTTTCCTCATTCTTTTTTTTTGAAGGTTACATCTAGTATTCAGAGTTTGCCTCGATTTGGTACCGCTCTCGCAGCCCGCACCGGAACAGTGCTTTACCCCTAGATGGTCTAGTCAACTGCTGCGCCTCAACGCATTTCGGGGAGAACCAGCTAGCTCTGGGTTCGAGTGGCATTTCACCCCTAACCACAACTCATCCGCTGATTTTTCAACATCAGTCGGTTCGGACCTCCACTTAGTTTCACCCAAGTTTCATCCTGGTCATGGATAGATCACCCAGGTTCGGGTTTATAAGCGGTGACAATTGCCCCATCAAGACTCGCTTTCGCTACGGCTCCGGGGGAGAACCCCCTTAACCGGGCCACCGCCTATAAGTCGCCGGCTCATTCTTCAACAGGCACGCGGTTAGAAATTTCATTTTCCTCCCACTGCTTGGGAGCTCGCGGTTTCATGTTCTATTTCACTCCCCGACGGGGGTTCTTTTCACCTTTCCCTCACGGTACTGCTTCGCTATCGGTCACTCAGGAGTATTTAGCCTTGCGAGGTGGTCCTCGCTGATTCACACGGGATTTCGCGTGCCCCATGCTACTTGGGTTGGAGCGTGAGCTAGCTGTACTTCCGGCTACTGGACTATCACCATCTGGGGTGCAGCACTCAACTGCTTCGCCTAGTAAAACAAAGCCCTCATTACTCTCCCACAACCCCGTTTTCACGGTTTAGGCTCTTCCCGTTTCACTCGCCGTTACTGAGGGAATCGCTTTTGCTTTCTTATCCTCCGGCTACTAAGATGTTTCAGTTCACCGGGTTGTCTCTTGTCTGCTTATGAATTCAGCAGGCAGTTTAGAAGGTTAACCTATTCGGGAATCTTCGGATCTATACTTATTTTCGGCTCCCCGAAGCATTTCGTCGTTTACCACGCCCTTCTTCATCTCTGAGTGCCTAGGTATCCACCGCAAGCCTTTCGTCGTTTGAACTTCGTCGTTGAATGCTGTATGTACCACTTCAACGTGCTATTACCTGCGATGCAAGGGTTTTATCAATGTTCATAGAAAATTGGTCGTGGGCAAAAGTGCCCCGATCACTGGCAGATCAAGATTCTTCCATAATTGTTCCATACTAGTGTGTGCGATTCCATCGACTTGGATCACAGGTTGGAGATAGGCGGACTCGAACCGCTGACATCCGCCACAGGGTAAGCTACCGTCTCTCAGTCCTACCTGACAGATTTTACCATGCAGGCCGGCGATAGACAATGACTCCCCTCCGAACACGGCCTACGACTTTCATCGTACCGTGCTCTCTGAGGAAACAACTACTCCCGAATCAAGAGAGGCGAAAAAACAATTGGGGTACCAAACAAAAAAGCAAAAAGGTGCTTTTTTGTTTTTCTCTTCCTTCTCTTACTCGATTTCAGTTTCAATACCAAGTAGTTGGTCCCCTCCGACCCTTCCCACTAACTAATGGAACGAGCTATCTCGCTCGTTCTACTTTTCAGATCCGGTTCTATGGTCGGTCTACAACCCCCGGCCGGATGTCTTTGGCATCCACTGGGGCGATCTCGTAGTTCCTACGGGATGGAGGCAATGGGATCGGTCCATGGGTTTAATTTCTTTTCCTACATTGTGCCTAAAGAGTTGAGGAGAGATAGTTCATCAAACTGTTTGCAAGGGCCAGTTCAATTCTCTTCCCCAGGGATCCGCCAACTGGGGCAGCCCTGTGGGAGCCGCCGACTCCAACTATTGCCCATGTACGATCTGTAATAGATCTAACCAACGACCCATCTTACCCCACCCTACACGACAGCCCATTCTTGTTCTATCTAGTAGAGTCTCTCAGTGGCATGTTTTGGTCCTCCTCCCACATTCCTGGAGAAGAAGTTAGCCACCCGTTTAGGTGGAAGATACTACCTTTTGTTACCGCCTAAGCAATTAGGCATCCAACCCGTAGGCGCAACGACCCACTTGCAAGGGCGGCGCTCTACCAACTGAGCTATATCCCCTGTGCTTGCTTGGTACAGGTAAAGCATAGTAATGCATACATGAACTGACCAAATGCTTCTCTCGATTTTCCTTGGCAAAACTGGGCCATCCTGGGTTTGAACCAGAGACCTCGCCCGTGAAGTGAATAATCGCACCTACAACACTATTGTATTGAGTATCTCATTGAAGTGGAGCATTAATAGAATTTTTTTTTAGAGGCGGCTCATCCTTCCCGAACGCAGCATACAACTCCCCGTCGTACTGCGCTCTCCAAGTGTCCCCTTGTTACATCTCTTTGCTGAGGGCAATGACAATACCTTTGCAAAAATATACTTCATTTGATCGATGGAAGGGAAAGAAAAGGAGGCGGCAAAAAAACCTTTTGGCTTAACCTAACCTCATACACTCTAGGATCTTTTTTTTTTTGAGCCTGTTCCCCTTATATTGTTTGCCCCCCCCCTACGTTGGCGTAGAACCGAGGCATCTCGGCACATGAAATTGAGGGCTACTTGGCTATTCCAAGTAGGGGCTGGCTGGGTCAAATACCACGAATTTCTGTTTTCTTTGGCATTTTTTTTCATGCTTGGGTCCGTCTTACTTTCCTCTTCTCAGGAGAGAAAAACTTGAATTTAGGAGATTTCTAACCCCTAGAACGAACCCTGCCCGCGCACATATGCATAGGGAAGTTTTATTGATTGCTGCTTCTATGGACCTCCAATAGAAACAGGAGAGGCTCGTTTAGTTTGATCCCTCCGGTACCCCGCATGAATATTGAGGGTAATCCCGCAGTTCCTGGTTCGTGAATATGCATCATCAGGTGCTTCGTTTCTCATGTCTGGCCCGATATTCATCAGTTTGTGCTCGAGAGATAGCCATCTATACACTGATAAGGAATGAATAGATTCCCGAGAAAAGAGGATCTTCCGGTGAGTACCGGTCCTCCCTGGATCGCCCGAATCCCACGAATGATTCGGAGGTTGAATCTTCATTAGATCTCACCTGAGCTGCCCCATCTATCTCTTCCTGTAATCCGATTCTGAGACCCAAGCCAGTCAAAAGAAACAAAATGGAAAGAGTACGCCATGCTAACGTCCCTTGGATGATACAAATCCTCGGGTCAGGCGACGATGATCACATTAGACTATCCGTGTGTAGAAAAAGTTCACAGTCCAGGCGCAACGGCGCAATTATCAGGGGCGCGCTCTACCACTGAGCTAATAGCCCATTACGCAGGTCTTCTCTCCCTTGGTTAACCGGCCAGGAGGGATTGACGTTTTAATTCCAAATTCAATTGCGAAGCTACACTTGAGGGTAAAGAGCCAAAAAGAACTAACTTGGATTTTGGTAATTCAATTCTTTCAGAAATGAAATTGTTATTTGAACTATTATTGATTTTAATTTGACTAGAATTATCAATTTTGTTTGTGGGCTCTTGCCTTAGCTCAGAATTTTTATATTCTGGACATCGGTGTGCCATGGCGGCTAAAACTGTATCTTCACCCTGCTTAAGCCTAAGGAAAAGTCAGAAGTGTTTAATACATTTAAACACTATCATGCATATGCAGAAAGGATTACAGGTCAAAAATTGAAGAGACTAAGGTCAGATGGAGGGGGAGAGTATTTTCCAAATGAGTTCAATGATTATTTGTGGAATGCAGGTATAAAGAGAGAAGTTACTTGCAGGTACTCTCCTCAACAAAATGGGGTAGCAGAAAGAAGAAATAGGACTCTTGTTGAGTTTGCAAGGTCCATGATGAAAGAGAAGAATTGCCCAAATTATTTGTGGGCTGAGGCTGTTAATACAGCTACATATTTGGTTAATAGATTGCCTTGTAAAGCTTTGCAGGGTATGACACCATATGAAGCTTGGTGGGGTAAGAAACCTACCTTGGATCATTGCAGAATATTTGGATGCTTGGCATATGCATATGTGCCATCTCAATTGAGGCATAAGTTGGAGCCTAAGGCAGAGAAGTATGTATTCATTGGTTATGATGATAAGCAAATGGGATACAGGTTGTGGAGTCCATCCACAAAGCAATTTATTGTATCCAAGGATGTTACATTTGATGAGCAAGGTACTTGGTATGCAGGTAAATATAATGTACATGCAGATGATGAAGAAGTAGTGGAACAAAGAAAAGGTAAAGCAAAGGTTCAATTACTTGATGAAAGTGAGAGTAATGAAGTGCAGATTGAAGTTGAAGAGAGGCCAAGGTTTGATCCAGAATGTGATGAACCAGAGACCTCAAGAAGTGCAGATGTTAGGAGATCATCTAGGCACAAATGGCAACCTACAAGGTATAGCTATGACACTTCATTCTTGACTACTAAAGATTATGCTTGTTTGGTAAAAGCAGATGAAGACCCTTCTACATATGAAGAAGCCAAAGGGAAGAAGAATTGGGAAGATGCTATGCAAGAGGAGTATGATGCATTGATAGAGAATCAAACATGGGATTTGGTTCCTAAACCTAATAGTCAGAAGATCATTGGATGTAAGTGGGTTTACAAGACTAAAAGATTTGCAGATGGAAGTGTGTCTAGGTACAAAGCTAGACTTGTTGTGAAAGGGTATGCACAGACATATGGAGTGGACTATGATGAGACTTATAGTCCTGTGGCAAAGATGACAACTATCAGGACACTCATTGCAATTGCTGCTTGTAAAGGTTGGAAGTTGTCTCAATTAGATGTTAAAAATGCTTTCTTGAATGGTTACATTTCAGATGAAGTCTATATGGAGCAACCAGATGGGTTCAAAGATCAAGTGAGTCCAAATTATGTGTGTAAGCTCAAGAGAGCTTTGTATGGGTTGAAGCAAGCCCCAAGGGCTTGGAATTATAGGCTTGTAAAATTCTTGAATGATCTTGGATTTCAAGCATCAAAGGCAAATAGTAGCTTGCTAGTCAAAGCAAGTGAAGATGGGTTTATTTATGTGTGTATTTATGTTGATGACATAATACTTACAGGAACAGATGATAAGGGGATACAAATGATCAAAAAGCAGATGGAGAAAGAGTTCAAAATTAGTGATTTGGGGAACCTATCATTCTTCTTGGGAATGGAGATCTCTTATACTCAACATGGAGTATATGTGACCCAAGAAAGGTATCTTAAAAATTTGCTAACCAAATTTAAAATGGAAGATTGCAGGGTTGCACCTACACCTTTGGAAGTGAACCATAAATTGTCTAGGTTTGGAGGAGAAGAGTTCAGAGATATGAAACTCTATCAAAGTTTGGTTGGTAGCTTGATTTATGCTACATTGACAAGGCCTGACTTGTCATATGGAGTTGGTGTGCTTTCACAATTCATGCATTGTCCTAGAAAGGAACATTGGATTGCAGGACAAAGAGTACTTAGGTACATCAAGGGTACACTCAAAGAAGGGTTGTACTATGGGTTTACTTCAGATACAAGAATCAAGATATATAGTGATGCAGATTGGGCAGGTAATGTGGATGATAGAAGATCAACACATGGATACTTGTGCTATGTAGGAGACAAATTGATTTCATGGTGTTCCAAGAAGCAACATACAGTTGCTTTGTCATCTACAGAAGCAGAATATAAAGGTATGGTGGAAGCTGCAAAAGAGGTAATATGGCTAAAGACACTTTTGAAAGTTTTTGATGTGATTCAGAGTACTCCTATTATTTGTGGAGACAATATGAGTTCATTATACTTGGCAGCTAATCCTGTATTTCATGCTAGAACTAAGCATATTGAAATACAGTATCATTTTTTGAGAGAGAAGGTCATTGAGAAAGAGATTGAAGTCATACACACTCCCACAAAAGATCAAGTTGCAGATATGATGACTAAAAGTCTAGATGGACCAAAACTACAAAGATTCAAGGATATGGCTGGAGTAAAGAAGATAGAAAAGAACCTCAATTAATGATTGAGGGGGAGCTGTTGGTGCATGACAATCATCAATTGAAGGATTATGGAGAAATGAAGTCAAGGAGTCAAGAAGGAAACAAAGTCAGATGGTTGAAGGAAGGACATTTTCAGAAAACTCAAAGATATGTACACATATGTACATTAGCTGACTTATACCCTTGTTTAAGTCATACACTTGTATATATTCATCTATAAATATGTTTGAAAAGGTCGGGCAAGTAGAGCAGAAGAGATTTGAGAATAGGAAGAGAGAAATTAGTGTCATTAGACACATGAAGAGTGAGTGAATTGTCCATCCTCACTTAGATGTAAATTTTCTGAGAAATCGAAAAATTTTGCGCCCGATATTTTGCTGTCTGCTCCCTCTGTGTTTAATCTTTTGAGAAATCCTTTTGCACGTATCTAAGTCCATAGCTAATCTATCTATGGCTAGAATTTGAGAAGTTAATTGTAATCAGGTTGTGAGAATTCTGTTTAGGAACATTCATATGTAAGAATGTTCTAACAGTCGAGAAATCTGGCGCACAATTCATCTTCAATGAAATGATCATTGCTCAGTCCACAGTGTAAAGTTTTACACAAGTGAGGGCTCAAAATCTAAGTTGGAAGATAAGCCATCTATGGCTAAAAGATCTTGATCAAACGGGATTTACTTTGGGAGAACCAGTGCTAAGAAGTTGCAGGTGTCAAAGTCGCCATTGCAGAGAAGCACTTTCAGACATAGGTAAAGTGTTTCACACATTTCTCAGTGTGTACTTAATCTTTTTGAGAGATTTAACTTGGCAAAGTTGCGCAACCTTAAGGCGAAGTGTTGTGCAAAGTTTTATCAAAAACTTTACAGGATTGATTAGTCAATGAGTGACTAATCTGCAGCAGACTTTTCTGAAGAAACTGAAATTTTCAGAATAATCAATTTTTTGATAATTTGGTGAAGATTCTCCCAATTAGGTGGAGTCTAAAGTTGATCTTGATATAGAGGTGATCTAAATTCAAGGTCAACTTATTCTTTTGGAGATTAACACTCTCCATCAAAGCAAAGAGAGGTACAATGAATTTCTTTTAAATTACTTCCAAAGTGCTCATACAAGTTCAAATCTATTACAAGCTAACCTCAAAAATGAGCTCTCTAGCTCTATTTATAGTTTTTGACTAGTTTTTGGCCTTGTCCAGACCTAGTGTCTGGCCTAGTTGAAACTTAGGTTCTCTGGCCTATTTGGAGGTTCAAACGGAGTCTAAAAAATGTGAAAACTGATAGGTAGGTTCTTCTAAAGCTCCTCAAGCTCAAGGAATCCTTGGCTTGCACAAAATGGAGCTACAAAAATATGAAATGGTATTTACAATGGTTTTTAGTGATGAAAATCACTATTTTTGTAGGGATTTCTTCTAACAATTTGACATACATTTCCTGGAGCTCCCTACTTGCTTCTTCTTCTTGTGGGTCCACCTCTTGGATGTGCTTTAGCTTCATGAAAAAATAATGGCCTACTTGCCAGATCTTTGTTGACTACTCTGTCTGCTTGTGCCTTCTCTGCACTCCTACTCCCTTCGTTGACTTCCTTGTCTTGTGAGTCCTTCAGTTCCTTGGCTGCCAACACCCCCCCCCCTCTCTCGCGTCTGTCGTCTCTGACAGACCCTTGTTGAGGGGGTTGTTGGATGTAGTACTCCACAACGTCGGTGGCTAAATGATGTTCTGCTATTCTCAACCCTTTGGCCGAATCAGTGAGTAGGACATCCCAGTCTACTGGCCCTGGAACTTTTGGATGTGGCATACGTAGCTTTTCGGAATGTAGGGCTTGTTCCACCGCAAATAACTATAATAGATGAGATGGTTTGGGAATGAATATCTTTGAATGATATTCCTAGAACCCTGTGATGGACATTTCTTCAAACGTCTGTTTGAAGCAGGCAGGTAGATACTTTATGCGAGCATGCCACGCATATACGACGTTAATGGATGGTGTGGTGCTCATATCGTAGACAAGGTCCTGATTCCCTTCATTAAATCCAATAGCCGAAAGATGAGGTTCTTTGATATTCTTAAATGTCCTGAATGTAACCAGCATGAGCTCAAAACTTTTTAGGCACATCTGTGCCATGACATCTAGGACATTCTTGAACCTGATTGCCTAGTGTCGGATGGTTGAAATCATGTAGTTGACTATGGGTTGGCCATGAGGAGGTGCGAGGTACACGTAATTTAACCACTTTTCACATCCTTTGACCGTCAAAACTGTTTTGGTGTACTCTGGCCAAGACCTTCTTCGAAAGACAGGGCAGTAGCAGGGATTATACTTGATATATAGAGGCATGTTATTCCACATGCGTACCATCTCAGGGTAGGTTTCAAGCAGGCACATCCTCCAAGTAGGTTGATGTATATTCCCCTGCTTGGCACTTGCCGAGATGTCATCCGGTGCAAACTGTGTCATCGAGGTTGGTTCTTTTGTTGTGCATTGCTTGATTTCAGCATTGTAATCCGCCATTAATACACAAAATGGAACATACAGATCATCGGACGTGCCAATCCACCTATGATGGGAGAGGTTTTTGAAGTAATCCGATTTTATGATGACTTCTTCCAATCGTGACATAGATGCTATCTGAACTGCAACTCTCTCATCATGGGTTGTAGCAACCTTCTCCAACCTTTGCATCCATTCAGGCGCTTCGATCTCAATCGTGTCCATTCCTTCTTCTGTTTGCTTACCTCCGGGTGTTGGCATGGGAAGATATGGGTCTTCAAAGATCTCCTCCACTTGAATTGGCACTAAGTCTTCAGGTTCCGGTTCCGTCAGGGGAGAGGGTTGACGCTCGTATTGAAGAACTTTACTTCGTAGTTCTTCTAGTTCTGCTCTGAGTTCTGCGACTTCTTTTGAAGTGTCGGCTGCTGTTGTAACCTTGCTTGGTGACTCCTGCTGAGTTGCCAGTTGCTTTAGTAGATCATCCCTTTCTCTTTCTAATGTTGCCTAGGCTTCCAGGAGGTTGGCATGGGTTTCCAAGATGATTTGCATATTTCCAGATGGGATAGCCTTGAAATTCTCTGGGTCGATTTCTTGTGGTGAACCCTCCATTGCTGCTTCCAGGTTTTCTTTGTTTTGTTTCTGCAGTCTCTTATTCTCTTCGAGTGCTGCGGACATGTGCTTCCGTAATAAGGCAAGATTGCATCGAAGCTTGAGATTGTCTGTGATCTGAGCATGTAACATGTCGTTGTGTTGTTGTTTTTCTTCAGTATCTGACTGGGGTGGATTGGCGACTAATTGATCATGTTGTGCTTGCAATGTAGTATACTGCTGTTGTAATAGCCGCTTTTCCTTCTCTAATTCAATGAATCTTGCTTGGAGCTGTTCATGGCTTCTAAAGAGACTCGTATGCTGTGCGTCTAGGTGCTGGTAATGCTATTGCAGCTGAGACATACACTGGTACATATTATTGAATACATTATTAACGGGGGTGGATGCGGGAAAAGTATTGAATGCAGAAGGGAAGGGAAAAGGGAATGAGAGCGTGTATGATGTGCTTGAAAAGGGTGAAGTTGGTGGTGGGGGAATGGGAGATTGTGGACGTATGGGGGGAGGGAGAGGTGCGGAGGTGGGTGATATGTCCATGAGATCAAAAGTGGATGTGGTCGTGGGAGTGATTGTGAACATGGGAATTGTGGGTGCGATGATGGTGGTGAAGGTGTAAAGTGGTGTGTGTAGTTGTGAATATGAACCGCCAGAAAGTGTGATCGGGGGAACGGGGTTTTCCATGGCTACAGTTAGAATTATAGAGTCAGTAGTAGTGTAAACAAGAGAGGTGGAGATCAGTTGTGTAGGTTGTGTGGGTTGACTAATGGTCTGTGCTTTAGTATGGGAAGTGGACCCTAGGGCTGTGACAGCAGTGGTTACACTAGTAGTGGGAGGTGAAGGTGGTGGAGTTGGAGGGAGAGGGGGTAAGGGGGGTGATGGGGGTGCACTGGATGTGTGGGCTTCCTCAGTGTCAAGAATGGTATGAGTAGTGCCCGTGGCCGTGGATGTAGTGCCCTAGGGTTCTGATACTAATACATTCATTTGTTTTCCTGATCGAGGGGGGCGTCTGCCGTATCTTCGCTCCGATCGTCGTGAATATGCAAGAGCAGTATGCACCGTCTATGGTACCCCCAACGCATCAGAGATCATGTCAAGGGTTGCTCGGTATTGGTCGTCCACACCTTCCTCCTCAAGGATTTGGTTCATGAGGGCTTTTCTTGCTGCCAAGGACAGTTTGTGCTATTCTTGAACTCGGTTGATAGTATCATACAACTTTTTCAATTGCTTCATATAAGCCGGGGCACCCTCAAGTTCTTGTAGAACTTCTTGCTCATATTCTTGCTCTTCTTCATCGGACAGTCCCTCTTGTTTGTCCTCTTATTCGTCTTCTTCATCATCCTGCACTTTGACTACGTCTAGTTGGACTGGGTGGGGTTGGTCTATGAGTGTTTGTTGCCCGCTTGCCTGCTCTGCCTCCACTTCTAAATTTGTAGCATTGATTATTCTGGCTACCTCTTCATCAGTTAGATCTTCCAATGTAAAGCCATGAGGAAACTCTAAGTCGGTTGGTATAGGAGGAAACACCAGATTTGGTCCATCTGTGCTATGTCTTGGTAATCTGATAGTGAAGGGTTGCACACGCCTTGGAAGCCGTGGAGTTGTCTCTGGTGTAAGTGTCGCACCACGGGCCTGTGCACACGGCATCTGAACTGCACCTCTCATTTTCTTGGATGGAGGCCCTGCAGTGGTCCAAATAAGTGCCCTTTGAACTGGCACATCATATGCCAAACATCTGCAAACAATCCTTGTGAGAGCACAACATCCATACAGTACTGACTTTTGCTTCTTATACCACCTTTGATGAGCCAAGTGGATTTGGTCAATAATCCAGTGAGTCATGTTGATTGTCAAATCGAAGGCATCTGCTAAGTATAGATTGAACCATTTCTTCTTGGGTGGCATTGTGAACCTCTCTTGAGCGGGGAATGCAAAATGCTGCATGACCATTCGCAAGTCAATGGCAATAGTCGGTGTCATTGCCACCATGTCTTTTAGTTTCGTCAGATTCCTGTTCTTCATGTTATCTGGGACCATTGTCTCTTTTTCAGTGAGGATATGCATACCTTTCATGTCGAGGGCTTCTCTTACCAAATTATTCGTCAATTTGAACCGCTTTAGCTCATTGCCCCTTGTGAGAGATGGGAGGACAAAGGTGCTGTATCCCTTTTTCTCTTTGCTCGGAGTGAGGGTGCTAATCAAATACGAGCATCTAAGAAAGTCGATCTTTGGCAACTGGGCTTTGAAGTAATCGTATAGTCCCGCTTTCTTCCATATCGGTTTCGGCCCTTTATTATTTTGAAGTATTTCGAATTCCCTGGTGAAGAAATACCTGCCCAAGCGCCCGTTGAACTCTATCTCTGCCTCTCATAGGTAAGTGCCTTCCCCTAGAGGTCCTGCCATGTCACTAAACCAATGTCAGTTTTTGCTGATTGGCATTGTGTGCCCCTGTGGAGGATTCTGCACTGGTATGGCATGTAACGCTCTTAATGCCACTGGATGCTCCTTCAATTCCTCCTCAATAGGAAGACTTTCAATATCCACAATCTGAGGGCTGGTGCCTGCCTGCGAGCTAGTTCCTGCAGCCTCGGCCATATTGAAGGGACTGGTCACCAGTTCTGCGAGAATATACAAATGAATGTTAACATTGCAAACGGACACCAAGTGTTCATGTGTCCCCGTTACAACATTAACATGATTTTAGTGAGAAGTAGTAGGTCAACAAGTGCTCGGTAATCTTGTGTGTAGTTAGGGAATGGATAATCCTAAGAGCTACATGGAAAGATGCGGTGTATGAGTGATGTAGTTAGTAAGTGGGTATGAATTTACAAATGAGGGTCGAGGGGTTTATTACACATTTTAGGCTGTCAAATACTGTGAATGGCTTTCGGTTTTGGTTTGGTGGAGCCTCTTGAGGGCTTGGTGAGAGTATCTGCTTCGAAATGAAGCTTTTTAGGGATCCATTTACAAGTGATTCTACTTGTGCCCATGGAAGAATATGTGTTCGTGCGTGATGTGTAAGAATGGGTATCAGATGTTCGAGTGAGTGAACCATGTTGTACAGGGTGTGGCTTCTGTGTAGCTATTTGAGCCCGCAAGCAAGCCTTAGGCACCCAAATTTTTCTTGATTGTGGGCTAGCCTTCATCGACTTCTTGGGTACCCAGATAGACTTCATTTCCGCATAAGAATTTCTGAAAGACTTCTTATTAGTGTCGTGTTGTTGATTACTAATAAGAATCTTTGCCCGTGTGGTTGGCTTGATCACAATAGGCTGTTCGCCTTTCGGCAGCCACACTTGTTTCAATGGCTGAGACATCTTGCTTCTCACATTCTTTTGGCCTCCATCATAGGTAGTCTTTTGTATTTGATCTGTCGTTGGTTGCTGCATCCCTCTAGCCTTTGGAAAAGAAGGGAGTTCCGTTGTGTCCTTGACTTCTTTATTGAGATCATCATTCCTCTCCATCACATAGTTTTGGACAAGAACAGCATGGTCAGCTTCATGTGTACTCCTGGAAGGACTAGGAGTGTGTGCCTTGCCTAATTCCTTGAGTGCTTCATTTTCTTACTCAATTGTAATGCTTCTCTCATTGATCCAAACCTGAAGAAGTCCACTCCTTAGGTTTAAGTTGACTGCATGGTCATAGATCCAGTCTTGACCCAAGACCAGAGGCTCAGTGAGGCCCTCATCTTTACACACCAATACTTTCACTGTCAACAAGACATCTTGAATGTGGAGGGGAAGCTCCACCTCGCCCAGGCAAGGGGTTTCCACACCTCCCAGTCCTATGAGATATGCCTCTATAGGATTGACTTTTAATTTCAATTCTTGATAGTAAGAGAGTCTCACCGCACTAGTGGCTGCACCTGAGTCAATCAATGCTCGCACAGTTTTTGCACTAATTCCTTGTCCTAGCTCTAACATCACAAAAGAACGTCGATCAATTATTCTATGGGATCTAATACCTGAAGCTTCACACATTGCCATATGATATCCTGGGTTCGCATAGTCCTCTGCCCTGGGCTGATCCCTACCCTGTCATCTCAACTTCATCCTTCTGATGCATTCTAAAGCTTCTGCTTCAGCTTCTTCTCGAATTTGCTTTTCTTCCTCTTTGCGTTTCTTGGCAATGTTGAGTCGATTTAGCATCTCTTCAGTCAGAGGTTCCTGATATAACTTGACTCTACACCTGCTTATGTAGCTAGGGAGAATATCGCCTTCTAATGTGGCTAGTTGTACTGCTCCACTCGTTGAGATCCTATTTATGATCATAGGTCCATAGCAACGCTTCTCTAATTTCCGGGAATGTTGTTTTAGGGTATACACCAAAACTAAGTCTCCAGCCTTCAAGCCTTTATCCTTAACATGGCCATCAAAGTACCATTTTTGTCGTTTCTTAGCTGCATATATCCTTGCAGCAGCTCTCAGTCTTGTTTCTCCTAATCGCTCAAGGTCAAAGATCCTAGAGGAGAGCTCATGGCCCAACCAATCATGCTCATGTGCTACTCTCAATGTAGGTATCAAGAAGTCTAGTGGTAGCACATCATTTTGGCCAATACCATCTGAAAGGGTGTGGCTTGGAGTACCGTTTTATAGGCAACTCGGTATGCCCAAACAACATGATGTAGTTGTTTGTCCCAATCAGAGCGCTTATTATTCACTAACTGGGTAAGCACGTTGCATAGAATCTTATTTGTGCTTTCGGCTTGCCCATTAGCTTGTGGATGGTAGGGGGCAGACTTCTTGTGTATAACCAAGAACTCTTGGAGAAGATTTTCGATAACTTCATTCAAGAAGTGAGTCCCTCTATCGCTGACTAGCTCTATAGGTAGCCCGTATCGTGTGAATACATTCTCAAATAAGAACTTGGCGGTTGTCTGGGCATCATTCTTAGTCGTGGCTTTCACTTCTACCCACTTGGTTAGATAGTATGTGGCCATAATAATATATTCTGCATGCAAACCCTTAGCTGGGGAATTAATAGGACCTACAAAGTCTATTCCCCACTTAGAGAATGCACGTCCACCCATCATAGGTTTCAGGGGCATCTCATCTTTGCGTATAGGATATTGAGTTCGCTGACAAACATCACACCTCTTCACATAGGTATGTGCATCCATGTGAAGGGTCGGCCACCATAAGCCTGCAAATTGGATTGCCTTGATCACCCGATCTGGTCCAAAGTGTCCTCCTGCTACACCTTGGTGAGCAGTTTCCAAGATCTTGGTGTATTCACTCTCATGGACACATAGTCTCAGGTAACCATCTTTACCATGCTTGTATAGATTATCACCAATGAGTGAGTAATCTAGGGCTTCTTGTTCTAGACTTCTTTGTGTGGCCAGTGTCATATCTTGAGGGAATGTTCTCATCCTCAGGAAAGCTACTAATGGTTCACTCCAATCTGGCACTATGGACACTTGATAAAGAGTGGCATGCTCCACAGGTGGTTTAGTGCAACAGATTGGGCATTCCTTGCACAACTTATGGAGATCTGCTTCCATAGTTGGCCAATGCACTCTGAGTCTCCTTAGTGTTTGTAGGGTTCGTTGCTTTGAGTAGTGTTGCTCGAATGCACCTACATGTGCTATTTGCAACCATTTTGCATACTCATCCTCTTCCACACAACAAGCTAGGATCCCTTGATCTGTGTGCTTGTACATACTTCCTGCCATGATCTGGTATTTTTGGGCTTTTACTATCTCCCTATCTTGAGTGTTTATGACTGGGTGGTTAGGCCCGTATGTCAATACTGGCACTAATGGCTTAGCCCACTCAGGTACAACTTCCAAATTAAACAAGTAAGCATCAGGAAGGTCATCTGATACTCCTTGTGGGGCTTCTCCAGATGTGAGCCTAGAGAGATGGTCTGATCTCAAGTGAGTCTTTCCTTTTCTCACCATAACCTCAAAGTCGTATTCCATTAGCAAGAGAAACCATCTTACTAATCGACCTATATTGCATGGTTTGTTTACCAAGTACAATAATGCTTGATGATCGGTAAAAAAATTAAACTTATTTGCAAGCAAATAGTGTCTGAACTTTTTAACTGCATATACCATGCCTAATCCCTCTCGTTCAGTGGTGGTATAATTTCGTTCAGCTGCATTCAGCTGTCTACTAGCATAGGCAATTGGAAGATCAATATTACCTTCGCCTGTAGGTTGTGCTAGTACACATCCAATAGCATAATTGGATGCATCCACATGAACATGGAAGGGCTTATTCCAATCTGGTGTGGTCAAGATTGGTGCTGAACACAATCGTCGTTTAAGCTCATTGAAGGAATTCTCACATTCATTAGTCCACTCAAAGTTAGTCAAAAGTCCGTACAGTGGCTTGGCAATGATGGCGTACATGTGTATAAAGCGTCGGTAATAGCCACAATGCCCCATGAAAGCTTGTACTTCCTTGACATTCTTTGGCCTAGGTAACTCTGCTATGGCTTTTACTTTCTCTTCATCAGTGGATATGCCATTCTTTGACACTATGTGTCCTAGAATCTTTCCTTGCCTGACCATGAATACACACTTTTCTGGGTTTAGGCAGACTTTATACTCTCTACATTTGTCAAAGATTTGTCTGAGTTCTGGTATATGTGTCTGTCTAATGTTGGAATGAGCATAGAGATCATCAACATAGACCTCTAAATTCTTCCTCAAGAACTCTTTAAACATGTAACACATCAATCTTTGGAAGGTTGCAGGAGCATTGGTAAGCCCAAATGGCATTACCCTAAAGGCGAATATGCCCCATTCTGTGGCAAAAGTTGTCTTATGCTCGTCTTCCGGAGCAATGGCTACCTGATTGTAGCCCAAAAATCCATCAAGGAAGCTGTACACTTCCTTGCCTGCTACTCTTTCTAGCAGATGCTCAGTGATAGGAAGCAGATAGTTGTCCCGAATAGTGGCTGCATTAACCTTCTTCAAGTTAATACACACATGTAGCTTTCCATTCTTCTTGGGCACCACTACAATGGGGGATACCCACTCAGTGTGCTCAATTTCATAAATAAATCCAGCTTCTACCAGTCTATCTATCTGCTCTTTAATCTTGGCAGCATAATTATCATTGTATGTGTATGGCTTTTGCTTAGAAGGTTTAGCATATGAGGTCATGGGGATAGTGTGTGAGCATATGTCCGGGTCTACACCTTTCAAATCCTTGTAACTCCAAGCGAATAGGTCTCTGTATTCTCTTAACAAGGCTATCAATTCGCGCTCTTCTTCTTCTGTCAGGTCATGTCCTATGTAAGTGCATCTCTCCTCTCCTTCTTCTAGGGCTACCACTATTTTCTTGGTGGTTTCTTTGTTATCATAGGCCTCTCCTGATTGTGCCTCGCATTTAGGCATTCTTACCATGACTCTTCTATCGTCTATCTCATACTTTTTAAAGTTTTTAGGGACCTCAAACAAAGATTCTTCCTCTTCTGGTGTGACTTCTCTCTTCTTTCTTTTCTTTCCTTCATCCTTAGGGGTCACTTGTGTGGCTAACCTTACATCATTTGTAAGCCCTCCGTGTCTCTGGGGTTGAAATTCTACTTCATAGAAATATTCTTCATCTGATGCAAAAGGTGGGTCCATAATGATTGACTCTAGATCGGAGTCACTTGCATCCTCAAATGCATCAGGGCTAGGTTCGCATTCTTCTAGAACTGCCTCTCCCATGATGGGCTCTATGGAGAAGACTGAAATGTCATAGCCATCCCCGTCACAGTGAGGTGTCCATTGTTCTTCATTGATGGCTACATCCATTGTTGCTAAAATTTCTGCCCAGTCCTGAGGTTCAAATTCTTCATCAGGGAATCCAACAGGTGCATAGGCTCGGTCTTGAATTGATCTATGTGTCTCTTTCGCACCTACTTCTCTTGCGTTTTCTCTCTTCTCTTCTTCTACTGCCACTTTACACATCCATAAGTGAGTGTCTTCATGCATCCATGAGGATCCTGATCCTATGGAATGCACCGATTCGGTATCATCTTTAGCTCTATGGATGGGATTCCATTGGATAGGAGGGACATCTCTATGAGAGTAATCTTTGAGATTAACCTTGGACGTGACGCCTAAGTGTTGAAAATACAAGGAATTGGTTCCCCAATCCTGTACCACTTGCAAGTGTCGCAAAATCTACACCACAAGTAGTGAGATTTATTCCTTCTAGCAAACCTAAGGGTCTTTCTATGTGACCATCAGCCATTTGCAATTTCATCCTCGTGGGCCTGAGTGCTGGCTTGCCCCAACGTTTCCATAAGGAGGTGGTAGCAATTGCAACTCCTGCACCCGAGTTGAGAATTGCCTTGGTTGTGTATCCTTGATGTGTCATGGGAAGATAGGTGTTTCCTTCTTCTCCCTCGCTCATGTCTCTTATCTTGTCTAGAGGAATTTCTGGCACTGTCCTATGAGAACCTATCTAGGAACGCGGTTTGGCTATCTCTGGTACTTGTTTGGCTACATGTTTCCATAGTTC
This sequence comes from Ceratopteris richardii, assembly GCA_020310875.1. Taxonomy (NCBI): domain Eukaryota; kingdom Viridiplantae; phylum Streptophyta; class Polypodiopsida; order Polypodiales; family Pteridaceae; genus Ceratopteris; species Ceratopteris richardii. The sequence goes on along the minus strand of CM035435.1, from coordinate 8,258,370 downwards.
CGGCCTTACTTTGAGTAGCTCTTCTAAAGTGAGGTTACACTGCACTTTAGTGTTTTTCACTACCTCTATGTTCCTAGGTATGACCGAGTCTTCGTTTCTTACCATGATTGTGGGTGCTCTCATACACGTGGACTTTCCTTCCCATGGGCCTGTGAAATGGGGTAGTTCTTGTAAGGAATTAGATTCAAAGTCTAATCTCTCCTGAGATTGAGTGCTCTCCTCCTCTTCATAAATGAATGGGATGTCCTGTGTGAATTGGTGGTGTGCATCATCCACAAGTTCAATGGGAGGAGGGACTTCGCTTTCTTTAGCCCATTTGTCTTCTTGAATCTCTCGTAGGAATTCTGGTGTGAATCGATTCATAGAAGAAGATGTGTCTGGCTCCGTAGAGCTAGGCACATAGGCTTTCTGGGCCGGTAGGCTTTCTCTTTCACTTGCCTTGCCCTCATTTTGAGAGACAGGTTCCTTTTCTGATTGTGCTATTAGCCTCTCCAATCTTTCCAGTAGTCGATCAAAGTGCAACTGCGTCTTAGCTGAACTAGAGATGTTAAAGAGGCGACTGGCTTCAAACATGGTTTGAGCCAATTCCACCATCTTAGCACAAATTTTGGTTCGTTCAAGCTCTAGTTCTGCTCTAGGGTAACACTTTTCATGATGTGGTTATGTTTGGCCCTTCTTGGATTCTGGCCTGATATGCTTTGAGCATCATATTTAGGTCCTCAAGAGTGGGATCTGCTAGGACTGATCCTACTCTAGGGGGTGGTGGAGTAGCATGAGGCGGGTTGGAAGGGGTTGGATCAGATGGAGATAGGAATGGTGGTGATGGGGTTCTGTGAGAGGGAGTTTGAGATGTGAGTTCAATTATCTTGGCTCTTGTTTCTCTGAGACTTTCCTCGAGCTCACTCATTTTCTTAGCCCATTGCCTCTTCATTCTTTCTCTACTATCTCTCCAGGCTCTAGTCCTCTTCTTGGTTATGCTCTCAACTTCACTAGCCTCAACACTTTTGTCCTGGCCTAAACTTTGGTTCTGCTGCAAGGCTTGAGCTCTAGTGACTACCTCTACTGGTGCAGTGGAAGTCACACTCCCTGTGGAGTCTACAACTAATCCAATAACATTAATAGGAGTGATTTTTGGCATATTATTGGGATTCTTTGGGCAATCTCGTAAGAGATTCTCTTTGCCGCAATCTTGACAAAAGCTGTGGATTGTTATTGACTGGGGTTGTGTGGGTGCCGGCATGGGGCAATCACGAATGAGGTGATCTCCCTAATATCTGTAGCATGGCCCTCTAGGAAATGGGGGTCTTACCTGCCTAGGTTGAGGTCTAGAATTGGGTTTTGCGTACATGACATTCGTGTAATCTGGCTCCCAACTAGGTTCACTCGGTTCTTCACTATAGTAGGACTCACCATGTTCAGGAGACTGCATGTAGTAAGCCTGTGGACTATCGATGTGAGTGGAATCAAAAATATGATCACTCGGGTCACTTTCTGACAGCAATGGTGTTACTGGCACTATGGCTCTATTCAGGTTCTCTTCTACAGCTACGTACTTTACAGGGATCACATTGGTTGGACCAGGAGGTTGTTGGGCTAGCACTGGTTGAGGTCTTTGTTGGGGCTGATATTGTGGTTGGTAGGTTTGTTGAGGCCTAGCATACTGTTGTGGTGGATATTGGTTTTGATATCTTCCCTATTGTGGATATGGCTGAGGGTAATTTTGCCTAACAGTTTGTTTGTTATAAGGGCAGTCTTGTGCGGTGTGGTTAGTGTACCTCCGTTCTATGGTGCAGTATTGGCTACTGGGATTCACTTGGGGTTGGGCCTAATAGGGCATACATTCGCCAGGTGGTCACCGCCGCAAGTATAGCACCTCTTTACTGGGGCAAATCTAGGAATTTGTTTACTAGAGACACCTAGTTTTTGAGCTACTTTCTCAGCGAGTTCCTCAATTGATGTAGATTGCGAGGAAGAGAGACTAGAAGCGCTATCGGAATCTTTGTAGATTTTTGAAAGCTCTAGTTCCTCCCCTAGGTTATCCTCAATGTCAATGCACATGCGTACACATTCTTCTATGGTCCTAGGGTCCTTCAAGTACACATAGGATCGCAACTTTGTACTTAGCAATCCATCCAAGAATAAGGCCACTTGTTTGGCTGGTGTGGGTAACTCAGGAACAGGGCATCTCTCAAGATATTGCCTAAACCTTCTTCGTGCAAGTCTCACGGTCTCCTGAGGGGTCTGCTTGAAGCTATGTATCAATGAGGAAGTATTATGCCTTATGCCACTTTTAGAGAATTCAGTGATGAAAGCCTCTAAGATTTGGTCTATGCTCCTAAACTGCCTCTCATTCAATGGTTGAAACCATGTAAGGGTTGTGTTCCTTAGGGTTAGACCAAAGGCATTATACTACATGAATAGTTCCTCAACTTGTTCAGCTCTCGAGACTTGCCTAAACTCAGCCACATGATCATATGGGTCTCCTGTGCCATCAAAGTAGTTCTTCATGGACTTAACTAACTGGGTCGGTCTCAAAGTCCTCGTGTGCTCTCTAGGTCTTGGTAGAGGGAATTCATCCGCATTCCTTTGGTTCCTTGGGGCTCTAAGTTCCTCAGGCTCCACTCTATTTGTTTCCATTCTCATTCTTTCTCTTCCCACTGAGTTGGCAAAGCTTACCTCCGGTCTATCTCTATGTCTGTCTCTTTGAGCTCCGTGAGCTTGGGATATTCCAGCTCCTGGGTAACCAAAGGACACATTCGATCTTGGTTGGGGGAAAATAAATTCACCTTTCCAAGTGCAAGCATGCCTATCATTTTCTCTAACCACAAAGATCCTCTCTGAAGCGTGATCTAAGTAGGTCACTGTGCTTGGGCTATCAGGATCTTTGAACTCATATATCATGATTGTTCCTACCTCAGTTGGCTGATCATATCTATACCTCCAAAAGGCTTCATCAGTCTCTCGGTTCAGGAGTAGATCTATGCTCTTATTGTCTTCGGAAATCCACTCTGGTGTGATAATCCTAGTGAGAACAGATTTGCCTCGGGGGGTTCTAGGTTCTACACCCATGTTTCCTTGCTCCAGGTCACCTAAATCCGTTTCCGGGATCACGTTTCCAAATTCGTCTGTCCTATCTGGATGACTGGTGACTACATATATGGTTCCTTCTTTGTCCACGTATGCTCCATTTTGAAACTTGACAGCTGGGTGTTCTAGTCCAATGGATTGGTCAGGGTTTTTTATCTCAACCACTGATCTTTCTAGGCCGTCCTCATAGATGCTAGCACCTAGTCGGTTGGTCCTAAGGTATTCCAGCTGCGTTTTGTAGGGACCTTCTACCCTATGTAAGTATGGCACACCTGAACTTCCTGTAGGTCTCTCCATACCGTGGGACATCTCTAACTCACTAGTTTCAGAGCTAGGGTAGTGCGAATAATGGCTCAACTGCTGGGCCCAAGACCTAGTAGTATGATTAACACTAGCCTCTAAAGACCTAAGACTTTGTCTATCTCTTCCTAGGTGTCATCCTAATCTAAGGTTCATATGCATATTTGAGCAATCCCAATTTTTACCCAAGGTACAACCTTGTTGCTGAGTTCTTTTATATCAGTCACTTGATTCTTTTTAGTTGATTATTGTGGTTATGATCTTGTCTGATATTACGTCGTCAGGAACACTTGAGTTAATTTTCCACACTTGAATGTTGATTGTCTCACGTTAGGTTCTTTTCCTTTAAAGTTCTCAGTCACACACAGGTTATCTCTTGACTTGAACTTGATTTCTTAGATAGTCTTTACTTGCCTCGTGCCTATCGTTGCCCTGACTTACTTCTAGCACTACTCGCACTTAACCTAAGCTAGAAACGGACAGAGGGCATTGAGAATATTCCAACCTCTCTTGCAAATCCCGTGCTCTTTTGGTGCTCAAGAACCTAGTTCTCAAGCTTGCAAATTACCCTTGCTTTGGATGCCTTCTAGTGCTCTCAGTGGACCTGTAAAAATCCCAAAGTTAGCTCAAGACGTAGATTAAAAGGACGCAAAAAATCACATTCATTTATGTAATTCAAAGATCACTGCTCTTTTGACTTTAGGGCAAACAATCCTGAAGACCCCTTAGCTTTTCTTCCCCTGGGTATAGTCCACTTAAAAATACTATGGCTAATAATCCTGATACTAATTTTACCATAACCAGTGGAAGGTTTGGTTGTACTTCCCACAAGCTTCCCAACAAAACAAGAATCACAGCAATCGGATTTCGTATGAGGACGATATGACAGTTCAGGGATCTAGGGTTAAAACAGGGTAAAACAGGTCATCAGGGAAACAAGATTTTCTCTCAAGTTACAAGTGTCGGAACCTCACAAATCACTCTTTGCTTGATAGGTATGCCTAGAATTTTCCTCAAAATCAAGTAATTAAAACCCTAGAAAATTAGCCGCAAAAGCCTGTCAATCGCGATCGACAGGTTTCTCAATCGCGATTGACAGAGGTGTCCATCGGGGCCTATTGGTCACGATCGACACGTCAGTCACGATCGACAGTGTCAATCGTGATCAACAGAGTCGGTCATGAGTCCTGTCGATCGCGATCGATGGTGTCGATCGCGATCGACACTTTTTCTAGGATTTTCACCGTAATTTCAGTCGATCGGGGATGTGTCCGTCGTGATGGACACGTGGTAACGCGAATTTTTGTATCATTCGTCAACTTTCAGTCGGTCGTGATCGACAGTGTTGATCGCGATTGACTGAATCCTACGTGGCAGTCTGTCGGTCGTGTCGGTCGTGAGGTCTGTCGGTCGTGATCGACACGTCTGTCGGTTGCGATTGACAGGGTCTGTTGATCATGGCTGTCGGTCGCGATCGACAGTGTCGGTCGCGATTGACAGAGGAACTCAGAATTTTTTTACTATGTTTAGTGATTTAGGATGTGCTCCTCATGTGTATCATTATGGTGTACTTTGTTTTACCAAATAGGCGATTTTTCTGTCGATCGCGATCGATAGATGTCAACGACACAACGATAGTTTCGAGCTTGTCCGTACGTGCGTAGCCTGCTGGACAGGGTGATATAGCAACAACCTGCAAGAGTGCTCAAGAAACAAGCAAAAAATCCAAGCACACAAGTCGCTCTCTTGCTCTCTCTCACAAGTGGAATGAGGGAAATGGGAGGTAGAAGGTGATATGATCTGTGCTCTACAACACTATTTCATTGGGGCGTGTACAACATTGTGCATTGTTGTGTGTAACAGAGACTCCACAAATTCTAGCTTACAAATGATTGTGTGCTCTCCTCCCAACCAAGCCTTGTATAGATAGCTATTGAGAATCAACCACTTTGATTCTAAGCCCTACTTTAAAAGAGAAAATTTACTTGAGAACCACTCATTTGAAAAGTAGCTTTAGTTGAGAATCATTCTTCTTTTCAATCAATCCACACCATCCTATTTTTTATTCGTTCTCCTCCACCCTTTATCTAGAAAAGGTGCTAGATAGATAGAACGGTCCACAATCCTCGGCTCATGAAGCTCTTGAGCAAACTTGAATCTTGATGGACTTGAACCCAAGACCTCCTCCTTGGCCCCCGTTAAGAATTAACCACTAAGCTACATGGATTCCTTGTCTTATAGAGCATATGCATTTGCTTAAGTCTAGGCTTGATATCTTTGGTCAAACATTAAAGTGACCAAATAGTGTTTGAATTTAGATCTATCTGATTTAACTCGACATTTAGATCATATAATTACTTTATAAATTTCTTCCCACCTTGGAAAAATATTTTCTTCCTTGAAAATATAGATAAACATAGCTTTATAGTCCTTCCCTTGGGCCTTATGTACCAGCCTAGAATAACATGCTTTATTTTAGATATTCATTCATTTGGTTACCAAATTAAGATTGGCAAGAAGAAAACATTTGTTGGATTGTAGAAACTTTTTTCCAAGTGGAACGCTCAGCTCCATCATTCCATTCTACTAAGAATCTCATATACAATGAAATATTTTGATAGTGATGCACCATAGTGAACTCTCCTTCTCGAAAGCTCCACAACAATACCCTGATGGTACATAGTGGAACATCGACTCAACACATAGTAGTCCGTGAAGGGGGTGAAAAATACACAAGAAAAAGACACAGTACACAAACCAAAAACACAACTTTCCTAGGTCATATAAATGCATTCGAACTTAGAGTCTGTGGCTGACTAGCCCATTGTATGTTTTATTAAAGAACATATACAAACGTTTGTGACAGCCATTTTGCCTTTCACATGGACACTAATGGTAGCAATCTTCCACTAAAGGCCAATATGTCCAAAGTGACTATGAGAGAAATATAAAGAGTGATATAGAATACGTGAGTTTAAGTATACAAACTCTACCTCCCACCTTATGTACATGTTACACAGTATACAAGTAATTGTCTAAGATCATGAATCAAGTAACCCCCATCAAGTGACAATAGTGTCCAAAGCTATCCTATGGTAGAGATTTAGTCAAAGCATCTAAAGCATTATCTCAAGTATGAACCTTGAGATGCACTTGTTGGCTGAGAAATCTGTAATGAAGTGATATCTCACTTGAATGTGCTTAGTATTTGCATGATAGACCGAATTCTTAGCCAAAGCAATGACTCTTTGACTATCACTGTGTAAACACGCTACATCCTAAGGTAGACCCATATCACAAGCAAGAGGATAAAGCCACAATTCTTCCTTATATGCCTCACTTGTTGTAATATACTTTGCTTTTATGGTGAAAACATTTCTGCATTCTTGAAGAAAAGATCTCCAAGAGATAGCACCTCCAATATAATGAAAAATGTTTCCTGATGTGGACTTCCAATTATCTACACAACCAACATAATGAGAATTGGTGTACCCAAGAATGGATGCTTTTCCTCTACCCAAGCATACTCACTTGTCTTTCGTGCATCTCAAATATCTCAAAATCATCTTGATTGCTTCCCAATGCTTCTTGCTAGGATTAGACATATATCTGCTCACAACTCCCACTACAAATGAAATGTATGCTCTCATAGCTACCATAGCATAAATGGGACTAACAAAAGTAGATTGATAAGAAGTTTTGGCCCTGAATTCCTTTTCCTCATTTGATTTGGGGCAATCATCCTTTCTCAATTTCACATATGTGGGTAAAGGTGTACAGAATGCCTTTCCCCTGGCATATTGAACATGTGAAGTACTTTGGATATGTACTCACTTTGAGATACATATATGCATCTTCTACTCCATTCACAAGTAATGAGGATGCCAAAAATATATTTAGCATCCCCAAAATCCTTCATATCAAAAGTGAAGCTTCCAACGGCAGGAAAAGTACTCTAAGCAAGGTACTCTATGTTTGCACTATTACAAAAAACCTAATGAGTGTAGGCCAAATAGTTTAGAAAGGCTTGCAAGTTAGGTTCATCAAGCATGGAGCTTCTATGGAAGATCCATGTCAAGGGTTCAAGAAGATAGCTAGAGGTGAGAAGCATGGTAGACTCCTTAGTTTTGAAGTAGGAGAAACCAAAAGCATAGCTTTATTCAACTTTGGGTCTCAAACCTTAAGTGAGCTTGAAGTGTGGCATAAGAGGCTAGCAATATGAATGAAAGAACCTTGAAAGATATCTGCAAGGATCAAAGTGTTCTTGGATTACAAAGCATATCAAAGCAACACATGATCAACTAATGTGATGCATGTCAGATTGGGAAGCCACAAGGACATCCATTCAAACATAAAGGCTACATCCACAAAAACTTATTGGACCTAGTAGATATAGATGTATGTTGCATGATAAAGCAATAAAATGTATTTTTTTTGGGTATAGTTCTAAAAGTAAAGGCTATCGTCCATATCATCCACAAACTAAACGCATTTTGGTTAGCCGTGATGTTGTTTTTATGGAAGATGTTATTCAGCCATTGCTTTCATGTACTAAGGAGACATCTGTTAGCTCCAAAGACATGTATGCTACTTTGCTGCCTCTTTTTATAGGTGGATAATCTAGTGCTGGTCCTAATGAGGCAACTTCTTAGCCTTTGGAGGTTTCATGTGATGATGCAGATTATTCCATTTCTAATGCAGATTTACATAATGCACTTGTTGATGAAAGAGTTGATATTGAGCGGGCAAAAACTATGCCAAAATGGATAGTGCAAACTTTACGTGATAGCAAATTAGATGCACCTCTCTCATATCGTACTTGTTCAGCTCTCATAGTGCCTCCTTTGCATTAGATTGCTATGCTATGGCTGCATCTAGTCTCTATGATGAGAATGATCCTGTTTCTCTTGATAAAGCACAAAATTCAAAAAATTGGATGGCTGCTATGCAATCTAAATATGATGCTATAATGAAGAATGGTACTTGTTCTTGATGTGACTTGCCTCCTAGAAAGAAGGTTATTGGGACTAAGTGGGTATACAAGCTGAAGCATAAGCCTGATGGTACAGTTAATAGGTATAAGGCTAGGCTTGTTGCAAAGGGTTATGCGTAGGAAAGAGGCATTGATTTTGATGAGACCTTTGCACCTACATGCCGAATGAGCACTGTTTATAGCATTTGTGCACTTGCGGCTCATCATGATTGGAATGTACATCAGTTGGATATGAAAACAGCATTTCTGAATGGCGACTTGCATAAAAAAGTGCATGTTTTTTAGCCTCATGGCTTTGTGCAGAAAATGCATGAGAACTAGGTGTGCATGTTAAAGAAGGCATTATATGGCTTAAAGCAAGCACCACGTGCTTGGTATGAAAAGATACATGCCTATCTGATTGCACATGGTTTTGAAAATAGTCCAATTGAAAGCACCTTATATGTTAAGCGTGCAAACGATGTACTTCTAATCATTGTGGTTTATGTTGATAACATGCTGCTCACTAGTCCTCATGAGAGGCATATTGCTGATTTTAAGGCTGCTTTACATGCCTCATTTGAGATGTATGATTTGGGGCATTTGCATCATTATTTGGGCATTCAATTTATGCACCTTGATGGTGGAAAGGCTTTGTGTCAAACGAAATATATTGACACATTATTGGAGCATTTCAACCTTGAAAACTATAAAACTATTGCCACTCTTATGGAGACAGGTTTACGATTGAGTCTTCAGGATGCTCGAGATGCATTTGATGCTCTTCTCTATCAACAGGCTGTTCGATGCTTGATTTACTTATGCATTACTCGGCCAGATATTCAGTTTTTTTGTCTCATAGGTGAGCAAGTTTATGCATTGCCTAGGTGTCAAGCATTGGCAGGCGGTTAAGCGCGTCTTTGGCTACTTGAGTGGTACTCAGCTACTTGGGTTGTTTTATCCCAAGGAGGGATCACTACGCCAGATTTGCATGCTTTTTCTGACTCTAACTAGGCTGGTTGCTATGACACTCATGTGTCCACTAGTGGCTTTTGCTTCATGCTTGGTAGCTCATGTATATCTTGGTTGAGCAAGAAGCAGCCTACTGTGGCCATTTCCAGTTGTGAGGCTGAGTATAGGGCAGCTTTCATAGTTACTGTTGAGCGTATGTGGCTCAGATGCCTTATGGCTTATTTGGGTGTTGGCTAGTCTTCTTCCACCATCATCTTCACTGATAGTCAAAGCGCATTGGTAGTTGCGAGAAACCCTGTGTTCCATGCTCCCACTAAGCACATTGAGATGCATGATCATTATGTCTGGGAGAGGTTCTCTGCTGAGGAGATCAACTTGGCATATGTGGCCACGCAAGAGAACATTGCAGACCTTTTCACGAAGGCTCTGCCTAGGGAGAAGTTTGAAGCTTTTCGCAAATCCTTGGGCTTACTTCCTTTTGTGATTGATTCCACATAGCTTGGCACTGCCTTATACATGAGTGCCAGCTCCTTGTTTACCGCATCAATCCTAGGGGGGATTTGTTGACATATTGAGGTAGTGATGTGTGTGAACACACTAGGACCACTAGGGCACTTTTTTTCCCTCTTTCGGAGGCTTTTTTCCCCGACTTGTATATACACCTATTGCCCTTATGGGCTACTTATCTTTTGTACATTCTTGTAGTAATACATTCAGTATTGTGTGTTGTGCTCCAAGCTTCTTCTTCTTGCTTGTGCTGTTCGCATGCTTTCCCAGACGGCTAACTCCAACATCAAAATGGTGTGCTTGCTCAAAGAGATGAAACACTTTAACCAAATGTGATTGAAAACTTCTATCCAAATATGGCTAAAAATCATAAAATTTTAAGAGAAATATGTCTACAAAATTCCATCTAAGAGTGGCTTAAAAATCTAGCTAAACATGGCTGAAAATTTGCAAAATGTGTAGTTGCACATGGTTTAACTTTAGCATCACTTTCAGCCCACTTTAGATATACAATTTGATGATGTATTACATGAGGAATGCATGTCTATCAAAGATGGTCTATCTGTGCCAAAAGCCATTGCAAAAGACATTGCAAGATAGTTAGTTGAGTGATCCTTTGCTTTGTAGAAAAAGATCAAGCTCTCACCATGCATAAAGTGACTTTGTGGATTATCTCTGATTGCAACTACATGTCATGAAGCGTCATTCACTATCGAAGATGCATGTGATGATTCTAATTGGATGAGCAAAACGCAATAGGAATTGAATTCTGTTCACAAATATCTACTTGAGAGTTATGTGAATTACCAAAAGGTAAGAAGGCCTTTGGTACTAAGTGGGTTTGCAAGATTAAAAGAGAGTCAGATGGTAACAATGAATGCTACAAAGACTGACTAGTTGCAAAATGTTAGGCATAAAAATATGGCATTGATTATGAGGAGACAATTTCACCCTCTTAGAGCATGGCAACCATTCATTCTGTTATTGCATTGGTTGGCTGTCATACTTGGAATGTCCATTAATTGGATATAAAAACAACTTTCTTGAATGGTGATTTACAAGAAGAAGTCTATGTGAAGCAACCTTGTGGTTTTCTAGTAATGGTAAAGAGCTTGTGGTTTGCTACTTGCATAACAATTTGTATAGATTTAAGCAAGCTCTACATGCATGATATGAGAAGATACATAGACACTTGATCACTCTTGTTTTTATAGTTGGTCGAATTGAAAACACACTTTATGTATGCAAAGATGGGGTTGTTATTGTCGCGCTTGTTCTTTATGTTGATGAAATAGTCTTGCATGGTTCATGCGATGTGAAATGTATAGAAAAGAAAAAAACATATTGCATGTATTTCCAAAGTATCTGCTACTCAAGCAGTCAATCCTTAGGGGCTATTTCACATTCTTCTATGTGCTCCTATCAGTACTCCTTTACTCATCTCATCTCTTTGTTTTTCTCTCCAGGTTGATGATAATCTTATAGGTATTCCTTACGAGTAACTTATAAACCTGTACACGATTCCAAAATAATTGTTAAATATAGAGAAGAAGTCTTCGTCATCATTCAAGGCCATTCAATGTGATGGTAGTGAAGAATTTTCAAACAATGCTTCATCAACTTGTTAAATTAGAAAATAATAAAAAATTTGGTGACTCAAGTACAAACTCCTAGTAATGGACTTTCTAACAACAGGATAAGAAGTGTCATGGAAATGATACATGCAACGCTTTATCATCAAGATCTTTAAAACACATTGCACCATTTTAATTGATTTTGTCTATTAAAGCCTGTCCAAAGCGCAATTCCTTTAAACCATAGACGAATAAAGAAAAAAAAAAACATCATCGTGAACGTTCCGTTGTAATCATGGCATACTCCATTAACTCTTAGGCATGGATTTTTGACAATGGCATGAACGCATATTCTTATATACGCATAGTTATTTCATGATTTTCTTATATAGGCATGTACGAAGCTTGTTTTAGATGATATCACATGGTCTCGATATGCACTTCATGGGAGCTCACACACACATGTTTGAAATCTGTTCTTATACAAATGTGGAAGAGCTTACATACACCATTGATTTGCTCGAAGGCATCTTTTCTTTCAACGGTAGTTCTGCCTTTCACACGAGACAATTTCTAACACCAATATGCAGATGTTTGAGTTTCACGGCTTGAAGCTCGAAAATTCAACAATGGTCCCGACCATCCTTCTCTACTTTGTGCGTTGATGGGCAACATGGCGGCGGTTTCCATCCTTGTTAAGTTATATCTGTCTATATTTATAAAATCAACATACTCTTTTAGTCTCGGTATAGTTTGAACCGTTGTTTAGTCTCTTATCCATGTACGCTGCAAGAGAATCCAACATTTCCGAGCTTTACCACTCTTCTGCATATATCGTGGACAAGTCTGTCTCACCGAAACTGCCTTTCATCTTGGGCGCTTAGGTGTTATATGGACGGCTCGAACATAATCCTCACCTAATCTGGGCCTTGATGTATCCGGCCACATAGTTGTCCAGGTCCTTTGTTGCTGTTTTTTCGGATCTTGATTCCTGACCAGCTTGGTGTATCTGGTCATAAAATCTTCTACCACCTTTATTTCCCTTTTGTGTGGATCTCGCTTCCTCTTCGTTGTGGTGATAAGATCAAGTTTGTCGGCTTTTTTAATCTTCATAAAGCGGGAGAGATCAAGTTTTTTACCGTGCGTATCTTGATAAACTTTCATGGCATGGATCCCTCAGATAGGTTGCCTATTCGTTGTTGGAGTCCAATGTCTACGGAAGCACATGAACAACAAAAGCAAGAAGAAGAAGAAGAAGCTCGGAGAACAACACAACACATAATGTATTATCAAGTGAGTGTACAAAAGGTAAGCGAGCCCTAAGAGTTATAGGAATACATACAAGCTGAAGGAAGAAAACCTCGTAAAGAGCAAAAAAAAGCGTGCTACCGTCCTAAGTGTCTTCACACATATTACTACTCAAATATATCGACAACTCCGTCATTAGAGTTATAAGGCGAAAGCACTCATGTATAAGGAAGTGCCAAGCTATGTGGAAAAAAATCAATCCATAAAAATAAGTAAGCTCAAAGCTTTGCAAAAAGCTTCAAACTTCTACCTAGGCAGAGCCTTTGTGAAAAGGTATGCAACTTTATCCTATGTGGACACATAAGACAAACAAATCTCTCCAACAAAGAATCTGTCCTAGACTCAATGGTAGTGCAGCTCAATGTGCTTTGTGCGAGCATGGAACATATGGTTTCCCACAATTGCAAATGCACTTTTAGTGTTAGTAAAGATGGTGGTAGAAGTAGACAGACTAGAACCCAAATGACCGAAGAAGACCTTTGACCATATACATTGAGCACATGCTGTAAAAACTATCCTATATTCCGCATCCAACTAAAAGTGGTCATACTAGGCTACTTCTTGCTCAACCAAGATATGCATGAGCTACCAAAAACGAAATAAAAAATTATTAATGGAGACATGAATTTCATAGTAACCAATCGATTGTGAGTCATGCAAAACATGTAAATTTGGCAATAATCATGCCCCGTTGGGATAAAAAAATCCAACTAGTCATTTATCACTCAATTAGTTAAAGATACGCTTACCTAGCAGCCAATATTTCACATCTTGACAATGCATAAACCTACTCATCTTTTGGACAAAAAATTGAATATGAACCTATCTTGACAATGCATAAACCTACTCATGTAAGGGACAAAAAACTGAATATGAACCTGACTTGTGCATAAATAAATCAAGCACCAAGAACATCTAAGATCATATGCATCTCTAGCATCATAAAAACATAACCACAACCCTATTTCCATGGGAGTGGCAATACGTTAGTCTCCAATGGCAACGCATTGCAATAACATGCCCACATATTTTGGGACAAAAGGTTATTCCCGCATCAATTTGCATCAATTGAAATGCGCACATAATGATGCAAATGTTTCAAATCTAACACGTCAAAAGAGTCATGAAAATCAGCCTTAAATTAAAAAATATGCCTCTCATTTGGACCAATGAGCAACATCACCTACATGTTTAACGTATAAGCTACTTTGAATTGGACCGTTCTCAAAACCATGTGCCAACAAGTTTGCATGTATCTTGTCATACCATGGCTATTGCTTGCTTCAAAGCATATAATTCCTTTTTGAACATGCAAACCTTTTTTTCATGGATTTTTTGCATAATACCACTATGTTGAAATACATACACTTCTTCTTGTAAATCACCATTTAGAAATACAATTTTAATGTCCAACGCATCTACATTCCAAAGAGGATGAGCTCCATTTAGTGCACAAATGGTACAAAAACTGGTAATTCATCATGTGAAAGAAAAGGTCTTATCAAAATCAATGCCTCTCTCTTGAACATAACCTTTGGCAACAAGCTTTACACCTATCAATTGTTGCATCTCGTTTTTATCTTAGCTTCTATACCCATTTAGTGCCAATAAACATTTTTCCTAGATGAAATCACATAAAGAATGAGTACTATTCCTCATATTAGCATCATATTTAGATTGCATAGGAACTATCCAATTTTTCATATTTTATGCTTCATGAAAAGAAACAAGCTTATTTTCATCAGAAAGACTAGACGCAATCATATCATAGCAATCTGATGCAAAGCAAGCACTATGAGAGCCTAAATGAGTACCTTATGACAAAGATGCATTTAATTTGCTACGTTTCAAAGTCTACACCAACCATTTAGGCATATTTTTTGTCTTTTCTATGTAATCCCTCTCACCAAGAAGTACATCATGTAAATCTATATTAGAAATCAAATTATCAAAATCATCCTCTCAAAACTATAAAGGCTAAGAAATAACCTGATTCGGACCAAGACTTGACTCTTCACCTATAAAAAGAGGTAGAAAAGTGTCATAGAAATCTTTTGATCCAGCTCACGTCTCCTTGGTACATGAAACGTGAATACCAAATTTTTGTCTTCCACAAAAACAACATCAAGGGTAATCGCATAATTTCTAGATTGTGAATGATATAGTTTATAGCCTTTTCTTCCAAAATTGTATAAAAAAATAGATTTCACTACTTTATCTCGTAGTTCTCTGCTCGAGAGTGTAAAAAACAAAGATCAACATTTTGATTATTTGAAAACACATTAATTGTTGATGGGTTATGTTGACTATGTGATCGAGAGTGTAAAATACAGAGATCAACATTTTGATTATTTGAAAAGACATTAGTTGTTGACGGGTTATTTAGACTATTTTGACATGTGCAATATTCTTTTTCCATGAAATGAGTGTGTTTACAATTTCGATATGATATTAGGGTTTTCACTTTGATCTATTTGTTTCCAGAAGCAATATTTGTAATAAAAACAGATTAGCCAAAATTTTAGCATCATTCACTTTATTGATCATGTTTTGATCAAACTTTCACCAACGACTTTGAGCACCCTTGTGGGGGGTTCCTCACAATTATAACATTGATGGTAGGTGTTGCTAGGAAGAAACTATAAGAGACAAAGAAATAATGGGAAAATTTGGCCACTAAATTGTTTTTGTAAAACCCCTCTCTATGATGCAAATCTGTCATGCCTTCAAGCCTTGTAAATGTTCGGTAAGAGGAGTTCTCTAGTGTCACAGTGCCATTTTGTAATCATCGTCAACGAAACACTAGAGATAGAGTAGTGATTTTGTTCAATGCCCATTTAAATGTATGAATGGAAATAAGTTCGGGATCATGTATATAGATAAATGATCCTGTATTTTTAAGGGCGTTTTGTCATTTTAGTTAAGAGAGGACTAAGTTCAAGAAGTGTAGTACCTAAATTCTCTTTCTTGAGCTCTTACCATCTTCTCTATGAGTTTGTATGCATGTATATGACTTGGAATGTCTCCCAAGGAGTGGTATCTAGCGGTTCACCATATCTTTCCGTTGTTTTCTTGCATGAATGAGGTTAATGAAGTCTTTGAGTGGAAGTAAGTCATTCTTGAGAACTAGATTTTCACCAAAATTTTGTGCCGTAGGGCTCAGGATGCTTTCAAATGACTTCCTAGGTCCAGTTTTCCTCTACTATTTGATGAGCCTCTCCAATATACAACTGATCCAAAGTGGAGCAAAAAAGTCGATGTTGAAGGATTGATACTATGTCTTATTATTCCTTCCATATTTATCATAGTTGTTTATGTGCACGGGTGCATCTCTATATTATAGCACATTCCTTGTGGATACATTGTGTTTTCAGCTCCTTTTAAAGCATTGTTCCATTGGTATGTTATTTCACGTTTGTTCTTCTTTTAAGAGCATTTTATCCAACATCTTATATACTTCATGAAAGCCTTGAGTAAATATATAAAGGAAGGGCTTCACTTTAGTTGAGATTCCTTCTTACACACATACACACACACGAGGACTCGCCAAGTTCTTCAAATCTATTTGAGGTAGGAATAGTCTAGAGACACCATTGGTCCATGAGCATTCACGCACGTATGAAAATATCGACACGATTGATTGGTTCCAAGGCTTTTTTTTTCTTTCAATGGTATTTATTTGAAAGGAAGCTCAGTCAAAGCCTTATGTGTTCAAGTTAAAATGTATTGAAAGAAACATTGTGCAAGTGAAGAGCGTAGCATCAATGAGACCCCCCAATGAGACTATGGAAGCATTACAAGAAAAGGGTTCTGTAAAAGCATCTAGTTTCAATGGCCGGAAAATTACAAGGATAGGCTCGCCATATTGACCAAAGCATTCCCAACAACTTGCTCGGATTGAACACACAACCTCCTCTACAAGTGAAGGGCATATCACCTATGAGACCCCACATACCCCATAAAACAACACTTAGACTATCGAATCATCACAAAAAAGGTTTGTTTGAAAGCATCTAGTGCCAATGGACGGAAAACCTTATAAGGATAGATCGGCCACAGTGCCCAAGCATGCCATGCCAGCAACCTGCAAGAATTGAATACACAACCTCCACCTCAACAGATGAATGCCCAACTAACTCCCAATGGCATGTTTGAGTTTGACTTCATACTCTCACATGCATCAAATCTACTAGAGTTTGACGGCTCGAAGCTAGAAAAATGAGCGAGACGATCATAAATATTCAAAAATGGTCCCGAGGTCTGAGTCCCGACCATCCTTCTCTACTTCGTGCGATGCCTTTTCAAGTTATATCTGCCTGTATTTATCAAACCAGCATAATCTTCTAGTGCCGTTAAACTTGAAACGCTCGTTACGTCAAGAGCTAGTCAGCAAGGCCCTGAAAAACCATCCATGGATATCATGCAGATTGGTCTTCTTCTACACACGTACTGATAAAATCAATGGCCCATGGCTCAAAGCTCAAGCTGCACGGTTTGAATACTTCCACTAAATACTGCCATTACATACTCCTCAATGTTGATCACCTCTCCGACTCAGCGCAACATGTTAAACACGCTCTCAGCGTCACTCGGATCTCCTCATGCACATTGGTATCAGCTCCGTATGTCCCTCGAGTTTATCCTGCGGATATTGCCCTCTACTCTGCAGGTTCTCCGCTTCACATCTATCATGCGAGGGAAGACACATCACTCAAGTCCCGATCGCTCACTACTACAACTTCGGTAGGGTCGCCTGCCCCTCGCCGTTCACTGTCATATCGTGTATCTTTTTCTTCTCTTCAAGTTCTCCGCTTCACATCGCTTACTATTACAACTTCGGTCGGGTCGCCAGCCCCTCGCCGTTCGCCGTCATATCATGTTTCTCTTTCTTCTATTCAAGGTCGCTTGTCCCATGTATCCCTGCATGCTGCAACATTAGCCAACATTTCCGATCTTTACCACTCTTCTGCATATATCGTTGACAAGTCTGTCTAAACGAAACTTCCTTTCATCTTGAGCGCTAAGGTATTATATCCACGCAGCTTGACTCGAACGCAACACAATCCTCACTTTCCATGTGACTTGATGTATCCGGTCATACAGTTGTCCAGGCCCTTTGTTGTAGTTTAGTCGGATCTTGATTCCTGAATCCTCACCAGCCTGATGTATCTGGTCATATAATCTATGATGTCCTTTGTTTCCCTTTCGCGTGGATCCCGCTCCTTGTCTGTTGTGGTGATAAGATCAAGTTTGTTCCCATTCTGAGCTTCATAAAGTAAGAAAGACCAAGCTTTTTATCATGGTTACCTCTTAAAAGTTTCAAGTCATGGATTCCTATTTGTTGTTGGAGTCCAGGGTCTATCGAAGCACCTGACTAGCATAAGGAAGAACAAGAAGAAGCTTTGATAACAACACAACAGAGAATGTACTACCAAGTGAATGTACAAAAAGTAAGTGACCCATTAGGGTTACAGGCATATATAAAAGCTAGGGGAAGAAAACCTCCTAAAGAGGGAAAAAGTGGCCCAATGGTCCTAAGTGTCTCCACACAGATTACGATAGAAACATATCAACCAATCCCTTCTAGGAGTGATGCAATCAAGAAGGTAGCACTCATGTATAACAAAGCACCAAGCTATGTAGGTTCTTGGACACTTTGTATCTATAGTGGTAGAGAATGTAGCACGCATTGCTTTGAAAAGTTAATTACTCCAATAAAGATAAGGGTGTAGCTCGCATTCTCTAATTTGTTTTTGTACATGTAAGGTACTGTTGGAAAGCCCATGCAATGATCTTTCAAAATGGGAGCTCTATATTGAGGATCCAAGATATTTGGCATGGGTTAGAGATAGGTTCCAAATAGGAAGGTTAAGAACAAGGGCACAAGACACCAAAGTTGCGAACAAGAAGGTTGAAGACACCAAGGTTGAGAGCAAGGGTTCAAGAAACCAAGGTTGAGAACAAGAAGGCTAAAGAGATCAATTCAAGGGGAGATTTGAACATTCACAACAATGATCTTTTGAAGTGAAAGAGAATGTTGGACTCAAGAGATGAGAGGTGAAAGGTGGTTGAACCACATCTTTAGAGAGAGGATTATGAAGTAATCCCCAACCATGGCCTTAAGCTAGGTGGTTCGTCCATCATACTTCTATTCAATAGGTCCTCAGTTCAATTCCCCTTGGATCAACAAGCTATATGGACAAAAATCAATCCACAAAATTAATTAAGTCCAAGCTTTGTGAAAAGCTTCAATCTTCCCCCTAGATAGAGCCTTTGTGAAAAGAATTGTAGCATTATTCTAGCCAAACTGATCTCTCAAGTACAGAATCTCTCGTTAACATAATGATTGTGCACCTCAATGTGCTTTGTGCGAGCATGCAACACAAGGATCCTCACAAGTACTAATGCACTTTGAGAATTGGTTAAGGTGGTAGTAGAGCAAGAGAGACCAAGACCCAAAATAGCCAAATAACATTTGAGCCACACACACTCAATAGTCTATCTAAATCGTTCTTTACTCCTACAAAACTTTCTCCTTCAAATATTGGCTCCTCTTTTAACTCTATCTTTTTATTAATGATCCTTTATTCCTTTTCTACACTTTTAAGTTGATCGTTCCTTGCAAAACTTCCACCGAATTTCAAAACAAACGCAAGGACTCATATAGGTATCTTATCTTTCCCATATCATGGATATTGTACAGAGGAGCATAGAGGTGGCATAAATTAGCCTTCTTATCTTTTTTTCGGTCTCCATGCCTTTCAATCTCTATGCTTACAGTCTCCACTCCCCAGTAGGATCACCAAAGTGTTAATCGCACTCTCTCTACTAACATTTTATAGCCAAAAAATAGGTATTATAGAAGGGTTTCGTCTATGGCAGTCATACAAATAACTGTAGGCCGAGTACTTTTTCCAACACAACTTATAGATTAGGACCGAACAACATCACTAGTGTACTTGCTGAAATTTACACACAATTAACTTAATAATCCCAATGAATCTCTCACTTCTTATAGTGTAGACTATCAGAAATACTTCTTCCAACTTCAGTGTGTGTACAAAATCACTTGCAAACTCACTTCACCATAACATTAACTTCAATTATATACCAAAGATTACATTGATAAGTAATGCAAAACAGAAGGAAGAACATACACGAAATTGAGGGAAAACATCAGTGCCTTGAGAATATGCATGCCAACTAGGTTGCACTAACTCATTGCCTCTCTTATTCTCTCGTCAAAACACTTGTTTCATTAATAGATAGATGAAAGGTTACAATGATTTCATAAGTCCCTTCACCAGAAACTAAAAAAATGCAAAAAATAAGTACTATCTCAGTGTGCTACCTAATCGTGTATTTGGTATTGATTTCCCTTTTGATTTATTGTCTTGGACATAAGGATCAAACTCATGGGCGAATTATACTCCCCCTCCATGAGAACTTATTCTTTTTATGTTTTTTACATGTTTTATTTTCCAGAAGAGGTAAATATTTTAGAAAGCATGAAAACATTTCATCCTTATGCTTCGTGAAGTACAAAATAGTCCATCTACCACAATCATCTGTAAATGACACATAATACCTTGATCCTAAGATTTAAGGTTCTCTGCTTTGTCCCCAAACATATGTGTGGATCAGCTCTAGAAGATCTTCATGCATGTATCCCTTCTTAGTGAATGGTTGCCTATGTGAGTTTCCAAATAGACATGCACTACATGTGTATATTGTGTGCTTATTTGTGATATTGGGTAGTCCAAGCACACTCTAATCTCTAGTGGCTCTTTCTCGAACACATAGCCTCTTATGCCAAACCTTAAGATTTCATTGTGGTTGGGGCACCAAAGTTGAACATGTAAAGAGAGATGGTGGATGCAAATCGAAGATGAGTTGGTGGTGCTACAACCAGCTTCACACTAGCCAACTGAGACTTCAGAGTTGGTTAATAGACCCTTTGAACTTCCTAAATCCACAAGATAATCACCCAAGTGTTTTGGAACAAGTATCTCAAAAGTTTGAGTCAAGACGGACTAGTTGCAAAATGACTAGCTCCCAAAACTTGCTATTTTTGTACATACACCTATTGGAAAACATAAAGAGTGCTCTCAATCTGGTGGGAAATAGAAAACTTCCTTTTGGAAGTAACAAATAGACTTATATACCTTGCTAGTCCAAGTTAAAACATGTCTAATGATCAATTGAGCATTCACAACAACACTTAGCAAAATCACAAACACTCCTGCCATTTTCGAGGCTGTGTAGAGACTCAACCAGTGAGCAGCAAAACATAGATTTCTTAGAAAGTGTAGCTTGAATGAACATGAAATTTTGTGAGCGTAAGATAGACTTATAGAGCCATGCAATGCACTTTAAAACTCTGAAAAAGAGTATGTATAGCCTGCAATATGAGCATTGGAATTTATTGTTCTAAGTGAGTATAATGGAGGATAAAACAGAGAAGAAGTAAATGAGGAATGTATAGATTCACATACAATTACAACCACATTGGAAATGAGTTGTTGCACAATGGGAGTAGAATGATAGAGCTATGGGCTAAACTCTTTAATCTCTACAAATGAACATGAAGTGGGCATGAATCAATGCCTCTAATGGCGACTTCCTTCTTGCTCTTTTTATAGCTACTTTTGGAGGTGGTTTTGAATTCGAATTCAAATAACTTCACCTAAAAGTGATGCTAAGAATTAGGAGATATCCTCTCAGCCGATGTATTCTTGGTTTAGGTAGTTAGAGCCATGAATTTCCTTTTTACATCATGGATGAATTAATCCATTTTCTCTTTCACAATTACAAGAGATAAAATATACTCTTTTACAAGAGGTCTTCATATGTCTACACATATGAATACAAATGAACATAAATCAAATCATATCAAAAATGTAGGCTTGGGTAAAATTCACCAATAGCTCTGCCTCAAGCCTAACATGCTTGGCCTCCAATTAAGTCTTCAATTGTCCTTGGTTTCGTGCAAGCCAATCCTCAACTTGAAACTACTCAATTTTGTACCATCAAGAGCTTTAGTCAACATGTCTGCATATTGCATATTTTTAGAGACATAGGATAGTTGAATATCCTTGCTCATTAGCTTCTCCCTTACATAATGGTAGTGGACTTCAATATGCTTGGTTCTAGCATGTTATACCAGATTAGCTGCAATATGTAGTGAGCTTGTGTTGTCACCAAAAATGTGAAGTGTTGAAGAATGAAGTCCAAGATCTATATAAAAAGCTTTTAAACACATGATTTCCTGAGTTGCATTAGCAGGACCTCTACATTCGGCTTCAATAGAAGATAATGCCACTCTTGGTTGCTTCTTGGATGACCAAAAAATGATTTTTGAACCTAAAAATGATACATACCCGGATGGGCTTGTTCTATCATCTCTAGATCCGGCCCAATCCACATCTGAGTAGGCCTTTGGCTCAACATCTAAAGTAAATTGATAAAACAAACCTTCATTTATGGTCCCCTTCTTTAGGACTCTCTTGGCCCCTTCCATATGTGGTATTCTCGGCTTATGCACAAAGTGACTTAATATGCTAACACTGTACCATATATCCACCCTTATGAGTGTTGCATAGTTCAAACTTCCAACCAAGCTTTGATAGCTTGTGATGTCTTCAATTGGCTCTCCCTCATAAGCATTAAGCTTATGATTTTGCTCCATAGGTGTACCTGCACACTTCGTGTTTTCCATCTTGAACTTGATGAGCATGTCATGCACATACTTGCTTTGTGTGATGTATATACTTGAACCTGTGTAGATTAACTCCAATCCAAGAAAGTAAGTGAGTGGTCCAAGATCGCTTATTTTAAAGTCCTCCTTTATTTGATTTTTTACCTGTTTGAGTCCATCAAGACCATTCCCTATGATAATAATATCATCAACATACACACATAGATAGATCACCTCAGATCCATTCCTTTTTATGAACAAAGACGTATCCACCTTGTTAGCTTTGAATCCTAGGTCCTGTGAATAAGTCACCAATCTGAAATTCGAAGCTCTTGGAGCTTGCTTCAATCCATACAAGGCTTTCTTTAATTTTCCTACATAGTATGGATGACGTGCATCCTCATATCCAAGAGGTTGTGCCATATACACTTCCTAAAAAATCCATCCATTTAAGAAAGCATTATTTACATCAAGTTGATAGAGCTTCCAATTTCTAGATGCATCAAGACTAATGAGAACCCTATTTCTAGGCATTTTTGCAACCAGAGAGAAAGTCTCCTCATAATCAATACCATGGGTTTGAGCAAACCCTTTAGCAAATAACCTTTCTTTATGTCTATTTATACTTCCATCTGGATTGCTCTTGATTTTGTATATCCATTGAGATCCAATAACCTTCATAGATGGCTTGTTAGGTACAAGCTCCCAAGTGTTATTCTCCTTCAAGGCTTCCATTTCTTCATCCATTGCATCTCTCCAAGCTTTCTTGATTTCAGCTTCTTCAAATGTAGTAGGTTCTTCATTGGTTGAATCCTTTGCAATGTAGATTGAGTGCTTGGTGACCAAAGAAGTATCATAACCATACCTCTCTCATTTCTTCTTCTCCCTTTAAGGCCTTGTAAGTGGCTGATGTGAACTCTCGGGTCCATATGTAGCATCTTGCATCTTTGCTTTACTTTTGCTCCTCCATAGCTTTAGACTTTCCAAGTCTTCTAGGTAAATCTCCAAATCACTTTCTTCAATTTGCATGGGCTCCTTTGGTTGAAGTGAGTGATGGAAAATCTTCATCCAAGTCATAAAGCATCTTCGCTTTCCTATCATCATCAAACCATGATATGTCTCATAGAAAATTACATCTATACTCACAAAAAATCCTTTATTAGTTGGATTGTATAATCTATATCCTTTTAGGTTTTGGTCATAACTGATAAATTTGCACTTCTCTACCTTGGGATCCAATTGTTACTATTAGTGTCGATGTGAAAGGCCAAACTCTGTGTGGCCTTAGGAGCTCGGTTTTCTACTCCGAGCATATCTTCGTGGGCTCTCAAGAAGGAGAGAGCACTATGCTGCATCGCCATCAAATTACTTCACCAATTCCCCTCTTACTTGAGAAGCAATGTGAGCATAGGCTAAGCATCCAAAGATTTTACAATGCTCTAGACTAGGTCTTCTTCCACTCCACACTTCATATGGACTGGTTCCATCTAGCGACTTAGATGGAAGTCTATGTATGATATATGTGGCTATAGACACAACCTCTACCCATATGTAGTTTTGCAATTTCTTTTCATTGAGCGTGGACCTTGCAGATTCTAGAATAGCTTTGTTTCTACTCTCTACTACACCATTGAGTTCCAGTGTATAGCTTGTAGTGACTTCCCTTTTAATGCCTCTTTCATGCAAGTAGGAATCCAATTCAGAAGAGAAGTATTCTCCTCCAAGATCTGATCTGAGTCTTTTCAAAGTCATACCTGTTTGGTTTTTAATAAGAGCAACATACTTCTTAAAGCAATTAAAAACTTCATCCTTGTGCTTCATGAAAAATTGAATGGTCCACCTACTACAATAATCTATGAAAGATACATAATATCTTGATCTTCATATAGATGAGTCCTTACTAGGACCCCACACATCCGTGTGCACTAGATCCAAAAGATTTTGATACACATATCCCTTCCTATTGAAAGATTTTCTATGATCCTTGCCAAATTGACAAGCTTCACACTTATAAATCATGTGTTGCCTTGTGCTATTAGGCAATCCAAGTACACTTTGGTCCCTACAAATTTGTTTGAGCATCCTCTCACCAATGTGAGAAAGCCTTTTGTGCCATATCTCCAGCTCTATGAGAGTTTGAGATCCACAGCTATATAAAGCTACATTCTTTCTATCTTCCACTTCAAAAGTGAAAAGCCTTCCTGTCTTTTGTCCTTTGGCAATCCTTCTAAATCCTTGCCTTGGGCCTTCAATATATGATCCAAATCCGTTGAATCTAGCCTGGAATCCTTTTTCAACAATCTGACCTACATTTATTAAATTCTTGGTAATTGTAGGGACATACAAGACTTTGCTTAAGAGGTTCGTATTCCCATCTGATGTCTTCACATTACCTATCTTCTCCACCGAGTGCTTTATATCATTTGCTATTTGCACTTCATGTTGTTGTGAGGATCTTCCAAATCCGAAAGTAAAGCCACATTTCCTGCTACATGATTTGAGCATCCCGAATCAATGTAAAAGATTTGAACATCATCCTTACCCTTCTTCACTGGAAGATTCATAATCAATAATGAATCTTCTTGACTCTCGTCCTCTGCATAGTTATTGTAATCTCTTCTACCTCTATGGCCACTTTGATAGTTGTAGTTGTTGTTGTAGCCTTCATTGTATCTACCTCTATTTGATCCATAGCCACATATATTCAATCCTCTTCCTCTTGAGTTACTCATGTTCCTAAAACATTCTTCAGTAGTATGATTAGATAAGCCACATATATTGTAAGGTTGAGATGATTGGAATCTCCCATTGCCTTGCTTTCCACCTCTACATGTTCCTCTAGCTCTTCCTCTACCTACAAATTTTGTTTGGGAAGAGCTCCCTTCATCTTCATTCTTCTCATTCTTTGACTTGTCCTTGAACTTAGCTTTATGAGAATATAAGGCAGAAGTTTAATTACCTCTTGAGGACTCACCACCTTTGCTAATCTTTGCTTCATGAGTGAAGAGTTGGCCCATGAGTGTGTTGAGGTCGGGTACATGCATATCCATGTACAAAACCAAGGTTGCTGTGAAGGACTCCCACTTCTCATCTGCTTTGATTCCATTTATGATTTTTCTAATGATTTGTTCCTCTTCAATTAGCTCTCCAAAGTGGTGCCGAAATCGCGATCTGAGCTCGTTTTGGCCTCCGAACGCACTATCGTAGCGCTTGTGCACGCTATTTCGTCTTTTTCTGCCAAAGGTATATACCAGTTTCTGTTCGCCAGTTTAAGCGTCTTGAAGTCTGCTACAGGTCTAGCAGAACTCGTCTCGACAATTCTGTTCAACTTTTTGAGATACAATCAATTTCTTGCATCAAGGTATCTTAGTCACCGGCCATGGCTGAAAGTAGTGATGTATTCCGTATGTTGGCTATTGAGGATACCTTGGATGGTACCAACTACCCATTATAGGCTTATATGATGCGACATGTATTGGTTGCAAAAGGACTGTGGAACATTGTGTAGGGTGTTGAAAGACGTCCTGTTACACCTGCAACTACAGGTACTGCAAATACAGGTGCTGGAGCTGATGAAGATGGTGTCGAAGATGATATTCCGCAGATTCCTATTCATGCTGTTGTTTCTGTTGCACCTACTACAGAGAAAATTCATTGGGATGGCAGAGATACCCAGGCACATGCATTGATAGCTTTGTCTGTCAAACGTGCCATTATTCCTCATATTCACTCTTGCAGAACATATAGGGATGCTTGGGATACACTAACCACATTGTACCAAGCTAGGAATGAGGCTCGTGTTGCTTACCTTCGAAAACAATTGGAGAGTGAGCACATGAATGAAGGTGATTCTATGGAGAGTTTCCTAACAAAGATCAAATATTTGAAGGAACAGTTGATTTCTGCGCCAGATAGCTCACTTGTGCAGACCCTTCTGAATGGTCTTCCTGATTCATATCAGAGTTTTGCTTCTACTCTTCAGTTGATGATGAAAGGCAATCCGAATG
Source organism: Ceratopteris richardii (assembly GCA_020310875.1). Classification (NCBI taxonomy): domain Eukaryota; kingdom Viridiplantae; phylum Streptophyta; class Polypodiopsida; order Polypodiales; family Pteridaceae; genus Ceratopteris; species Ceratopteris richardii. The sequence continues at coordinate 8,231,946 of CM035435.1, read as the reverse complement.
CCTTATCATTTGAGGAGTTAGTCTCTATTCTATTGTAGGAAGATCAGTCCAGGTAGAACAGGTCCATTATGTGTGTTGCAGATCAAGCTTTCCTGGCTAGTCAGAAGGGCAAAGGAAAATGGAGCTCTTCTACTAGTAGGCAGAAGTCTGCAAATGCTGCACATTCGAAGAACCAGGATAAAGATGAGAAGAAATCATAAAAGCAGAAATTGTTTTGCAAGTACTGTAAAGGGAATGATCATATTATAAAGAACTGTCCAAAACTGGCTGCAAAAGAGGCAAAGAAGAAAGAGGCTTGAATGGTTCTTGTAGAGGCTTCTACACCAAAAACAGAGTCTGCAAATCTTGTGCAGGAAGAAAAATGGGTGTTTACTAATGTTCGCAGTTTTGACCCATCTTCTCATGAGCAGTGCATGTCTGCAGTGGACTCAGATGTTTGGTACTTTGACAGTGGGGCGACCAAACATATTACCTCGCAGCGCAATTTCTTCTCTTCATTGGAGCCTGCCCCTACAGGGAATATTGTCACATGTGCCAACAACTCCTCTTATCCTCTTATGGGAGTTGGTAAGATCATTTTGACTACTGCTGATGGTAGTTCTTTCACCTTGTCAGATGCTTTATTTGTGCCAGGGATCAAGAAGAATCTGTTATCAGTTTCTGCATTAGCCAAGATTGGCTTGGTTGTGAAATTTGTTGATGACAGATGTATAGTTCATGATCTGTCAAATAGCGATGTTATTATTGCTTCTGGCATTTTATGTCATGAGTTATATAAGCTCATAGACTATGAAAGATCTGTGAACGATTCGGCATGTGCAGTTCATGATTCTCAGGCTATCTCAGATGCAAAGCTTTGGCATGCACGCTTTGGTCATCAGAATTTTGCTAGTTTACTACGCCTGCAGAAATCTGATATGGAATCTTCTTTGCCCAAGCTTGAGGCACCTGGAAAACATGTATGTGAAGGCTGTATTTTGGGCAAATTGCAGCGTTCCTCCTTTGCAAAAGATGGTTCAGTTCGGGCTACACAAAAATTGCAGCGTGTACATAGTGATGTCTGTGGTCCTATGTAGACACCTTCTTTTGGAAACTATCTTTACTTCGTGACTTTCATTGATGATTTTTCCAGGCATGCATGGGTATATCCATTGAAGGCAAAGTCCGAAGTGTTTTTGTGCTTCAAACAGTTTTTGGTTTTGGCTAAAAATCTGTCAACATGTAAAATGGGCACCCTCCGTTCTGATCGAGGGGGGCAATATATGTCTTCTGATTTTAATGCATTTCTGGCTGAGCGTGGGATAAAACACCAGTGTACAGTGCCGTATACACCTCAACAGAATGGAGTTGTTGAACGGAAGAACAGGTCACTCATGGAGATGGCGAGGTGTATGGTCAAGAGTCAAGCTCTACCACATAGTTTTTGGCTTGAGGCTATCATGTGTGCAGCATATGTACTTAACAGGTGTCCCACTAAAGCGCTACAGTCTATCACTCCATATGAGGCTTGGCATGATCGCAAGCCATCTGTTGCTCATCTGCGGGTTTTTGGTTGTTTGGCATATGCACTAGTGCCTGAACAACATCGCAGAAAATTGGATGATAAGGCAGTAAAATGTATTTTTGTTGGGTACAGTTCTGAAAGTAAAGGTTATCGTCTGTATCATCCACAGACTAAACGCATTCTAGTTAGTCGTGATGTTGTCTTTGTGGAAGATGCTATTCATCCATTGCTTTCATGTACTAAGGAGACATCTGTTAGCTCTAAAGACATGTATGATACTTTGATGCCTCTTTTTACAGGTGGACAGTCTAGTGCTGGTCCTAATGAGGCAACTTCTCAACCTTTGCAGGTTTCATATGATGATGCAGATCATTCCATTTCTGATGCAGATTTACATGATGCACTTGTTGATGAGAGAGCTGATATTGAGCATGCAAAAACTATGCCAAAATGGCTGGTGCAGACTTTGCGTGACAACAAATTAGATGCACCTTTGTCATATCGTACTCGTTAAGGCTCTCATAGTGCCTCCTTTGCATCAGATTGCTATGCTATGGCTGCGTCTAGCCTCTGTGATGAGAATGAGCCTGTTTCTTTTGATGAAGCATAGAATTCAGAGAATTGGATGGCTATTATGCAATCTGAATATGATGCTATAATGAAGAATGGTACATGGTCTTTATGTGGCTTGCCTCCTAGCAAGAAGGCCATTGGCACTAAGTGGGTATACAAGCTGAAGCGTAAACCTGATGGTACAGTTGACATGTATAAGGCTAGGCTTATTGCAAAGGGTTATGCGCAGGAAAGAGGCATTGATTTTGATGAGACCTTTGCACCTACATGCCGTATGACTACTGTTTGGAGCATTTGTGCACTTGCAGCCCATCATGGTTGGAATGTACATCAGTTGGAGGTTAAAACAACATTTCTGAATGGTGACTTGCATGAATAAGTGTATGTTTTTCAGCCTCGTGGCTTTGTGCAGAAAGGGCATGAAAACCAGGTGTGCAGGTTAGTGAAGGCGTTATATGGCTTAAAGCAAGCACCACGTGCTTGGTATGAGAAGATACATGCCTATCTGATTGCACATGGTTTTGAGAACAATCCAACGGAAAGCACCTTATATGTTAAGCATGCTAATGATCTACTTCTGATCATTGTTGTCTATGTTGACGACATGTTGCTCACTCGTCCTATTGAGAAGCATATTGCTGATTTTAAGGCTGATTTGCATGCCTCATTTGAGATGTCTCATTTGGGGCATTTGCATCACTATTTGGGCATTCAGTTTATGCAAGTTTATGGTGGAATGGCTTTGTGTCAAACGAAACACATTGACACATTATTGAAGCGTTTTGGCCTTGAAGACTGTAAGCCTATTGCCACTCCTATGGAGACAGGTTTACGATTGAGTCTTCATGATGCTGGAGATGCATTTGATGCTGTTCTCTATCAGCAGGCTATTGGATGCTTAATTTACTTATGCATTACTCGGCCAGATATTTAGTTTGTTGTCTCACAGATGAGCAGGTTTATGCATTGCCCAGGAGTCATGAATTGGAAGGCGGTTAAGCGCATCTTTTGCTACTTGAGTGGTACTCGGCTACTTGGGTTGTTTTATCCCAAGGGGGGATCACTACCGCCAGATTTGCATGCTTTTTCTGACTGAGATTGGGCTGGTTGCTATGACACCCGTGTGTCCACTAGTGGTTTTTGCTTCATGCTTGGTAGCTCATGTATATCTTGGTTGAGCAAGAAGCAGCCTACTGTGGCCACTTCCAGTTGTGAGGCTGAGTATAGGGCAGCTTTCACAGCGACTGTTGAGTGTGTGTGGCTGAGACGAGTTATGGCTGATTTGGGTGTTGGCCAGTCTTCTGCCACCACCATCTTCACTGACAGTCAGAGTGCATTGGCAAATGCAAGGAACCCTGTGTTCCATGCTCGCACTAAGCACATTGAGGTGCATTATCACTATGTCAGGGAGAGGTTCTCTGCTAGGGAGATCAGCTTGGCATATGTGCCCACGCAGGAGAACATTGCAGACCTTTTCACGAAGGCTCTGCCTAGGGAGAAGTTTGAAGCTTTACGCAAAGCTTTGGGCTTGCTTCCTTTTGTGGAGTGATTTCCACATAGCTTGGCACTTCCTTATACATGAGTGCCAGCTCCTTGTTCACCGCATCACTCCCAGGGGGGATTTGTTGATATATTTAGGTAGTGATGTGTGTGAACACACTAGGACAGTAGGGGCACTTTTTTCCCTCTTTAGGAGGTTTTTTTCCCCCGGCTTGTATATACGCCTATTGCCCTAATGGGCTACTTATCTTTGTACATTCTCTAGTAATACACTCACTATTGTGTGTTTGTGCTCCAAGCTTCTTCTTCTTCCTTGTGTTGTTCGCGTGCTTCCGCAGACATCTATCTCCAACAATCTCCCCCCGCCTTGCTTTCCACCTCTACCTCTTCCTCTAGCTCTTCATCTACCTGCAAAGTTTGTTTGGAAAGAGCTACCTTCATCTTCATTCTTCTTATTCTTTGACTTTTCCTTGAACTTGACTTTATCATAATATAAGGTAGAAGTTCGATAACCTCTTGAGCACTCACCACCTTTGCTAGTCTTTGCTTCATGAGTGAAGAGTTGGCCCATGAGTGTGATGAGATCACGTACATGCATAGCCATGTACAAATCCAAGGCTGTTGTGAAGGACTCCCACTTATCATCTACTTTGATTCCATTTATGATTTTTCTAAAGATTTGTTCCTCTTCAATTACCTCGCCAATGCTTCCAAGCTGATGTGAAATCTCCTTCATCTTTGTGACATAATCAACCACACTTTTCTTGGGGATTCTCTTCAATGTTGTGAACTCCATCCACAATTGTTTCTTCCTTCCTCGAGTGTTGGAGGAGAAGAAAGAAGAAAGTGCATTCCAAGTCTCTCTTGATGTCTTGCATCCTTTGACATGAGGTAAAAGAAAATCAGACTTTGAGTTTAGAATATAGGACCTTGCAAGCATCCTTTGAACACCAATTTCAAAGTCTTTCTTCTTCTTCATGTGATGATTGCCCTTTGTTCCTCATGGTTGGCATAGCTTTATCTCCAGATGTGTATCCAAAAAGATTCCTCTCTTGAAGGTAAGCCTAGATCCTTAGAGACCATCCTCCGTAGTTCTTTCTATCCAATTTTTCAATTGCTGATGGAAATCCATATCCCATGTTGATTGACTATGCTTGCATACCACTGTAAAGAGAGATAGTGGATGCAATGTGAAGATGAGTTGATGCTGCGACAACTAGCTTCACACGAGCCAACTGAGACTTCTGAGTTGGTTAGTAGACCCTTTGAGGTTTCTTAATCCACAAAAAAATCACCCAAGTGTTTCGGAACACATATCTCAAAATTTTGAGTCAAGATGGACTAGTTGCAAAATGACTAGCTTCCAAAACTTTCTATTTTTGTACATACACTTGCTAGAAAAATGAATAGTGCTCTCAAGTTGGTAAAAAATAGTAGAACTCATTTTGAACATAGCAAGCTAAAACATGTGAATTGATCAACTGAGCATTGAGAGCAAGATTTAGCAAAATCTACACCACTCTCGCCATTCTCGAGGCTTAAGAGAGATTCGCTCAGTGAGTAGAAAAACACTCATTTCTCACAAACCCTAAATCCATTCCTTATACATGAGTGCCAGCTCCTTGTTCACCGCATCACTCCCAGGCGGGATTTGTTGATATATTTAGGTAGTGATGTGTGTGAACACACTAGGACTACCAGGGCACTTTTTTCCCTCTTTTGGAGGTTTTTTTCCCCTGGCTTGTATATACGCCTATTTCCCTAATGGGCTACTTATCTTTGTACATTCTCTAGTAATACATTCAGTATTGTGTGTTGTGCTCCAAGCTTCTTCTTCTTCCTTGTGTTGTTCACGTGCTTCTGTAGACGTGTAGCTCCAACAAAAAAGTGATATCTACGTGGCCAGAAATGATTCTAAAATGGATCCATATAAGGAGGAATGCATCATTTTGAGGCCCAATGGATACCTTTAAACAAGATTTCATCAATTTCCACAAATAACATCAAAATCCTTGATGGGCAAAAATCATGTGCCTTTGACATAACCCTCTCTTTTGCACCTGTCAGGTCATGCATTTCCATAGTATGCATTAACATAGGGCCACATTACAAGGTCATGCATAGACACAATTGAGAATCCCAGGCAAATGGGACACACTTGACACATGTAAATTATTTTATTGATACTAACCACCTTCTTCTTCTTTTATGACTGTTCCAAAAAAAGAACAAGAAGAAAAAAATGAGGAAAATAGAGAAAAAGATGGGACAAGACTGTTGATATATTTAGGTAGTGATGTGTGTGAACACATTAGGACCGCCGGGGCACTTTTTTCCCTCTTTAGGAGGTTTTTTTCCCCCGGCTTGTATATACACCTATTGCCCTAATGGGCTACTTATCTTTGTACATTCTCTAGTAATATACTCACTATTGTGTGTTTGTGCTCCAAGCTTCTTCTTCTTCCTTGTGCTGTTCGCGTGCTTCCATAGACATCTATCTCCAACAATTGGTATCAGAGCAGGTCGTCGCTTCATCTAGGGTGCTGTCGACACTCCTTCATTTGCAGTCTCAGAATCGCACAAATTTTGGTGAGCATACTCAGCATGTTTCGGCCTCCGAACGCACTATCCCAGCGCTTGTGCAGGCTATTTCATCTTTTTGTGCCAAAGGTATATACCAGTTTCTGTTCGCCAGTTTAAGCGTCTCGAAGTCTGCTACAGGTCTAGCAAAGCTCGTCTGGGCAGTTCTGTTCAACTTTTTGAGATACACTCAATTTTCTACATCAAGGTATTTTAGTCACCGGCCATGGCTAAAAGCAGTGATGTATTCCGTATGTTGGCTGTTGAGGATAAGTTGGATGGTACCAACTACCCATTATGGGCTTATATGATGCGACATGTATTGGTTACAAAAGGACTATGGAACGTTGTGCAGGGTGTTGAAAGACATCCTGTTACACCTGCAACTACAGGTACTGCAAATACAGGTGCTGGAGCTGATGAAGATAATGTCGAAGTTGATATTCCACAGATTCTTGTTCGTGCTGTTGTTTCTGTTGCACCTACTGTAGAGCAAATTCGTTGGGATGGCAGAGATGCCCAGGCACATGCATTGATAGCTTTGTCTATCAAACGTGCCATTATTCCTCATATTCGCTCTTGTAGAACAGCTAGGGATGCTTGGGATACATTAACCACATTGTACCAAGCTAGGAATAAGGCTCATGTTGCTTACCTTCGATAACAGTTGGAGAGTGAGCACATGAATGAAGGTGATTCTATGGACAGTTTCCTAACAAAGATCAAAGATTTGAAGGAACAGTTGATTTCTGCTGATGAGGTTATACAAGATAGCTCACTTGTGCAGACCGTTCTGAATGGTCTTCCTGATTCATATCAGAGTTTTGCTTCTACTCTTCGGTTGATGATGAAAGGCAATCCGAATGCCTTATCATTTGAGGAGTTAGTCTCTGTTCTATTGCAAGAAGATCAGTCCAGGCAGAACAGGTCCATTATGCGTGTTGAAGATCAAGCTTTCCTGGCTAGTCAGAAGGGCAAAGGAAAATGGAGCTCTTCTACTAGTAAGCAGAAATCTGCAAATGCTGCACATTCGAAGAACCAGGATAAAGATGAGAAGAAATCACAAAAGCAGAAATTGTTTTGCAAGTACTGTAAAGGGAATGATCATATTATAAAGAACTATCCAAAACTGGTTGCAAAAGAGGCAAAGAAGAAAGAGGTTGGAATGGTTGTTGCAGAGGCCTCTACACCAAAAACAGAGTCTGCAAATCTTGTGCAGGAAGAAGAATGGGCGTTTACTACTGTTTGTACTTTTGACCCATCTTCTCATGAGCACTGCATGTCTGCAGTGGACTCAGATGTTTGGTACTTTGACATTGGGGCGACCAAACATATTACCTCGAAGCGCAGTTTCTTCTCTTCACTGGAGCGTGCCCCTACAGGGAATACTGTCACATGTGCCAACAACTCCTCTTATCCTATTATGGGAGTTGGTAAGATCATTCTCACTACTGCTGATGGTAGTTCTTTCACCTTGTCAGATGCTTTATTTCTGCCAGGGATCAAGAAGAATCTGTTATCAGTTTCTACATTAGCCAAGATTGGCTTGGTTGTGAAATTTGTTGATGACAGATGTATAGTTCATGATCTGTCAAATGGCGATGTTATTATTGCTTCTGGCATTTTATGTCGTGGGTTGTATAAGCTCATAGACTATGAAAGATCTGTGAATGATTCGGCATGTGCATTTCATGATTCTCAGGCTATCTGAGATGCAAAGCTTTGGCATGCACGCTTTGGTCATCTGAATTTTGATAGTTTACTATGCCTGCAGAAATCTGATATGGTGTCTTCTTTGCCCAAGCTTGAGGCACCTGAAAAACATGTATGTGAAGGCTGTATTTTGGGCAAAATGCAGAGTTCCTTGTTTCCAAAAGATGGTTCAGTTCGGGCTACGCAAAAATTGCAACTTGTACATAGTGATGTGTGTGGCCCTATGCAGACACGTTCTTTTGGAAACTATCTTTACTTCGTGACTTTCATTGATGATTTTTCCAGGCATGCATGGGTATTTCCATTGAAGGCAAAGTCCGAAGTGTTTTTGTGCTTCAAACAGTTTTTGGTTTTGGCTGAAAATCTGTCAGCATGTAAAATGGGCACCCTCCATTCTCATCGAGGGGGGGAATATATGTCTTCTGATTTTAATGCATTTCTGGCTGAACGTGGGATAAAACACCAGTGTACAGTGCCGTATACACCTCAACAGAATGGAGTTGGTGAATGGAAGAACAGGTCACTCATGGAGATGGTGAGGTGTATGGTCAAGAGTCAGGCTTTACCACATAGTTTCTGGCTTGAGGCTGTCATGTGTGCAGCATATGTACTTAATAGGTGTCCCACTAAAGCGCTACAGTCTCACTCCATATGAGGCTTGGCATGATCGCAAGCCATCTGTTGCTCATCTGCGAGTTTTTGGTTGTTTGGCATATGCACTAGTGCCTGAACAACATCGTAGAAAATTGGATGATAAGGCAGTAAAATGTATTTTTGTTGGGTACAGTTCTGAAAGTAAAGGCTGTCGTCTGTATCATCCACAGAATAAACGCATTCTGCTTAGGCGTGATGTTGTCTTTGTGGAAGATGCTATTCAGCCATTGCTTTCATGTACTAGGGAGACATCTGTTAGCTCTAAAGACATGTATGATACTTTGATGCCTCTTTTTACAGGTGGATAGTCTAGTGCTGGTCCTAATGAGGCAACTTCTCAGCCTTTGCAGGTTTCATATGATGATGCAGATCATTCCATTTCTGATGCAGATTTACATGATGCACTTGTTGATGAGAGAGCTGATATTGAGTAGGCAAAAACTATGCCAAAATGGCTGGTGCAGACTTTGCGTGACAACAAATTAGATGCACCTTTGTCATATCGTACTCGTTCAGGCTCTCATAGTGCCTCCTTTGCATCAGATTTCTATGCTATGGCTGTGTCTAGCCTCTGTGATGAGAATGAGCCTGTTTCTTTTGATGAAGCACAGAATTCAGAAAATTGGATAGCTGCTATGCAATTTGAATATGATGCTATAATGAAGAATGGTACATGGTCTTTATGTGACTTGCCTCCTGGCAAGAACGCCATTGGCACTAAGTGGGTATACAAGTTGAAGCGTAAACCTGCTGTTACAATTGACAGGTATAAGGCTAGGCTTGTTGCAAAGGGTTATGCCCACGAAAGAGGCATTGATTTTGATGAGACCTTTGCACCTACATGCCGTATGACTACTGTTCGGAGCATTTGTGCACTTCCCGCCCATCATGGTTGGAATGTACGTCAATTGGACATTAAAATAGCATTTCTGAATGGTGACTTGCATGAAGAAGTGTATGTTTTTGAGCCCCGTGGCTTTGTGCAGAAAGGGCATGAAAACGAGGTGTGCAGGTTAAAGAAGGCGTTATATGGTTTAAAGCAAGCACCACGTGCTTGGTATGAGAAGATACATGCCTATCTGATTGCACATGGTTTTGAGAACAGTCCAACTGAAAGCACCTTATATGTTAAGCGTGCTAATGATGTGCTTCTGATCATTGTTGTCTATGTTGACGACATGCTGCCCACTCGTCCTATTGAGAAGCATATTGCTAATTTTAAGGCTCATTTGCATGCCTCATTTGAGATGTCGCATTTGGGGCATTTGCATCACTATTTGGGCATTCAGTTTATGCAACTTGATGGTGGAATGGCTTTGTGTCAAACGAAATATATTGACATAATATTGTAGCGTTTTGGCCTTGAAGACTCTAAGCCTATTGCCACTCCTATGGAGACAGGTTTACAATTGGGTCTTCATGATGCTGGAGATGCATTTGATGATGTTCTTTATCAGCAGGCTGTTGGATGCTTGATTTACTTATGCATTACTAGGCCAGATATTCAATTTGCTGTCTCACAGATGAGCAGGTTTATGCATTACCCAGGAGTCACGCATTGGAAGGCGGTTAAGCGCATCTTTCGCTACTTGAGTGGTACTCGGCTACTTGGGTTATTTTATCCCAAGGGGGGATCACTTCCGCCAGATTTGCATGTTTTTTCTAGCTCAGATTGGGTTGGTTGCTATGACACTCGTGTGTCCACCAGTGGTTTTTGCTTCATGCTTGGTATCTCATGTATATCTTGGTTGAGCAAGAAGCAGCCTACTGTGGCCACTTCCAGTTGTGAGGCTGAGTATAGGGCAGCTTTCACACCGACTATTGAGTGTGTGTGGCTCAGACGCGTTATAGCTGATTTGGATGTTGGCCAGTCCTCTGCCACCACCATCTTTACTGACAGTCAGAGTGCATTGGCAGTTTCGAGGAACCCTCTGTTCCATGCTCGCACTAAGCACATTGAGGTGCATTATCACTATGTCAGGGACAGGTTCTCTGCTGGGGAGATCAGCTTGGCATATGTGCCCACGCAAGAGAACATTGCAGACCTTTTCACGATGGCTCTGCCTAGGGAGACGTTTGAAGCTCTCTGCAAAGCTCTGGGCTTACTTCCTTTTGTGGAGTGATTTCCACATAGCTTGGCACTTCCTTATACATGAGTGCCAGCTCCTTGTTCACCGCATCACTCCCAGGGGGGATTTGTTGATATATTTAGGTAGTGATCTGTGTGAACACACTAGGACCGTCGGGGCACTTTTTTCCCTCTTTAGGAGGTTTTTTCCCCCGGCTTGTATATACGCCTATTGCCCTAATGGGCTACTTATCTTTGTACATTCTCTAGTAATACACTCACTATTGTGTGTTTGTGCTCCAAGCTTCTTCTTCTTCCTTGTGCTGTTCGCGTGCTTCCGCAGACATCTATCTCCAACAAAGACTAGGTGCTTGAAGAATCTCATCAATGAACCATCAACAAAGACATTCATCAACAATGAAAGGCAAGCCAATGGTCGAAAATCACGTGCCTTTGACATAACCCTCTCTTTTGCACCATACAAGTCATGCATTTCCATAGTATGCATTAACATAGGGCCACATTACAAGGTCATGCATAGACACAATTGAGAATCCCAGGCAAATGGGACACACTTGACACATGTAAATTATTTTATTGATACTAACCACCTTCTTCTTCTTTTATGACTGTTCCAAAAGAAGAACAAGAAGAAAAAAATAAGGAAAATAGAGAAAAAGATGGGACAAGACTAGGTGCTTGAAGAATCTCATCAATGAACCATCAACAAAGACATTCATTAACAATGAAAGGCAAGCCAATGGTCAATCACCAATGGGAGTACAACACGAAGAGATGAATATTGACGGACCTTTCACCTTGGTAAGCATCCCATACTTGGGCAAAACTATAACCATGATAGATTAGGAAACCTCTTCGTCAGCATACCCTTTGAGCATTTAGCTCAAAACCCAAAATTCTTGCACCATAAGTTTTACAATGCATTCCCCAAGTACGCATGCATTGGGCCACATTACAAGGCCATGCACAAGGGGCATAATTTGTTCAACCCATGCACTAATGCACTTACACATCATTCATTATGGGTTACAAAGAAATGTTTGGAAGATCTGAGGACATCAAGGTTACAATCTATGCACCTATGGAGCAATTCAAAGTTGAGAGCTACTCAAAATCACCATTGACAAGTTATAACCTCTTTTGAGCAACTAGCAATTTTCAGGGAAGCTCATAAATACACCATCATGCTGGAATCTAAGGCTGAAGTACATATAAAGGGGATAAAACTTGCAAAGGCTAGGAGCGAAAAAAATGAAGAACTAGATAATATTATCCAGGTTACCACCTTTGCACCCATAGAGAAATTCACAGTCGATTGCTGCTCAAAATCAACATTAACAACCTCTTTTGAGAAACTAAACATTTTTGGGGAAGCTCATAAATACACCATCATGCTAGAATCCAAGGCTGAAGTACATATAAAGGGACTAAAACTTGCAAAGGCTAGCAGTGAAAAAATGAAGAATGAGACAATAGACCTTGGTACATTTGATGGACACTACTTCTCAAAGTACTACATGCAACAATGACTCCAACAAGTGTTTGTCAGGGATGCCAGACTAGAGAGGGGGCAGGGAGTGTTAACACTGAAGCTCAAGCACAATAAATGGGAGCACATCAAAGAAGTGTACACGCAAGAAGTCGGAGCATGTAGGGAGCTCCAAGAAGCACATGTCAAACTTTGAGAAGAAACCCCTATAAAAATAGTGCTTTTTATCACTAAAAACCATTGTAAATATCATTTCACATGCAACTCCATTTTGTTCAAGTCCATGAGTCCTTGAGCTTATGGAGTATTATAAATATCTACCTACCAATTTTCATAATTTTTAGACTCCATTAGACCCTTCAAATAAGGCCTAGAACCTAATTTTTAACTAGGCGAGACACTAGGTCTCGACAGAGCCAAAACTACTCCAAAAGCTATAAATAGAGCTACAAAGCTCATTTTTGAGGTTACCTTGTTAGAGATTTGAGCTTTTGTAAGAGAACACTTTTGTAATCAAAGTCCTTCCATTGTTCCACTCTTTGCTCTCATCTTCTGTGCGCATGTGTGTGCATGTGTGTGCATGCTTGTGTCCTTCTCACTCATGCACTTGTGCCTTTGCTTGCTCACGATCTTCATACCAGTCCTCAGCTCCCCATGGATTCATAATTTATGAGGTGGAACTCCTCATGTTGGTACTTACCATTGTGCTAGAGTGACAAGAAGGGACAACAATAATTATTCTCAAGATCAACAACATGAAGACTCATTGCTTTTGATGAATCTAAGCCACAAGGTAAAGAAGATGATCATTTGTTCTACATAGATTCAAGATTCTCAAATCATGTTGCAAGAAACATAGCTCTATTATCTAATTTGGAAAGTCCAAAGCAGAGACATGAAGTTCAAATAGGGGATGATACTGCATAGTGTGGGGAATGGTAATGTCAAAGCTTCCAATGGCAGGACAAATATTTTGAGCAAGGTACTCTGTGTTAACACTATCACTAAACGCCTAACAAGTGTAGGCCAAATAGTTGAAATAGGCTTGCAAGTTAGGTTCACCCAACATGGAGCCTTTGTGGAAGATCCATGTCAAGGTTTCAAGAAGATGGCCAAAGGTGAAAAGCATGGTAGGCTGTTTACTTCTGAAGTAGGAGAAACCAAAAATAAAGCTCTCTTGACGTTTGGGTCTCAAACCCTAAGTGAGCTTGAAGTGTGGCATAAGAGGCTAGCTCATGTGAATGAAAGAACCTTGAAAGATATATGCAGGCATCAAAGTTTTCTAGGACTACTAAACATATGAAAGCAACACATGATAATCAGATGTGTTGCATTTCATATTGAGAAGGCACAAAGATAACCATTTAACCACAAAGGCTACATCCATAACTACTTTTTGGATGTAGTACATACAGATGTATGGGAACCAAGTCAAGAAACTTCATTGGATGGATCAAGGTATTATGTCTCATCTATTAATTACCATAGTAGATGGACTCTTCTATACTTTATCAAGAGTAAGAATGAAGTGTTTTATTGCTTCAAAAAGTATCTAGCACATGTGGAGAATCATACAGGTAGATCACTCAAGAAGCTGAGATCTGATGGAGGGGGAGAATACTTCTCTAAAGAGTTTGATGAGTTCTTGTAGCATAAAGGTATCAAAAGGGAAGTGAGTACCAAGTACTCTCCTCAATTGAATGGAATTGCAGAGAGGAGAAACAAGACATTGATTGGATCAGATAGAACAATGCTTGAAGAGAAGAGCTTGCCACATTATCTGTGGGCAGAGGCTATTTCATTTTTTGTGTACCTTGTCAATAGACGACCATCCAAATCACATGAAGGTATGAATCCTTGTGAAGCATGGTATGGAAGAAAACCTACTCTTGGACATTGCAAGGTGTTTTTAGCTTATGTTCATGTTCCATTACAAATAAGAGGTAAGCTAGATCAAATGGCAACAAAGGTAGTGTTTATTGGCTATGACTCAACTAAGATGGGTTACAGGTTCTATAATCCTTCAACCAAGAAATTCACCACAAGTAGGGATGTTGTATTTGAAGAACATAGGTCTTGGTATTATGAAGACAAACAAAAGTTAACTCTACGATATTTTCGTGATTCTGAGTCTTATCAATTAGGAAGCAATCATGACACACAGGCCGAGCATCCAAGACGTGATACAGATGATGACCGAGATGAAATGGAAAAGGATTACAAAAAAGGGAAGTCAAGAGGCAAAGCAAAGATGTAGGAGTATGGATAATGCTCCAAGAAAGCACCTAGAAGATCAACAAGAGAGAAGAAACCATAAAAAAGGTATGGATATGATTCCACACTTGTTAGAAAGCATTCAATCTACTTGGCAAAGGATTCAATTTCAGAGGAACACAACCTATGAAGAGGCAAATGGAGATCCTAATTGGGAAAAGTCCATGAAACAAGAAATAGATGCATTGAAGGAGATGGACACTTGGGATTTGGTTCCAATGTCATCCAATCAAAAGGTAATTGCTTGCAAATGGGTATATAAACTTAAAAGAAACTTAGATGGATCAATACTCAGGTACAAGGCAAGGTTAGTTGCCAATAGATGTTCACAAACTCATGCTATAGACTATGAGGAAACATTCTCACAAGTTGCAAAGATGACTTCACTCCGAACATTGATAAGTGTAATTGCTAAAAGAAATTGGAGACTCCTACAACTTGTTGTAAGAAATCCATTTCTAAATGGTTGAATAAGTGAAGAGGTATACATGTCACAACCTCTAGGCTTTGAAAACTTGAATCATGCATCTTATATTTGCAGATTTAAGAAAGCATTGTATGGATTGAAGTAAGCTCCTAGAGCTTGGAATTATAGGTTGGTCACATACCTTCAAGATCAACAGTTTAGACCTAGCAATTTAGATCCTTCTCTATTCATCAAAAGGGATCATAATGAGGTTATCTATTGATGTGCATATGTAGACCATACTATTGTGATAGGTGATGATCTAAATGGGATTCAAAAGATCAAGAGACACATCGAAAAGGAGTTCAAAATCAATATCTTAGGTGAGCTCACATATTTCCTTGGTATGCAAATGATTTATACAATTGAAGGGATGTATCTCAATTAGAGAAGATACATTCAAGACCTTCTTCTCAAGTTTAGAATGCAAAACACAAAGCTTGTAGGTACACCTTTGGAGATGAATCATAAACTAAATGTTTATGAAGGTGAGCACATTGATAATGCTAAAGAATGTCAAATTTCCGTAGGTAGCTTGATATTTGCTACCCACACAAGACCAGACATATCATATACTGTGTGAGTTCTTAGTCAGTTCATACATTCACCTAGAAGGACAGACATGGGTGCTACAAAGAGAGTACTCAAGTACCTCAAAGTTACAATCAATGAAGTTATATTCTATCCTTACTCTTTAGATTTGGATATCAAAATCTATTCAGATGTAGATTGGGCAGGAGCTAAGGATGATAGAAGAAGTACCTCTGGTTACTTAGCATTTGGAGGTTCCAAGCTAGTGTCATGGAGTTCCAAGAAGCAACCAAAAATTGCTTTATCCTTGACTAAACTAGATTACAGAGGTTTGACCATAGCCACTTAAGAGGAAATATGGTTAAAAGCATTATATACAATTTTGGGACTTGTAAATTCCAAACCTCATCTACTTAGAGATAATGTAAGTTCCATGCATTTGGCGCCAAATCCAATTTTTCATGCAAGGACAAAGCACATTGAAGTCCACTACCACTTTGCAAAAGAAAAGATTATGGCAAAGGAAATTGACATTTCATTTGTTCCTACTGAGAATAAAATAGCAGACATGATGACATACTTGATGGGATACAGCTTTTTAGGTTCAAAGCTTTGGTAAGTATTCAACCGTCAAAGAATGAAGAGTCAAGAACAATTTAGCTTAAGGGGGGAGCTATTGGAACAACAAGCTTTCATTATGCTTGAGTTGGACATGACCTTCATCCAACTCATCATTGGAATGATGCCACATATACTCCTTGTAGAGTTTTATTTGCATTCATTTGTTGTATCGAGATTTTAATCATAGGATTACCCTCTTATGTAACTTGCAAAACATTTAACTTTGTAAAAGGGAAAATTAAAAGGCCTAGAAGCCACAAGTTAGAAGTGGTTGGGATTGATTCTCAATCAATCAATCAAAAGGTAGATGTGATTTCAAATTTCCCTTTTCCTAGATTGTAGGAAATGATTCCAATCAATCTAAACTAACAAACTACCTGAATTCGAACACAAATTGATGAAGAAATGGCATGGGCATGTACGTAAGAGTATATATAAAGACTCCACAACATTTTTAAACTAAGTAGCATGATGATTTCAAGCACTACATATATGCCTTGTTCATTGCTTGGTGCCACTTCAATTTACTACTCCTTCTTCCTCACACTCAGTCAACTTGCAAAGAGTGCCACTGTCTCTACAGAGTTACACATCTAGTGATTAAGGTCTCCTTGGAAAGGTATTACTGTCTAGTTTATGCCTAAAATGTTCAATTTTTTTGGTTCATTACTTTCAGAGATATTGAGCATTCACAATCTCAGGGTCATTCTCTCCAACTCCCTGAAATTTCAAGATGACACCAGTTTAGTGTTAAGGTGATTGCTCCTTGTATAGTTCCTATAAATCATGGATTTTATGCATTATAGCAAGCCAAAGCTATGTATGAAATCCCCTTAAGAGGAATGTTTCCAATTGTTATTGTGTTGGCTACTCTCAATGTCATGGTGCAACTTATCGTCAACCAAACAATTCACTACAAGAAGAGATGTTGTGTTTGGAGAACATAGGTCTTGGTAGATGAAGACAAACAAAAGGTAACTCTACCATATGATCTTGATTCTGATTGTCATCAATTACAAAGTAAGCATGACACACAAGTTAGGATCCAAGAAGTGATACATATGATAACCAAGATGAAAGGGAAAAGAACTATAAACTATGGAAGTCAAGTGGCAAAGCAAAGATGCAGGAGTGTGGAGAATGCTCTAAGCAAGCTGCTAGAAGATCAACAAGAGATGAGAAACAACTCAAAAGGTATGGGTATGATTCCACATTTGTTACAAAGCATTCAATCTACTTGGCAAAAAACTTAATTTCAGAGGAACGCTCAGCCTAAGAGCAAAAGGGAAACCCTAATTGGGAAAAGTCCATGAAAGAAGAAATAGATGCATTGAAGGAGGTGGACACTTGGGATTTGGTTCCAATGTCATCCAATTCAAAAGGTAATTGGTTGCAGATGGGTATATGAAGTTAAAAGAAACTTAAATGGATCAACTTGTAGGTATAAGGCAAGATTAGTTACCAAAGGATGCTCACAAACGCTTGGTATAGACTATAAGGAAACATTCTCACTAGTTGCAAAGATGATTACAATCGAAACATTGATAAATGTAGCTGTTGCAAGAAATTGGAGAGTCCTCCAACTTGATGTAAAAAATGCATTTCTAAATGGTTGGATAAGTATAGGTATATGTTGGCAGTCAAGGTCAAGCACAAGCATGGAAGTGCATCAAGGAAGTGGACACACAAAAAGAGGGAGCATGTAGTAAACTCCAAGAAGTATATGTCAAATTTTCAAAAGAAATCCCTATAAAAATAGTTATTTTCATCGCTAAAAACCATTGTAAATATCATTTCACATTTTTGAAACTCCATTTTGTTCAAGCCGAGGACTCTTCAAGCTTGAAGTCTATTAGAAGTATTACCTACCAAGTTTCATAATTTTTAGACTCTGCTCTTACCTTGTGTGCATGTGTGTCTATGTGTGTGCATGCTTGTGTGCCTCTCACTCATGCACTTTGTTCCTTCCCTTCCTCACGATCTTCATACCAGTCCTCACATCTCCACAGATTGACATTTATGAGGTGCATCACCTCATGTTGGTGCTTACCAATGTGCTAGAGTGACACCAAATTAGGTGCCTTTGTCGGGGAGAGAGCTTCGAGGATGAGCATGTCACGGGAAGATGTAGAGTAACAACATTGGAAGGTAAAAAATAGTCATTTTTTGTTCAGTTTCTGTGTTTTTCTCCACCTTCATCTTCATCATCATCACCATCTTCTCCCATCTTCATCTTCTCATATTTTTCCATTTTGTAGTGTACATTTACCTCGTTCTTCATTTTTTGTTACGAGTAAGAATCTTAGAGGGAATTCAGAGCTAAAATGCTGAAGAAATACTCTTAGAACACTCTCAAGTCACCAAAAATCTAAGTGAGCAATCATGCATGCAACACGACCTACATCTGGTATCACGAGTGTAATATTGTGGGTTAGGACTTTGCATCTTAGTCTTTATTTTAGAAGGAATTCATTTACTCTACTTTTCAATATAATTTTCCTTCACATGGGAGTTTCTTTCTCCACTATTTTGAAAGGAAAAGTATGGAGAACTTATATGCTTGTTCTTAGCTATGGATGAGTAGAGAAAATGGATTCAACAGAATCTCTTTCAAAGGGAAAGGGAAAGTGGAATAGATTCCACTACTAGAGCTCTTTTCCTTAGAAGAGATTGAATAAAGAGAGAAAGAGAGAGAGAGAGAGAGAGAGTGTGTTTCACTTTCTCACTTTTAGGTTGTCTAGGTAGAAGTGGCACTCTTCTATCAAAGACAAGCAGGAGATCAATTCGTCATGATGGTTAGATTGATTCTCACATGGAGACTCTTGAGCCTGAAGTAGTAGTTACTTTTACTTCCAGGGATGCTCTTTGACTAGATGAGATGATCTAGTTATTGAGATTAGTGAGACTGATAAGTATGACTCTTCTCTTTAAGGTTTCTAGGAGATAGGGATATATCTAACCTATTAGGGTAGCAAACTTTTACTTGGTGTTACATCATGTGTAAACATCAGTTAGAAAGATGAGTACTTAGGGATTATCTGAATCTCAAAGGGAATGCTTTGTGCATTCATACGGCAAACTACAGGCAAGAGAATATTTTTGAGTTTGCACTAGTGCCAATACATGCTCTTCCATTAGAACTAAGTCCAAAGGAGATGGATGACAAACCAAAGAATTCCTCGTCAGTGAAATGTATAGGTTGCATTTTACTATCAAGAAATTCTTATATATGATCTAGATGATGGAATTGCATAATCTCAAGGTAGTTTAGAGAAAACTATTAGTTGTGAGCACACTCAAGGTTAGGAAGACCTGGAGTGTTATAAGGGCAATCTATCATTTAGTCTTAGATGGGTTTGGAGTCACTTGTTATTAGACTTTGTTCTATATTTCATAGGATTCTATGGTTTATTATCTCCACTATGGTAAGGTCAAGCTTATAAGTTTGGCACTTTACACTTGCTTCTCATACTATTACTCCATAGAGGAAACATCATATGGACTTAGGTCATTTGGATGATGTTGTATGTTATGGGAGTGATAGTATGGAAGTGGAGTGTACATGGGAGATAGTAGGCATCACTCAGACGGTTTCCCACCTTTGAGATGATCTCATATGATACTTCTTAAGGGCAAGCATACGGGGAAACAACACACATAGAGATGACCATGTATGTAGAGTACATGGGGTTCAAGGGAGTCTGAGCACTTTCTTCTACCATTAGGGACATTTCATCTGCATTTTCGACGATGAAAGTGTTTTCAAGGGGACGGAAATGTCACATGATATTTATATGGGAGTTTTTTAGAGAATGCCACATGGCATTTCTATGTAAATTACTCCACCTTGGTAGCAAGGGAACAAGAAGACCGCTTTGGGTGTGGCTGGGAGGAAATGAATATGTAACTCTGTGTTTGCATCGTTGGTGACAAGAGCAGACAAAAAGGAAGCTTCGTGCACGAGCGCGACACAAATGAATCAAGAGAGTGTAGTAAGAAGAAGACAAGAACATGGAAGGATACTAGGGAGAAGGACAGTTGTAAGTGGACTAAAAAGTTATCTGAACTAGAAGAAAGCCTAAAAGATGCAAAAACAAAAATAGAAGGCAGTGCATCTCAAAGCTCCTCGCGTGCCGAAACTCCATCCACTCCACTTCATCCCACTCCACGAGTCAGTGTCAATAGACCATAACCAAGGTCTCTTTCTATAGGTCCAACCCCAAAAGACTTGAACATGTTGTTCAAGACCTACGATGCTCAATTTCAAGAAGGGCCAATAGCTGCAAACCTAGACAGAGTTACCCTAAGGATATGCTTGAGACCAATTAATTTTCAATGAGACAAATTCTATCAAACTAGGTTTGCATTTCTAGGGATTACTAGAAAGATTAGAGCACTTGGTAAACAAGGTGCAAGTTTCTTGACCCCCACAGGCTCAAGAAGTTATTGAAAGAGAAAATTCACCAACAACAAGAGATTACACTTCTGATTCCATGGATGGTGAAACACCTCTTTCAATTCAACAGTACTCTCAAGAGTTCTTGCTAGAAATACAAGAAGAGAAGTGGGCCAAGGAGAAGGGTAATTCCCCTCTTATTCTTGAAATTGATGATCTTCATGATCAATTTCCCCAAGACATTCCATCTATTTACGATGACCAAGTAGAGCAACAAGAAGACAAAAGATTAGATTTTGAATCTAATTCTTTACAAGCGTTTCCACAATTTAGAGGCCCATGGAAATCTAAATCTCTTCAAATTAGAGCTCCTACAATACTAATAGGAAATGAAGAATCACTGGTTCTAAGAAACACTAAAGTCATGAAGAACCCTAAGGTGTAATGTCATCTCACCTTAGAAGAGCTGCTCAAAATAAAACTTGAGCTATGGAAACATGTGGCTAATGAAGTCCAATAACTTGGTTCCAACGTGTCAAAAATAGATTCTAAGCAAGAAGTACTAGAGATACCTCCGGGCAAACTAGGGGACATGAGTGAAAGTGAAGAAGGTAATACTTATCTTCCAATCACCTATCAAGGTTACACAACCAAAGCTATCTTAGATTTAGGTGGTGGGGTTGCAATTGCAACCATCTCCTTGTGGAAGCAATGGGGAAAACTGGCAGTAAGACTAACTAGAGTGAAGCTTCAAATGGTTGAAAGCCATGTTGAAAGAACTCTAGGATTGCTAGAAGGGATAACTCTAACCACTTGTGGTGTAGAGTTTAAACACAACTTTGCTATATGTGACTTTGGCAAAAATAATGTCTATGAAATGATCTTAGGAAGACCCTTCCTACGACAACTACAAATAGTATAGGATTGGGGAACCAACTCCTTATACTTGCAGCACTTAGGGGTCACAACCAAGGTCAATTTGAAGGATTAAACCTTCAGAGATGTACCACCCCTATAGTGGAATCCTATCCACAAGGCTCTAGAAGATTCAATCTCTTTTCATTGTGAAAGTTCATCTAATCCATCTTGGATGCATGAAGATACTCATTTGTGGACGTGCAAGGTTACAGAGGAGGAGGACAGATGCCTAAAAGCGAGAGAAGAAGGAACTTCTGAAGGAGATAGACTAGTTAGAGACCCAACCTACAGAGGGCAAGATGAGGAGTTTGAGCCTCAGGATTGGACAAAAATCGTAATCACCATGGACATTGTTGTCAATGAATAATAATGGACACCTCATTATGATGGGGAGGGTTATGATATCTCTATGTTCATGTGTGAGCCCTTTCTAGAAGGACGTGACCCTAGTGATGTCATAGAAGAAGAAGAGGACGACAATGATCTAGAATCAATTGTGATGGATAGTTGCTTTACTTGAGAGGGGCACTATCTAGAACATATAGGAGTATTTACCCAAAAAGAAGAAGAACCTCTCACAAGCATCAAAACTGTAAATTAAAAGGATGGAAGTGAAGGTGATCAAAAGGAAAAGAAATGAAAAGCAGGGAAACAAGAAGAGGAGGAATCATTGTGCGAAGTACTAGAGAATTTCAATAAATATGAAGTTGAAGACCAATAAATTTTGGTACAAATGCCTAAAAGAGAGGCTATCATAGGAGAAGCATATGATAATAAAGAAAAGACCAAAAAAGTTGTAGTAACCATTGAAGAGAATGAAGACAAAATGCGCATACATAGGAGAAGACCTAATTGAGAAGAAGAAATAGAGCTTGTAGCTCTATTAAGGGAATATAGGAACGTGTTTGCGTGGGATGATAGAGACTTGAAGGTGATAGATCTGAAAATATGCTCTCATTAAATCCCCATGATAGCTGATGCCAAGCCCACTAAACAAGAGCTCTACACATATAATGACACGTATGCTGCAAAAACAAAAAGAAGAATTTGATAGATTGATTGAAGCTGGATATATCTATGAGATTGATCATACTGAATGGGTGTCCCCCATTGTAGTGGTGCAAAGAAGAATGGAAAGTTGTGAGTGTGTGAACCTCGAAAAATTTAATACCGCTATGATTAGAGATAGCTATACACTTCCAATAACCAAACATTTATTGGAGAGTGTTGCAGACAAGGACGCTTATAGCTTCCTTGATGGATTTTTAGGTTAAAATCAAGTAGCCATTGCCCTAGAAGATCAAAACAAAATGGCTTTTGCCATAGAGTGGGGAATATTTTCATTCCATGTGATGCCATTTTGGCTCACAAATGCACCAGCAACATTCCAAAGGCTCATGTGTCATGTCCTCAAATTTATTTTGCGAAACATCTTAGAAGTATATGTGGATGATTTATGTGCTCATTCCCAAGAAACAAGATATCACATCCGTGAACTCAGACGGATCTTCAACAAGTGTAGACAATATTCAGTGTGTCTAAACCAAGAGAAGTGTGTGTTCATGGTACGTCAAGGTAAGATCTTAGGTCATATTGTTTCTAAGAATGGAATATCAACAGATGAGGACAAAGTACGAGCCATAGCGGAGTTGCCAAGACCAAGGAATATTAAAGAGGTACAAGACTTTATGGGCCATTGTGGATATTACCATAGGCTTATCCACATGTATGCCATCATTGCTAAACCTCTTTACACTCTATTGACAAACTTTGAATGGAACGATGAATGCAAAAATGCCTTCAATGAGTTGAAGAGGCATTTGTGCACTGCACCAATATTGACCACTCCTGATTGGAATAAGCCATTCTATGTCCATGTAGATGCATCAAATTATGCAATAGGATGTGTTCTAGCACAACCCTTAGGTGATGGAAATCTAGATTTGCTTATAGCATATGCTAGCAGACAACTAAACAAGGCTAAAAAAAATCTACAAAAATCGAGAGAGAAGGCTTAGGCATGGCATATGCCATGAAGACGTTTAGACACTATCTATTGGCCAACAAGTTCAAGTTTTTCATTGACCATCAAGATTTATTATATTTGGTAAATAAACCTTGCAATACACGATGCTTAGTAAGATGGTTCCTCTTGCTAATGGAATATGACTTTGAAATGATTGTTAGAAAAGGAAAGACCCACCTCAGAGCAGATCAGCTTTATTGGATGAATTGCCTGATGCTTATCTGTTCAATTTAGAATTTGTTCCTAAATGGGAAAATAATTTGGTAGACCTTCTAACCTTTGGACCTACAAATAAGAACATGAAAACAAACAAAGACCAAATTCTTAGATTGTAAAACTATCAAATATTGGTAGGAAGTATGTACAATCAAGATACACAGGGGGTATTAGCTTGTTGCGGCAAGAGGGATGAACATAGTTGGTTGCAAAGAACCCATGAAGGATTGCTAGGAAATCACCATTCTAAACAACGAACATTGCAAAATCTAAAATGTTTAGGAGTGTATTAGCCTAATGTGGAAAAAGAAATACATGAGTGGATTAAGAATTGTCCAATGTGTCAGGGGAGACCCCTAGTGAAGCATGCTACCCTTTCTCACATGTCATTAATTCCGGATTGGAGCACTCCATTGGTAGAATTTATGAGATTGGGAACACTACCTAGCGAGGCTATTCTAGCAAGGAAACGGAGCATGGAGAGAGAGGCTCAAGACTATGCCTTACTAGGAGACAACCTATACCGAAGAGGCAAAGATGGTTACTTAAGACTATGCATTCACAAATCAGACTATTTGAAAATCTTAAAAATTGCACACAATGGTATTGCATGTGGACACTTCGGACCTGATTGTGTAATTAAGACCATTCTATTCTCAGGACTTTGGTGGCCACTCTTCATATGGATGCACATACCTATGTAAAGAAATGTGATACATGCCAACATGCACATTATCCGATAGAAAACATGATATGCCTTTGAGACCATGATGGGAGGATGTGCATTTTTGAAGTGGGGTATAGACTTTGTTGGTCCTATCAACCCCCTAGCTAGAAACTCCCATGCAAAGTACATTATTGTAGCCATGGATTACCTTGCCAAGTGGGTGGAAGTCAAAGCCATGACAATGGATGATGCTCAAACAATGGCTAAGTTTTTATTTGAGAATGTGTTCACCAGATATGGGCTACCAATAGAGTTAGTAAGTGATAGAGGTACACACTTCTTGAACAAAGTCATTGAAAACCTCCAAGAATTCTTGGTGATACATAAGAATTCTACCCCCTATCATCCACAAGCTAATGGACAAGCCAAGAACTCCGATAAGATCCTCTATAATGTATTGACAAAACTCATAAATAATAAACACTCTGCTTCGGATAAAAAACTTCATCATGTTGTTTGGGCTTACCAAGTTGCCGAAAAAACGACACTCAATTCCACCCCATTTTAGATGGTCTTCAGTAAAAATGTTGTGTTACCATTAGACTTCCTGATCTCGACTTTAAAAGTATCACAAGAACATGAGTGGAATGGACACAAGTTGTCCTCGAGGATCTTTGATTTAGAACACATGAGTAGCAGTAGGCATCTATGCTACAAAGAAAGGACAAAAGGCATACTTTAATGCACAATTCAAGGATAAAGTACCGAAAGAGGGAGACCTAGTGTTGGTTTATGCACTCCATAAATTGGAAGAAAGAGGATATGGACCCATTATCATTTATAGAATTTCCACTAGTGGTGCGGTTCAATTGACCACTCTAGGAGGTGACATATTGTCAAACTATATTCGCGGATGTCGAGTCAAGCTATATCAAGAACCTCTTATAGAGGACATGCTTATGAGACTCAACACTGCTAGGAAGCGAAAAGAAGAAGATTTGAGGGTTAGAGAGCACCACAGGCAAAGCCAAAGAGTGCATTAGGTGAAATATGTTGACGCGACTAGACCTAGATGTCAATCTAGAGGTCCCAAGATATCACATGGCCATGTGCCAAACATCAAGTGCAATTTATTCTCAAATAATCGACCGACGTCCCTTTGTGACCATAGAGGTAGGACAAGGAAAGAATGTAAGGACTATGAAAGCATCAATTGACTCAGGTGCAGCAAGTAGCGCAATTAGACTTTCATATGGCCAAGACTTGAAATTGAGCATCAATCCCATAGAAGCTTATCTCATAGGTTTGGGAGGTGTAGAAATCTGTTGTTTGGGTGCGGTGGAGCTTCCCATCTACCTTCAAGATGTCATAATGACAGTCAAAATGCTAGTGTGTGAAGATGAGAACCTTATGGAGCCACTTGTCTTGGGTCAAGATTGGATCCATGACCATGTAGTAAACTTAAACCTAAGAAGTCAACTTCTTCAACTTTGGTTTCATGAACAATGCATTACATTAGAATTAGAGCATTCAATGATCAAAAATCCAAGTAGCACACATTCTCTTAGTTCTTCTAAGCCTAATCTTAGAGAAGAAGATGTGATATGTGTTAAATGCTCTAGGATACAAAAGGAATCAACCATGGAAGCACAGTCTCAAGGGGGAGTGGACCTCTCTTCTTTTTTAAAGATGAATGTAGCCAGAATAATTCAACCAAAGGGGCAAGTGAAATAATACGAGAGAGCTGCTAGATCAAATAGACAAAAAGAATTTAAGAAGAAGTTAGTTTCGAGCATGAGGCACATCTAGGTACAGAAAGGAGAGCAATCATAAGTGTCACCAGAACAATTCCCATCCAAGGAAGCCAACCATGATGAAAGAAGAGCCAATCAACTGGGAGGAGCTCAACCACAAAGTATCTGACAAATTTGGGTGCCTAAGAAATTAGCTACAGCTCAACAAGGAGAATTTGGGTACCCAAAACACTCTTACATACACAACAACCTATGCTCTACCACACAAGAAAAAGTATCAACAAAGAAGCCAAAGAGAAGTAAGGGTCAAAAGCAAGCACAAAGGGACAAAGAGGATCAACTCACCTCTTTGGAACTAGTAAGAAGACAATCAACAAAGTTATAGGTTTGGAAACCAAAAGCACCCGTAGACCCTACATAACCAAAGATCCCACCATGAGGGACACAAAATTTAAGAAACCATCCAAAGATGAAGGGACCCAAAATGATCGGTACACAGCCAAGCACTATTCTCAAATGGATCCCTGTAAAGAGGCATGATCAAATGTCATTCAACCATCGATTACCTGCATCATTTCAAGATCCATTGGATACCTCCAAACAAAGATTGCATCAAGTCTACAAGTAACATTGGAAGCCTCAATGTGCAACAACCATGTGCCTTTGGCATAACCTTGTCTTTTGCACCATTCAAGTTATGCATTTCCAAAGTGTGCATTAATGTAGGGCCACATTACACGGCCATGCATAGACACATTTGAGAAATCCCAAGCACATGAGACACACTTGACATAAGTAAAATATTTTCTTGATCCTAACCTCTTTCTTCTTGTTTTATCCCATTTTTCCAAAAAAAAAGAGAGAGAAAGGAGATGACCATGTGCTCATCGCATCTTATTAGTGAATCATCAACAAGAAGATTCATCAATAAACCAAGACATGCCAATGGTCAATCACCATGATGGGCATACAACACGAAGAGTGAAGATTGATGGACCTTTCACCATGGTAAGAATCACCTACTTTGGCAAAACCCTAACCATGATAGATTAGATAGCCTCTTCATCAACATACCCTTGAGCACTTTGCTCAAGACCGAGTTTCTTGCATCATACTTCTTCCCGCGTTCCCCAAGTAAGCATGCATAGAGTTGTATTACAAGGCCATGCACTGCACATCATTTTTAAACCCATGCACTAATGCACTTACCCATCATTCATTTTGGGTCATGATTACTTTGCATGAAAACTATGAATCCAATGCACATCAAGGTGACAACAACAAGAGCAAGGAACCAATCCACCATCAATAGCTACTCAAAATCAACATTCAAAACCTCCTTTCAGCAACTAGCAGATTTTTGGAAAGTCACACCAACAAATTCATGCTACAATCCAAGGAAGAACTACATGGAAAGGGAACAATACTTGCACGGATTAGTAGTTACAAACTAAAGAAAAGGACAACCGACCCTACTATACTTGGAAGGCACACCACTCTTGTGGATACATGATGGACACTACATGGAACACCCACTCTAACAAAGTTCTATCAAGGATGACCGACTCAAGAGGGGGGGAGTGTTGGCACTCAAGGTCAAGCACAAGCATGGGAGCACATCAAGGAAGTGGAAACACAAGAAGCAAGAGCATGTAGGGAGGTCCAATAAGTATATGTAAAATTTTCAGAAGAAATCCCTATAAAAATAGTGATTTCATCACTAAAAATAATTGTAAATATCATTTGATATTTTTGCAACTCCTTTTTTTCCAAACCAAGGAGTCCTTGAGCTTGAGGATATTAGAAGTATCTACTTAACAATTTTCATAAATTTAAGACTCTGTTTGAGTCCTCAAATAAGCCCTAGAACCTAACTTTTAACTAGGTTCGACACTAGGTCTGAACAGTGCCAAACCTACTCAAAAAACTATAAAAAAGCTAGAGAGCTCATTTTTGAGGTTAGCTTGTTAGTTTTTTCAGCTTTTGTAAGAGAGTTCTTTTGTAATCGGAGACCTTCCATTGTTCCCCCCTTTGCTCTTACCTTGGGTGCATGTGTGTCTATGTGTGTGCATGCTTGTGTGCTTCTGACTCATGCACTTGTGCCTTGACTTGCTCACAGTTTTCATACTAGTCCTCACGTGTCTATGGATTGACATTTATGAGGTGTATCACCTCATGTTGGTACCTTCTAATGTGTTAGAGTGGCACGAGTATACAAGTCAGAACCTCTAGGTTTAGAAAACCCTAATCATGCATCTTATGTTTGCACACTTAAGAAAGCATTGTATGGATTGAAACAAGCTCTTAGAGCTTGGAATTATAAGTTCATTAGATACCTTCAAGATCAAGGGTTCATACCTAGCAACTCAAATCCTTCTCTATTTATGAAAAAGGAGCACAATGAGGTTATCTATCTATGTGTATATGTAGATAATATTATTGTGATAGGTGATGATCGGAATGGCATTCAAAGGATCAAGAGACACATGCAAGAGGAGTTCAAAATCAGCGACTTTGGTGAGCTCACACATTTCCTATGCATGCAGGTGATATACATAGATGAAGGAAAGTATTTGACTAAGAGAAGATACATTTAGGATCTACTTCTTAAGTTCAAAATTGAGAACACTAAACCTACATGTACACCTTTGGAGATGAATCATAAACTTACTGTTTATGAAGCTAAGTAAATTGAAGACATTAAACAATATCAAAGCTTGGCAGGGAGCTTGATATATGCTACTCATACAGAGGCCGATATCTCATATAGTGTGGGAGCGCTTAGTCAACTCATGCACTTTCCAAGAAGACCACACATGGATGTAGCTAAGAGAGTACTTAAGTATCTCAAAGGTACCATCAATAAAGATATATTCTATCCTTACTCTTCAAATTGGGATATCAAGAACGATTCAGATGCAAATTTAGCAGGAGCTAATGATGATAAAAGAAGTACCTCTAGTTACTTAGCATTTGTAAGTTCAAAGATAGTGTCATGGAGTTCCAACAAGAAACCTACAGTTTCTTTATCTTCAACTGAAGCAGAGTACAGAGGTTTGACCATAGCAAATCAAGAGGAAATATGGTTAAAAGCATTGTGTATAGATTTGGGACTTGTGAGTTCCAAACCTTACATATTTGGAGATAATGTATGTTCCATGCATCTAGAAGTGAACCCTATTTTCCATGCAAGAACCAAACACAGAGGTTCATTACCACATCATGAGGGAGAAACTCATGGCAAAGGAGATTTATATTTCTTTTGTTCCAATTGAAAATCAAGTAGCAGATATGATGACAAAGGCACTTGATGGAATAAAGCTTTGTAGGTTCAAAGCAATGGTGAGTATTGAACCCATTAGAGAATGAAGACTCAAGCGTACTTTAGCTTGAGGAGGAGTTGTCAAAACAACAAGCTTACACTATGCTTGAGGTGGATTTGATCTACATCAAAAAGGCTATGGTTTGGATTATGCCGAAATATCCATTAAAGCATTCTTTTACATATGCTCACTTATTGTATTTTTTTAAAAGATTTTTCATGGATTATTGACCACAATAAAATCCTATAGCTTTACACATGTAAAAACATAAAAAGAGAGCCCAAATTCCATGAATTTATGGTGGTTGGGTTGTAGTCAATGAATCAATCAATCACCTAAAAGTGGATGAAACTAGATCTTCACTTTTCCTACAATGCAACAAAGTGAATCGATTCCCTCCAAAAACCTTTACTGCCTTCATTTGAATCCAAAATCGACTTGTAGAAGTCATTGAGCACTTCAAGAGTCTACTAGAAAACTTCAAATCACTTGTACATTACATGGAAGCAATATACATACACTTATGGCCATCATTGTCTTGCTGCATTTTTCTACATCATCTTCTTCAACAACAATAAGCTTGGAGAGTAAATTTCTAAAATATGTGTGTAAATTTTCAAAGCATTTGGTTCAGTAGATTGGGAGAAGTCAGAGTGTTTATGTCTTGGGGTCTATCTCTGTGCATTCCTAAAAAATAAGAGGTACCACTGTTGAGTGTCTGATTCATTCCAAAAGCATATTTTGCTTATTTCTTGTACTCTTGTGCATTATATACACTCAACCCTGTATCACTCCTCCAAAAGGGTTTTTTATAATTGTAATCATGCTAGTCGCTATGAGCATTTGAAGTTGATTGTCTCATCCAAAGATAGTAAGTTTTTTGAGCTAGTCAATCCACAAACCTATATGTTTTGTATCGACTCTTTCTCCTTGATGCTCAAAAGTACATAGTGCATTTTATTATACTTATCGCTTGCCTATAGGGTCTATTTTAGCCTCCATAAGGTTAAGGTTTTGTCTTCTCCCGATTGGCTAGATCAAACTTTGTAGCTTTGCAACTCACTTTTTTACCTCCTACAAAGTTCTCCAAGTTCTTTCACTTGTGATAGGTGAAGATGATGCAGGGATAAGAACCATCAAAGAGGAGCTTGGAAGAGAGTTAAAAATCTCATATTTAGGTGTGCTAAAGTACTTTTTTGGGATTGAGGTGTTCTATGGGAAAGAACTTATGTAGCTGTCTCAAAAGAAGTATCTTCTAGATGTGTTGTTTAGGTTTGGCAGGAAAAATTGCAAACCAATAGCTCAACCTATGGATTCAAATGTCAAGTTAAGTAAGGAAGATGGTAAGAATCTAGAAGACCTTACACTATAAAGGTGCATTGTGGGTTCATTGATCTATGCCACACTCACAAGGCTTGAATTATGCTACATAGTTGTAGTTCTATCTCAATTCATGCATGCAGCCATAGAAACAGATCTCAATCATGCAAAGAGATTGCTAAAGTATGTGAACAGTAGAGTTAATTATGGGTTTCTATAAAGGTATGATTAAGAACTTCAAGTTACAGCATGGAGTGATGTAGATAGGGCATGACGTTTTGATGATAGAAGGTCAATTTATGCTATGTTTTCATGCTAGGTACAAAATAAATTTCACAAATAAGCTAAAAATAGCCTAAAGTTGCATTGAGTTCAACAAAGGCTGAATATAGAGCTTTAGCCCTCACTACATGTGAAGCAATGTGTCTTATGAAGATCTTCAAAGATTTTTCTATACAACTTGGACCAATTCCAATTTATGGAGATAACATGTCATACATACATCTTGCTAACAATCCCATGTATTATGGAGCAAGCACATTGAGGTGCAGTATCATTATGTACAGGAAATGGTTGGAAGTGGGGAGATTAATGTTACTTTTTTAGGTACAAAGGACCAAGTTGCAGATATCTTCACCAAAAGCTTAAATGTGACTAAGTTAACAAAGTTTTCAAAGGCTATGAGCTTGCTTGATATGGACACTACCAGCTTCAGCTCAAGGGGGAGTGTTGAGAGTGTGAACTATGCAAGCTTTAGGGGGAGTGTTGTATTATGTAGCTTGTATATCTATCTTAATTTTCATAAGATGGTTTTCTAAAACTAGTTTTATGTACAGAGAAATTGTTGTATCTCTCTAACCCTAAATTCTGGATATCCTAGATCTCTACATAGTCTACCTTGTATAGATTTCTTCACTAGCCTAAAAAAATCCATTTGAGGTGTTCTATATCTTTTTGGAAAGCTTATGAAGCATAATAACATGGCTAAAAGCGTAGGTGATTTGGATCAGTGTAAAGCAAGAGAATCAAAGTTTTGCTATAGGGTAGCAGAAAAGGTGTATAAAGGGACATAGGTATTGGGTTAATTTCACTTCTAGTGTGAAAATCTGAGGGATTAAATTCCATTAGACACTTTGCAAGCTTAATAATGAAATGATTAGAGATGTATGTCATGAACTAGTTCATCAAGATCCATAAAAAATTTGACATGAGTTTACTGAGGAAACACTAAAACAAGTCAAAATAGATTCGAGTGTTATTTTTGCAGAAAAAGAAAATTTTACAAAGATGATACAAGAACATGGAGCCCTCTGAAATGGGTTGCGTAGATCCTAGGATTATTTGTTTTGCCAATGATCATTTTCACAATTCCACATATTCCTTGGAACTTGCGGCCTATACTAGTGCCTAAAGCTCATCTTCCTAAATTGATGTGATTACTTAGAGAAAAGATAAATATGCATATTTTTGAGTCCTCATCTAGTCCTTATTCAAACCATTGGTTCACCATACCAAAGAACAATGGAAAAGTTTGGTTTATCGAAGATCTTCAACCATTTATAAAATTAACTATCACAAAATGTTGGTACTGGACCAATTGTTGATGAATTTGCTGAAGAGTTTGTAAGGCATTCTATCTACTTGATGAGAGATCTCTATTTCGGCTATGACCAATTCTAATTGGTGATCAAAGGGATATAACTACTCTGAAAACTTCTCTTAGTTTGGAAAGAATGTGTAAGATACCTCAAGATGCCACCAACTTTGTTGCTCATATGATGAACACAATGAATTCGGTATTGCATGATTTTATACCACACATAGCTATTTGGTTCATAGATGATATTCCCATTGAGGGTTATTGAGAAATAGAAAAAGACCATAATTTGGATAAAGATGGATGTCGAGAATTTGTTAAAGCCCATATTCTTGATTACCAAAAGATCTTTCTGTAGTTTATTGAAGTAGGCTTAACTTTGTCAATAGAAAAATCTTTTTTCGGTATCAATGAATTTCTAATTGTTGGAGACCTTTGTGGTCACTATGGTCAAAAGCCATACCAACAAAAATTTGACGCCACTTCATAAACATGTCACAAAGTGAGTGAGGTTCATAGATTTCTTAGTGCTTGCATCTTTTATGTTATTTGGATCCCACACTTTGCTCACATTTCTGAGTGTCTTCATGAATTATTGAGAAAGAAACAAGATTTTATTTTTACCAAAAAACACACTCATGCTATGCGTAAACTAAAGAAATTCTTGATTGAAGCTTCCATACTTAAGCATGTAGATTACTTTGTGAACAAACCTATCATATTGATTGTTGACACTAGTCCTATTGATATAGGTTGGTCATAAGTCAAGATGATAGTTAAGGGAATAGATATGCAATTAGTTTTGGGGCTAAAATTTTACATGAAACAAAATGAAAGTATCCTCAAATTCAATGGGAACTATGGGGTATGATAACATCTTGGAAAACAGACAAAGAATACTTCATAGGTGCAAATGTTAAAGTTGAGACTGATTGTTTGCCTCTCATTGGATTGATATCTAATTGCTCATCTCCTGATATAGACATGTTTCGATGGATCTCATATATTAAGTACATAAATCCTAATTTAGTTCATATTTGAGGTTAGTTAGATTTAGTTGTTGATATCTTATCAAGAGATAGATTTGATGATGAGCTTGAAAATGAACTAATACAAAATGTGAACTTAGTTGAATGTGTTCCACATGTCTATGAGTATGATCGATTTCATGATTCTGTGTATGAAGATGAATGGAGAGAAATAGGAAAGTATTTGAGTACATTGCAACCATTTCCTAGTTGGAGTATGAAAAAAATTTCCTAACATTAGGAAAACAGCTTACAATTTTTTCCTACGTAACAGTTACCTTTGGAGATGTGCTAAGGGTAAGGTTAAAAATCCAAAAAAATTCTTAGGAAAACGAGATCTTTAGTGGCAAGTAATGACAAAAATGATGCATGAAACATTATGGGCAGGTCATAAAGGGTTTCATAGAATATATGAAAAAATTCAAAGTACCTATTATTGCCCTAGGAGGTATGTTCACATCAATAACTATGTTGCTACATGTTCTACTTGTCAACTTCATTCATGAGTCAAACATAGAGATCCTTAACACTCTAGGTATCCACCTTGTATTCACTAGTAGATCTTGTAATTGTGCCTCATGGAATTGACAAAATGTGTTATATTGTACTTGCATCATAGGACTTATTTAATCATGTATAGGGACATGCACGACGTTCTAAGAACACTTACAATGTTTGAAAAAATCTTGCTTGAAGATGTCACAAGTCTCTTTGGTTGCATAGAGAAAGTAGTTGTTGACCGTGGCAAGCTAGATGCAAAACAAGCAAAAGACTTCTTTGAACATCATGGTATTCATTTGTTTCTCACCACTCTATATAATCCTAAATCCAATGGTAAAAATTGAAAGAGGACATCCATCTATTGTGAAATCCATATGTAAAACATGAAATGGTGATATAAAACAATTGCCTAGATACTTACCTTTTGCACTTTGGGCAGATAGAATGACGTGCACCTGTTCCACGTGGTAAATGCTTGCTGAATTGATGTACTATCAAAAGCCAATTTTTCCTATCCAAACTTTGATTTGGACTTGGACAACACTTCCTTGGAATGATAGCGTATCAAGCGAGGAGCCATTATGTGTAAGATTGCAACAATTTTAACAAGGTAATGAAAAGTTGAAAGAGGTAGTTCAAAAGAAAAAAGAATCAAGATTGAAAAATAAAATCTATTTTGATAAATGATGTCGATTATGTCTAAAGAAAATTCAAGAAGGTGACTAGGTTTTTGTTTACCTTAGTTCATTTGACACCAATATGAAGCAAGAAAGAAATTATTGAAAAGATGGTTTGGTCTATATATTGTATTGAATGTAAATGATAATAATACTTATGATTTGATGGAATTAGATAACATTGTGTTTAAAGTTCCTTTGGCAAGGAAACAAGTAAAACGTTTCAAAAGACGTGATGAAGAAATGTATGACTTTGAGCTGGATGAAGAACTCACAAAGATGAGAAGGAAGAAGAATGACAAATTAGGTGAAACACTTCCACTCTAACTTCTTTTCTTTTATAATTTAATGTAACTAAATATGCATTGCATCTAATAGATATATTGGAATTTTTACAAATTTAAGTGAATTAAGTGGAGGCACGATATCATACACCTATTATGGTTATGTATAATGCATGAAAGATGAGAGATTATATGAGTATGATCAGAAAACAAACTTCAACTATCGGGAATGAAGACCTTGGAAAGTGATAACAAGACTTAAACTAAGTCCATGTATATGCTAATAGATTTGTACACTTGGTGAGTGGGATTCTTTGGTTCATACTTTTTATACCTTGTGAGATCCTACCTCTAGATGGATTATGATTAACACAAGCCTTCCACTCTAACCACCTATATGTATGTGTTTGTATCATCAATGCACTACAATGGGCTACTAGGTGGGTGGAGCTACTCTAGTTGGGTGATCAAGGCCATGCGTTGATGCTAATTTCATCATATGGCCTAACCTATATGTTTTGGTGCACCTATATGGGTGGATAGGTGGTTAGAACCACTCTAGCTGGATGGTTTGAGCCATGAGCTAACATCAATTTTGTATGGGCTAGTGTGTTAAAAATAGAGAAGTAAGCTCGTATATATTTTTGCAAAAAGGATTTTCTTCAAGTAGAAAAAAAATACAAAAATGAAAAATAGAAGCATTTACTTCAGCAAGTAGTGGAGACCAAAAGAGAATCATTCAAAAGAGAATCAAATCCAAAAAATGAACTGTAAGAGGAGTGGTTGTCCAAAGTAGTGGAGAAATGATGGAGAAGAGCACTCAAACTCATCATGAGAGTTTTTGGTCACTTGGCTATAAAAGAGGCAAGGGAGGACACTCAAGAATAGAGGAACAAGGCGTGGAAGCCCCCTTGTAGCTACTTCAATTGTTTTGAGTCATTTTGTTTAGTTTACTCTCATAGAGTATGTCCAGCCACACACCCATTTTTGGGTAGTCTACTTGTAAGAGTCATATCTCTCAATATATGTATCCAATTTTAGTGTTTAAACATTCCTTGGAAAGCGTATCTTGAGTAGTTCCTCTGTCTAGAATAGTTTTATGAAATTCTTTATGCTCTGTGAGTTATTCAGGTTTTAGGGAAGTCCAGTTTTCAGCCTAACTGAGTGGACAGGTAGTCTGTTTTGAATCAAAAAGTTTCCAACTCAAATCTACTGCAAATTGAGTGTTTGATATCTCAATTGAAAGCTCTAGGTGTCTAGTTTGAGTGACCAAAGTTTTTAGTTCATTGGATATTTCAGTTGGTACCATTTTTCATTTGAAAGCTCTACTATTGGCAAGAGTCTTGATCCTGAGAAGGTCTTCTACACTTTCCGCTGCGATTAGGATAGGAATTCTCCAAAAATTGGTATCAGAGCATTGGAGTTTGAAGATTCAAAGCATTGGAACTGAATTGAAGCAAATGAGAAGCTACAAATCAAGGGGGAGCTTCGTGAAGTCAAGAAAGAGCGCCACAACATACTTGTGGTAAACTTCAATCTTGGAAGTTTTCAATGGCTGATTTAGGACAACAAGTTGAGAATTTAGACAAAGATAATTTTCAATCTTGGAGGTATAGAATGATAAATTACCTTAAAGGTAAAGGTTTATGGAGTCTAGTTAGTGGAGACGATCCACAACCGGTGGACATTGAAGATCCCAACATTACTTCGGCACAAAGGAGACAATTTGTTGATTGGGAAGAGAGGAATCAAAGGGTGATGTTCCTCATCTCACAAGTTATTTCTAACACTATGATTGGTCATGTGCAAAGCTTAGAAACAACCAAGGAAGTTTGGGAAGCATTGGAGAAGGTGTATGCTAACTCAACAAGGTCTTGAAGGATGCAACTCAAGAACCAGCTCAACAACATGAGAAAAAGCTCAAACCAAAGCATTAGTGAGTATACATTGAGGATCAAAGAGCTTCGAGATCAGCTAGCATCAATTGGATGCAAGATAGAAGAGGAAGACATCGTCTAAACAGCCCTCAATGGCTTGAGAACTGAAGAAAAGTGGAAGCCCCTCATCACAAACATCCTTTATAGAGATCCTCTACCAACATTCAATGAGATTATACCAAATCTTGTGGTTGAAGAGGTTGCTCAACAAGGAGAAGGCAACAAAGGTAAGGACAGCCATATTCAAATGTTATATGTAGGAAGAGGTAGAGGAAGGAACTCAAGAGGAGGCTCGAGAGGAAGAGTAAGAAGCTACAACAACACAAATTTCAGCCAACACAACTCGGAGGACAACAAGGACAACTCAAATGACAACACACATGGAAGAGGTCGAGGAAGAAATAGAGGAAGAGGTCGAGGTTCATACAATCCTCATAAAGGTATAACATGTTATCATTGTGGTAAACTAGGACATTATGCAAATGATTGTTGGCAAAATAATGGAAGGTTGAATGGAGGCAACCAAAGGAGCCAAAATAACTATGCGAGTACATCAAGTGAAGGAGACAAGCAAACCATGCTTGCCATGAAGCATGACTACAACAACTCGAGAAGTGATGACCAAAAATGGTTCATAGATTCAGGTTGCAGCAACCATATGACATGCCAAGGAGATTTGTTCACAAAGCTACAAACTCCAATTGGAAAAGGATGTGTGGAGACCGGCGATGAAACTCAACACGCAATTGAGCATGTTGGAGATATCAAGCTTGGAGACAAGAAGGTATTGGCTGATGTTCTTCATGTTCCTACTATTGCAAAGAATTTGATTTCAGTAGGACAAATGGTAGAGAAAGGATATCATGTTATCTTCAATGAAAATGGCTGCTTTATAAAGAACCCAAAAGAAGGATTCAAGGTCATTGCTCAAGGAAGGAAAGAAGGAAGGATGTTTCACTTTGGACATTCAACAACCACATGGAAAGGTGATGTATATTCAGTTTGGAAACAAGAGGATTGCTGAAATCGATTTGTGGCACAAAAGGTTTGGACATATCAACATTCCCAAGCTCAAGGACATGAGCAACCATGAAGTGGTAAGAGGTCTTCCAAGATTCAATGATGCCGGACTACATGAGTTTTGTGAAGCATGCCAACTAGGAAAGCAAACTCGACAACCATTCAAGAAAAGCAACTATGTGTCAAGGAATGTCCTCGACTTGATACACACGGATGTATGGGGACCATCACAACAACCATCAGTGGCTGGTAATAGATATTTTTTCACTTTTATTGATGATCATTCAAGGAAAGTATGGATGTTTTGCATAAAACAAAAATCAGATGTGTTCTCCATGTTCAAGAGATTTAAAGCACAGGTAGAAAAGGAAACAGGATGCTACATAAAAACCTTGAGGTCCGATGGAGGAGGAGAATATTTCTCCAAAGAATTTTCAGATTTTCTTTATGAAAATGGCATCAAGAGACAATTTACATGTAGGTACACACCTCAACAAAATGGAATAGCTGAAAGGAAAAATTGGCATATCACAGAAGTTGCAAGATGCATGCTCAATGAGATGAAGATGCCACTAAACTAATGGGCTGAAGCAACTAGTACGGCCGTTTATTTGATGAACAAGTGCACAACGGCTAGAGTGCATAATCTAACTCCTGAGAAGGTTTATTCCGGTAAGAAGCCTGACCTTACACATCTCAAAGTTTTTGGATGTGTGTGTTATGTCCACATCCCTCAAGAACTAAGGACAAAGATGGAGGCAAAGTCTGAAAAATGTATTTTGATTGGATATTCATCGGAGCAAAAGGGATATAGGTGCTACAATCTGGTGACAAAGGAGCTATGAGTCTCACGAGATGTGGTATTTGATGAGCTAAGACCATGGTTTGGAGACAAAGGGAAAGAGAAGATTCTTGAAGAAGATTGCGAAGATGATGGAGGTGCTTTCCAAGAAGAATTTCAGCAAACAAGCACTCAAATGTCAGGTCCAGAAGCTTCTACATCACTTGGAGAAAGCTCAACATGGAAGGGGAGGCTAAGGAGTCATTCCTCATCACCAACATCAGCTTATGAAAGATCTAAAGCTGAAAGTGCTGCCCAAAATAGTGATTCAAATGCAAGTGAAGAAGAGTATGAAGAGGTGATCACACCGAAGGTAAAGTTGAACCGGTTGAAGAAGCAATGTTCAAAAGGAAATGAAAGGAGGTCTTCAAGAGCAAGGTATCCAATTGAAAGGCTGAGCTATGATAGTTTGATTGCAAAGCATTTTGCATATATGACACAGGTGGTCAAAGACAAAGAACCGGATGCATATGAAGAAGCATGTACACAAAAAGAATGGCAAGAAGCTATGCAAGAAGAGATGAAAGCTCTCAAGGACAATCACACATGGGAGCTAGTTCGAAAGGCTGAAGGTATGAAGATTGTTCCAAATAAATGGGTGTTTAAAATAAAGAGAAATGTTGATGGTTCTCTAGTAAGGCATAAAGCTAGACTTGTAGCAAAAGGATTCAAGCAAACTCACGGCATCGATTATGAAGAAACTTTCAGCCCGGTTGCAAAGATGGGAACAATTATAACCTTGATTGTAGTGAGTGCAGCAAGGAGATGGCCATTGTACCAACTTGACATAAAAAATGATTTTCTCAATGGTGAACTTCAAGAAGAGGTATACATGAGTCAACCGATTGGATTTGAAGACAAAAAGCATCCAAATTTTGTTTGTAGATTGAAGAAAGCTTTGTATGGGCTGAAGCAAGCACCACGTGCTTGGAATCAAAGATTGGTCGAGTACCTCACAAGGTGTGGGTATAGTCCAAGTAATGTAGATCCCTCTCTCTACATGAAGAAAGAAGAAGGCAAGCAGGTATATATTTGCATATATGTTGATGATCTCATCATAATAGGAAGTAATGTTACAGGAATACAAGAGATCAAAAGGAAACTCGGTAAGGAGTTTAAAATTTTAGATCTTGGTGAGCTGAAATACTTTTTAGGCATTGAGATAGTCTATGGGAAAGATGGCATTTACTTAATGCAAAGAAAGTACCTATTGGATGTTCTTTTCAGATTCCGAATGAGTGAATGCAAACCACTCACTCAACCTATGGACACAAATGTGAAGCTATGCTCAAATGATGGAGAGAAGTTACATGATGTAACTACATACAGGAGTATTATAGGTTCATTGATCTATGCTACGATCACAAAACCAGATTTGTGTTATATTGTTGGAGTTATTTCTCAATTTATGCAAGCTCCAACAAGTGAACATTTAAATTCAGTCAAACGAGTGCTAAGATATGTGAAGCATACAGTCAAACATGCTTTGTTTTATGGATATGATGAAGAATTGCAGGTAAAAGGCTTCAGTGATGCTGATTGGGCTGGTTCGAAGGAAGACAGAAGATCCACTTCAGGTTAAAAGTTCATGATAGGTAGCAAACTTATTACATGGAGCTCAAAGAAGCAACCTACTGTTGCACTATCATCTACAGAAGCTGAATATAGAGGTTTAGCCTTTGCAACTTGTGAAGCTATGTGGATTAAGAAGCTCTTGGCTGATCTTGATGTGCAGGTGGAGACCATTCCAATTTATGGTGACAACATGTCAAGCATTCACTTGATAAACAATCCAATGTTTCATGCACGAAGCAAGCACATAGAAGTGCATTATCATTATATTCGAGAAAAGGTTTTGAGCAAGGATGTGGATATAAAGTTCATTGGAACTAAAGACCAGGTTGCAGACATGCTTACAAAGTCCCTAGATGCTTCTAAGCTCAAGAGGTTCAAGGACGACATCAACTTGCAGGATATGGCTGAAGGTGCAAGCTGACGTGTGAGCTTCAGGGGGAGTGTTAAAAATAAAGAAGTAAGCTCGTATATATTTTTGCAAAATGGATTTTCTTCAAGTAGAAGAAAAATACAAAAATGAAAATAGAAACATTTACTTCAGCAAGTACTGGAGACCAAAAGAGAATCATTCAAAAGAGAATCAAATCTAAAAAATGAATAGTAAGAGGAGTGGTTGTCCAAAGTAGTGGAGAAATGATGAAGAAGAGCTCTCAAACTCATCATGAGAGTTTTTGGTCACTTGGCTATAAAAGAGGCAAGGAAGGAAACTCAAGGATAGAGGAAGAAGGTGTGGAAGCCCCCTTGTAGCTACTTCAATTGTTTTGAGTCATTTCGTTCAGTTTACTCTCATAGAGTATGTCTAGCCACACACCCATTTTTGGGTAGTCTACTTCTAAGAGTTGTATCTCTCACTATATGTATCCAATTTTAGTGTTTAAACATTCATTGGAAAGCTTATCTTGCGTGCTTCCTTTGTCTAGAACATTTTTATGAAATTCTTTATGCTTTGTGCGTTATTCAGGTTTTAGTGAAGTCCAATTTTCAGCCTAACTGAGTGGACAGGTAGTCTGTTTTGAATTAAATAGTTGCCAACTCAAATCTACTCCAAATTGAGTGTTTGA
Source organism: Ceratopteris richardii (assembly GCA_020310875.1). Taxonomy (NCBI): domain Eukaryota; kingdom Viridiplantae; phylum Streptophyta; class Polypodiopsida; order Polypodiales; family Pteridaceae; genus Ceratopteris; species Ceratopteris richardii. The sequence goes on along the minus strand of CM035435.1, from coordinate 8,190,811 downwards.
TATCTCAATTGAAAGCTCTAGGTGTCTAGTTTGAGTGACTAAAGTTTCACATTCATTGGATATTTGAGTTGGTACCAGTTTTCATTTGAAGGTTCTACTATTGGCAAGAGTCTTGATCCTGAGAATGTCTTCTACACTTTCCGTTGCGATTAGGAGAGGAATTCTCCAACATAGTGTTGTGTGCCATGCGTTATGTCGGATCGATAGAGAAGCTAGATAAGCTTGGGGATGGACAAATACATGAGTCATACTCGATTATGGAACAGGTCAACTTGTGTAAATAAAATAAAAATACAAAGAGTTGAGCTTTGATGAAGCAAAAAGAAAAAAATAAAGGAAAAGTAAAGAAAGGTAATAAAATTTGATGCAGAGTTTGGATAGTATGAGATAAATAGTGGAAACAAAATATAATTCTACAACATAATCTAGTAGGGATTGGTATATGCAAAGTGCTTGGAATAAGTTGTTGGATCTGAATAGGTTGAATGAATGAAATAATTACAAATCTTATGATTCATTATGATTTCTTGTCTATCTGGAGAGACTGAAACATAATAGAATGTGAGTGAAACTTGCATCTACTTGATTCCCTGAAGTTTTACCAAATTCCATAAATTTGCACGAAGTATACATATATTTATCACTAAATTTCAAAGTGATTTGTTTCTACCTGTGACTATTTGATACTCGGTTTATGTTTGGTGATTTGATTTGTAGGTTGGCCCATTAGGATGATGTGCAAGCTTAGTGGGGGTGGATTTCTATTTTGTCTCTCACACATACATGCAAAAAACTTAAAATCATCTTAAACAAATGGTGAGCTCTATACCCTCTCAAAACGTGTTCTAAATATTTTGATTAACTCTCCTTCTTTAAGTACATGTAGGTTGAAGAAGGTGAAGATGTGCTCTAATCAACATAAGAAGAGATATTTGAATCCTCATTTGAACCCTCCATATATAATCCTTAGTATAAGTATATGATTACCCTAAAAGCCTAAGCATTTATGTGTTTATAAGTGTGATATATATTTGTGTTTGCTACCATGTGTTTATGTGTGTAAATAGGTGAGCATTTATATGACTATGTATGCATATGTTAGAAGATGTGTTTTTGAATATTATCCTAACTTATTGTATGTGTGTGTACCCTTAAGTACTCCTATGTATTTTTGAACCTAACTGTATGTGTGATTTACCGACTGTTTAAAAATGTGTAACTATGTGCCTATGCATGTGTATTTGTGTGTGAGTTTAGGTGCATCTCAATGTGTATACCTACGAATGTGTGAATACTTTACTATGTATGTGCGTATATGTTTTGTTGTGAATGTGAGGTATGTATGGCTACCTATGTGTAAGTTTAATTGTGTGTGTTAGATTGTTAAATGTGTATCTATGAGTGCTTGTGCATATGTGAATATGTGTGATACTATATATGTATGTGTTTATTTTAATATGTGTGTTCATGCTATGAACATTAGTATGTATACATCTAATTATGTGCTCTATGTGTGCATGAATGTGATTAAGTATGTGATATGTTTGGTGAGTGTTGTGTTATATGTTCCAAATGTGTGTGACTATGTATGCCTATAAGTGATAATTTAACCCTATATGAGTAAGATTGTGTGCTTTTACCTGTATTTTTTGTATGTATGTGTGAGATGTATAGGAAGACATATGTGTGTGAGTATCTATGACTCTGTGTTTTTTGTATCTATGTTACTATGAGTATACAATTGCGTATATGTGTGTGTCCATAATGTATGTGTGGGTATAACTAATATGTATGTATGTATGTATGTATGTATGTATATATGTATGTATGTATGTATGTATGTATGTATGAGGATATCTAAATAGTTATTCTAACAAACTTCAATAAAATATGGCAAACAAAATAAAAATAACAAAAGGAAATAAAATAAAACAAAATCCTTGGGAAATTAAAATAAAACCAAAATGTTAACATAAAAAAAAGAAACAAAAAATATAGGGTGTGTTATCTATATGAATCAATGCGTGTGGCTATGTGTGTATGTGAGTTAGTTATTGTGTGTGTGAGTTCTCCATAAGTTGTGGTTTAGTATGCATGAGCACATGTGTAGTAGCGCATGTGCATGCATATGCATGTGTGAATGTTAAGTGGAGTGTGTGTATGCATGTGTGGGTAACCATAAGTCCATATGTGTATTTATATGTATTGCATGTGCTTTTATTTCCTAATGCTTTTTTTAATGTAGGTACGGTTCTGTGTGTTTGAGAGAGAGAAAGAGAGAGAGGGAGAGGGAGAGAGCAAAAGGTGTATCCCCCCCAGCACTTGTGCTACACAAAGAGTGATCTCACAAAGGGATCGCATGCAAGCACACTAGCAAAGAGAGAGTGAGACGGAGAGAGAGAGAGAGAGAGGGGAAGAGGGAGAGGGAGAGGGAGAGGGAGAGGGAGAGGGAGAGGGAGAGGGAGAGGGAGAGGGAGAGGGAGAGGGAGAGGGAGAGGGAGAGGGAGAGGGAGAGGGAGAGGGAGAGGGAGAGGGAGAGGGAGAGCGAGAGGGAGAGGGAGAGGGAGAGGGAAAGGGAGAGGGAAAGGGAGAGGGAGAGGGAGAGGGAGAGGGAGAGGGAGAGGGAGAGGGAGAGGGAGAGGGAGAGGGAGAGGGAGAGGTAGAGGGAGAGGGAGAGGGAGAGGGAGAGGGAGAGGGAGAGGGAGAGGGAGAGTGAGAGAGGGGAGGGACTGCAACTTAGATCTTTTGCATGGCTCTTCACCTTCCAGTTTGTAATGCTCATCAAGATAAGGTGCTCTTCAATGATCTGAAAAATAAGTATTTGAAAAGCATAGCAAAGATACATAACATTTATGTACACATAAGAACATCGATACACATGCATGCATTCTTTAAGAAACCATAGACATACTAATTTGAGAAACTTATGTGAATGCTAACACACACACACACACACTTACTTACTATTTTGTATTTGATATTTGTAACTCACACTTACTATTTTTTTTAATAAGACATTAAAATCACATGTGATTAAAACAGATATATATTATTATTTTTTATATTTATTAACCTAAATAATTTTATATTAAATTAAATAGATTGACTATTAGTCATATCTGTTAATTTTATATATTGGCCATTCATAGATATTAAGTCAAATATATCCATCTATATTAAATTAAATATTAAACAAATAAGACCATATATTAAATCACACACATTTATATATACATAGGCACATACACATGCAATCACACATGCATAGCCCTATCTGGATTTGAGGCTTCACTCACTAATTAGACATGAAGATAAGAAGATGTCAACGAGAAGAAGAAGGACTAAGAGCTATAGGAGTTAGACATTCAAAACCTATGCCTATGTGAAAGGACAAATTCACAATCATAATATGGTGTAAACTAGAGAGTCAATTCTATTATCGGAATCCTAGAGATTACTTGGTTCTTGAATTTAGGGATGTACAGATCAGTTGTGTATATAAGTTCATCTAACGGAGTAGACAACACATGAATAGTGAGATACATGAGAGAGGGAGATACACTGTGCAAAAATATAGACTGTAGTAGATACACATCAAGCGCAAGTGAATTAGAGTGTAGAAGAATGAGTATAAACCTTGAGTTATAAGTCCATTATGTGAGAGAGGCAATCCAGATAACCTCTGAGAGAGGTGGTGATGGAAAGTTACTCACTGTGGGAGAATTTTCTATGGTTATGAGTAGAACAAGGCCATACCATTTTGTACACATCTTCTCTAATAGAAAACACATATTTGTGGAATAAGAATTGAATCAATTCTCTATGTGTGCAAAAATCTAACTGATTTCATAATTGTATGAATGTTAGTTATAGTTACGAGTTTTTCTAGCACACTTTTCTTGATCTTGATAGAGTTAGTTTCTAAACGTATAGTGTAAAGTTTTCATAAGTGATAGCTCACTCTGAAACTATCATCTTCTACTACAAACAAATGAAAGATCTTTGCAAACCGGAATGTGTACTCAAAAAATTATGTTCAATTGTGAAGATATGTCAAGTTGATGAAGGCAAGTATTCTGAATCATTATACAGTGGAACGGCAGGTGGAAAATCAATAGAAAGATACCACACAGTGTGAGTTTTGAGGGTTTTTGACACTGAAAATGTTGCTCTAATTAAGCCCAAGCCTACATACGTGATCACCTCACATAAGCTTGATCTATTGGCATAACCCTTGGAAGGCTCCATATGATCAACCTCTTGTAATTCTACTTCACAATTACCTTTGTAAAAGTGAAATATACCCAGGAGGATTAGGAAGCACATAATCAGGTATCATTTGGTAGTTGATTCAAGAGAGAATCAATCCTATACTTTAGCATTCACTTTTAGGTAGAGATTTGAATTTGAATTCAAATCATTTGGCTCCAACAATAAGTACAAAAAGACGATATGAAAGGCCCATGTCCACCTTGAGGAGATCATTTTGATGTACCTCCATTGAGAAGAGGAGCTCAGCTCATAGCGCAGTCCTTCTCACTCATTGTGCAAGGATTGATTGCCAATCACATTGTACTTTTACATGATTTAATACATACATGATCATTACTTCTTATTCTCATTTACTTCTAGTCTTGTTTTGTTGCCCATTCTTTTCCTTCTTCGTGCTCTTGCCACGTTGTTGATTCTTTCCTTGGTAAGAATTACGAACATTATATGAGTCTCCACTCTAAGTGCCAACCATAGATTTTCAATGAATTTCCTCACTTGATGGTGCTCCACATATGTCATCATAGAATAGTTTACCACGAGGTTCACTATTATGAAAAACATATCTATGATGATGGCAAGGTGCTTTTATTTCATTATGCATACCAATTTTATGAGCCTCTAACTACGAGAATATAGCATTAAAATCATTTAGATGAGTAGAAACACTATCTGTGACCTTAATGTGAATTTCATATAACTTTCTCATCAAGTTCACTTTATTTGATACCATTTCTTTTTCATATGTATTGAATACTTCTTCCAAAGCTCCTTTGCTCTTTTGTAGCCAAATAGTGTAAAGTAAACATTACCTATGAGGTGCAATCAAATGATACACCTAGCCATTTCATCCAAATCATCCCAGTCATATTCATCCATTTCAGCAACCTTCTTTGAGATTCAGTTTAATAGCTTCCGTTGCCTCTTTTGAATTAGGCTCCCTTTAATTTCTTCCATAGAGAAACGTTTGCGCCATCAAATTTTTGGATCTCAAAATGGTCTTTTCCCTACAAGTTATAGCTCCTCCCAGGAACACTAGCACTAAGCTCTAATCCACCATGCATGCCATAGATCTTTGATGCCATGGTGATAGAGAATGGACTAGAATGATAATGGATCTAGGCCATTAAGGCTCAAAAAGCATGATCAAATGTTAGATTCTAGAAAAAATGAAATAGATTCTCCCTAAAAAATGGATAAATAAATAGTAATGACCAACCAAAAGGATTTTTTGAGAATAAACATGCTCACACCAATAAGTGTATCAAGGATTGAATCGATCACTATATGATTGACAAAAAAAAAGAAAAATATTGCTAGAGTCATCTATACAAAATGAACATGTAGTTACTGTCAAAATCTCATAAGACTACAAGTATTGACATGTGAACCTTCATACTGAATCACTAACTCAATTGGATATAATGAGTTAATCGAAAGAAGGAAACTAGGCCTATCGAGCACCCATGAAGTACTAGCATACATCTCCTATGGCGAGCCTTGCTAAGTCTTCCACCTACATCATAAAAGAGAAACTTACATCTGGGTGTCTCCCACTTAAGAAAACTTCACCACGATCCTCTTTCTTTATCAACCTCAAAGGCATTATGCAAAGACAAAATTGCTATATCAATGACCACGTGGACTTACATAAGTGGTATCCACAAAAGCATACATAGTGTGTATGTGCTTATTATATGTAGTCAAATTGCACTAAAAGGGTAAATTCATAGCCTAGACACCAGCCAACAATACCTGCAAGTGTTTGTCAACTCTAACCTTTAAGTTTAGAAATCTACATAATCTTGCAGTGGCTGCTCCCACCACAAGTGAAAACCTTTCAAAAAACCTCTAGATTTAATAGTGTGGCTAAAAGCATAGCCCCAAAGCTAAATATTAATTTTCTTAGAAGTACAAAGAATACTCTTATTAATGTTCTTGAACCTGTCTAAAGACAACTATTCATGAAAGTACTCCAAAATGGATCCCTGAATCACCCCAAAAATGCCACAAAATAGGTTTTGAAAGCAAAGAAGGAAGATTTGAGATCCTAAAACATGTTCAAGGTAATGTGAACCTTAGTCTTTGCTCTTCCACATGCACCACAAGAATGTATCTTACTGGCAAGGGATTGTATGTTAATCGAGCTTCAGGGGGAACAAACTCGGATGGGTGACCTTTCTAGAAGTATTAAGAACCTTCATTGTCCTTGGTCATGGAGGCCATCCCTCACATGTAGTCAATGGCACAAATGATGAGTCAAATGTGAAGGTATGCCAAGATCTATACCTTGGTTGATGCCTTGGAGAGAGCCTTGTAGAAAGCCTTGTGAAATGATTCTATGGGGATGCACCATGATGGAATCCTTCATGAGAGCTCCATGAGGATAATCCGTAGTAGAAAACTTGGCTATGTATGTTGTACACAACACTCAACAACACGTCTTCAAAATACACAAAAGCACACATAGTACATAGAGAGCACGAACACAGATTTCTTATGTGTTACAAAGGTGGGTGAATTTACAATCTATGGTTGAATAAGCCACTATATGTTTTATTGAAGAGCATATAAAAAAGTTTCTAATGGCCATTTGGCCTTTCACATTGACACTAATGGTAACATGGTCAAAATGCTATCCTTCCTATAGAATTATTAATTCCAACTTTGAAAGTAGCAATGACCTAGAATGGAGAGGACATGAATTGGTGGATATAGTTGAACAGTTAGAAACATTGGAAATGACAAGAATCTATCAATTCTTTATATGGAAAAAAAGACACAAGGACAATTTTGACATGCATATTAAAGATAAATATTTGAATGAACGACTTGGTATTGGCATTGAAAATAAAAGATTTAGGTAAAAACTTGAACAAGAGAAGTCATGGATCATGCATATTTATACATTAGCTTTGAGTCGTGCAATACAATTAGCCACATTGGATGGAAATATCATGTGCAGTTACATGAGTGCATGTAGAGTAAAAAAGAACTTAGAACCTCTCACTAAACAACATTGGCATAAGATACAAATACAAAAAAATAAAAGACATGAGTGAGAAAGGATTTGACAAGAAGTACAACATTAGGTAGAATAAAGAATTCAAAAAATAAAAGACAAGATGAAATGGAAGATAGATGTATGATTGAAAGCATTAAACTTTAATTCTCCTAAAATCTTGGATGTTCATTACTTTTTGTTAAAATTTTATTTCATCCTTTTGAGTTATTCTTGTCTTTGTTCATGCCTCATTATTTTTTCTCTGTTTTTAAGAACACCATGGAGATCAACCATTTGCAAAAAATACTCAACATGACTCAATTTTCTTGAGAATGAGAAAGAGATAATTAAAAATACCAAAAAAAATTGGAGAATAAATCATTGAGTAGCATATACGATTCGAGTGTTATATTCTAATTTACCACGATAAATAGGAATGGGAGGAAAGAACAGAAGGAAGTAGTCTAACAAACATACAAAAGCAGTCCAAAAAAAAGAAACATAATTCTGTTATTAATTTTTTAAGATTTTTTAATTATATGTAAAATTATATTGTAAATAATTGTTAATATATTTTTGGTAGTGATATGTTTTAATACACTTAGGACCATTGGGGCACTTCTTTCCCTTGTTAGGAGGTTTTTTCTCCTCCTCTTGCATATATGCATATAACCCTAATGGGTTACTTATTTTTGTATATTCGGTTGGTAATAAATTTAGTATATTCAGTTGGTATCACACTTGTGAATAAATTTATTGAAGGTGACACAGATGATGATCTTGAGGTTTCTATTCATGATGTGGTTCTTGGTGCACCTATTGCAAAGTAACTTTGTTGGTATGGCCGAGATGTTGAGCCATATGCATTGATAACTTTGTCTAACCTACCCTTATCTCCATATTCATGCTTGCAAAACAACAAAGGATGTTACCTTTGAAGCTCTAATGCTTACCAGGCCATAAATGAAGCTCATGATGCTTACATTTGAAAACAATTTGAAAGTGAACATATGAATGCAGGAGACTGTATGGATAGTTTTTGGACAAAGATCAAAGATGTGAAGGAGTAGTTGATTTTTGCTCATGAACTCTTGCCAGATAGTTCACTTGTGTAGACCGTTCTTAGGTTTTCCCGATTCATATCAGAGTTTTACTTCTACTCTTTGATTGATGATGAAAGAAAATCCAAATGCCTTATCATTTGAGGAGTTAGTCTCTCTTTTGTTGCAGGGAGATCAGCCTAGGTAGATCAAGTCCATTATGCATGTTCTAGATCAAGCTTTGGGTGTCCCCCAAAATCATTGTAATCTATCACTCCATATGAGGCTTGGCATAGTCGCAAGCCATCTATTGCTTATGTGTATGTCTTTGGTTGTTTGGCATATGCATTAGTGCTAGAACCTAAATGAAAGAAATTGGATGATAAAGCAATAAAATGTATTTCTTTTGGGTACAATTTTGAAAGCAAAGGCTATTGCTATATCATCCACATAATAAACAAGTTTTGGTTAGGCACGATGTTCTTTCTATGGAAGATGCAACTCAGCCATTATTTTCTGTACTAAAGAGACATTACTTAGCTCCAAATATGTTTATGACACTTGGCTACCTCTTTTTATAGGTTTAGTATACCTATTTGGTCATGATCAAAAAACCTATTTGGTGAGTATACTATCTTCAAAAATAAGTCAAATTGCACCTATCGAGATTAATTAGACTTGTAACTGATTGGGATATTAATTGAGGGTCTCTCAATCCAAGACCCAAAGCTATTCCTATTTGACCTAATATTTTTCCTGTAAAGTTAACTCCTAGGGTAGTAGGGGCAAGGGACTTCCTAACTAGAAATATACAATTGGTCCCTTGCATTATTGTAGATAGGAACAAAACTTTACTCAAGACCTTCATACACCAAGTCATGAAGTGTCCTTAAGGGTAAAAGTCCTTGGGGATTATTACAAAATCTTCCTTTGGCAATTTTCCAATGTATTATGCCAAGGAAGAGCCATGGCCTCGGGAAACACGGTCACCACCACTCCTTGCTGCAAATTTATCCACTTCAATTGTTTCTTGCACATAGACAATCATAAAATCAAATAGATACATCTTGTATGAATATGAGACAACCATAAATGTCACTAGAGACTTACATCTTGAAGCCTGTCTTCATCCTCTCCTCTTCCCATTGCATCTAGTGGAATTGATGAATGGGCCATGCCACTTTGCTCCACAACAGGGGATGTTGGAATCTTCTTCTCCAAAATTCTTTCCCTTGCTCTGGCTAGATCTTCTTCAGTGGCATCTTGGTTGGCATGGCTCAAAATCTCTTCACACACAAATGCAATGGTGTCCGCAACTGAATCACCAAGTGGAATTGTTGCCTTTTCGATAATGTCAGAAGTGTTGTCCATGGGAACATCCGAGGTTGAGCAAAAAATACTAAGGCATTCATCGAGGCGTAGACCGAATGCCTTCTCAATATCGTGCAGGAACAAAAATTCCTCTCCATCGACAAGTACAACCGAAAACATTTCCATCTCTACCTCTCGTAGAGTGGGTTCCACGGGGTCTAAGTTGGAGGGTGGACTCTTATGTGTACTGGCTTCCTTTAATTTGTCCACTACTCCTTGAGGAAATTCTCTTGATATTTTTTGACTCTCTTCTAATAAGTTGAGAGCTTCTGTCTGGGGTTCCTTCTTGTCATCTACAAAACCCCCAGTAACAAGATGGGGTAGGTCCATGGGTGAAGGTTTGGGCTCCTCATTGACAAAAAAGATTGTTGTTGCTATGTAGGAAAGATATTTTCTTCCCATTTTCCTTTTATTATTTAATTGTGTAATTAAGGGCACTATGTCATCTAACAGGTGTCGTGAAGCCTCAGCAATAGCCATGAAACGCTTTAAGCGCTTCGCAAATGCCTCATCTCCTTTATGAATGTAAAAAAGCAAGTCACAGGGGACCCATTTACACTCATATGCTGGAATATCTATGGCATATCTTAATATATAGAATTCCATAAAATCTGTGATCTCATCGATCACATCGGAATTCATGGCTATTGTCCCTTCAAGATTAGGGACTGTACAGACTAGGTCATACAAATCCCTACGACCATTGTAGTCTATAGTATCCAAAAACTCCATGAATAGATCTCGAGGAGATTTCATGGGAGTGGAAGTGCTAGCAGCCATTGCTTGCACGCGAGATTTCTAGAGGCTTGTAGTTTGTGCTTTCTAGCTCTTTGAGAGTGCAAATGTGAGAAATGAGCACATAGAACCATTTTTATAGCAGTTTCAAGTTTTTAAATTGACTGGGCCCACTTTTAAAAGTATAGAATAAAGAAGTGCAATTTCAAAAAATGAGTTTCTGATGACAAAATAATGCACAGAAAAAAACATGAGCAACCACATTTCAAAGTAGTGAACATAATTTTTGACATTCCAAAAGTTTTGAAATTACCATTGCAGAGAATAAGGTATATACAATATCTAACATGAATCAATTGTCCTACTTTTTACAAGGTTCTTGAAAGTGCAAAAACCATGAGATACAATGACTAGGGCCCAAGAAGTGACATTATCAGGTTGCAAAAGAACTATGACAATGAGAGCTCTGTTCCATCTTTGCTCCAATCTACAGGGACTTTCATTTTGTATTCCATTCTTCTGCCCACCTGTAATCAATTTGCAAGAAATCGAAGTCATTAAAGTAAAATAAACAATAACGAAAAGATTACTTTAACAAAAACATGAAACATTTCTCACCTTATGTCCTTGAATTTTGAAGATGGATTGAGTTAGTCCTTCAGACCCCATAATCATCAAGTGTTCTCTCAGATTAGCCAAGGTCCAATGATTATTCACTAAAATAGTTTTTGTTTCATTGTTGGGAAATCTAAGCTTTATTTCAAATGAATGCAAAGATCCCTCTCAACTTTGAAATGGTATCCATTTGCCAAGTTTGCACATCCAACGATCATAGTAGAATCTGATGTATAATGAAGTACCTTGTTTCAAATATCAAAATGCTATACCTGTTCCACCTATTTTACTGAGATATTTATCACCTTTTGCGATTCCTTCCATCAAACCCCAATTTCACCAAGAAGACTTTCGACTTGCTCATATGTGATATCTTTACACATGAACATGGTGGAAGTCTCTTGGAATGAGAATCCTTAAAATGAATATACAAAACAGTGAATGGGAAAAGACCAGTGCAAACCTACAGACCTAGATACTTTTGTGAATTTCAAAGAGTTATGTATATCCATTACCATCTTTTGCTTCAAAGATGATACGGACCATATATGAGGTTTTGGCCACTCCAAGCTGAGAAGAGAATGTACTTCAATTCTCTCTAACCTTCCAAAACCATTCATTGTAGAGGGTATAACATATCTATGTGTGTAAAAGAAAACTATATCATGGTAAAGTTGAACAGGAGATATATTTGGAAAGACTAGTGCACCAACATCTGCATGCAATGCCTGGAAAGTACCTGTAAGACTATGAAGTGGTTGCTCTTCCACCAAAGTAGAAGGAAATATATATGAAACAAACAAAAACATATCTAAATAGTTCATAAATAAATCCGACACAAGAAAACATAAAATATTGTAGAGTAATAGTTACAGTTCACAGGATATCTCATACTACTAGAGTTTTCAAGTTTCATAGATTCCATTGTAAAAACATGTTGTACAATAGCAACCATCCCATTGTCTCTGTGCTTCTTGAAGCCAAGTAACTTTCCCTTCCAATGAAGATCTAAGTTTCCACGATCTCTAACTCGAGTTGCATGTACACCCATGCACCTTTGGAGTACTCATGTGATAGCCATTGTCCATCTGTGGCTTTGATATTTTGACATCTTAATGTGAGGATTTCATCTTTTGGTCACCTAGAAGCTTTAGATGTTGCCATTGAAGCTAAAGGTCTTCAAGCTACAATAGTAATTCGAGATAGGAGATGCAGGTAGGTTGGAGTGTAGAAACAGGAGCTTCAATGGTGTGCTACAGAGTGAAAGTAGTGGGAAAAGATGACTTTTTGGGACCTGGGTATGAAAATGTGAGGTTTAGGAGGGAAATAACTCTTTTTTGAGTGTTTTTGAAAAAACTCATTTTTTTCAGCTCAAAACATGCACAGATTTTGAATTTGGGGTCAAAAAGAGTACTTTTGACCCTAAAAAGTAATGGGGGGTCCATTTTCAGGTGTTATGATTAGTGTTTTTAACTTTTTAGAAATTTTGAATTTTTGGGCCCAACTAAGTTACGAGATTCATTCTCTCTCTAGAGGTAGCTCATTTAAATAAGGGAGAAATATGTCCCCTCTCCACCCTTCAGCCTAGTATTTTATAGGGCATAGACTCTGGCCACCACCCTCTTCTGATTGGTCCATCACTAATCACTCGTTAATCTAAAAGGCCCATTCAGGGTTCATTTTTTCCCCTAATGGAAGCTCTCCTCATAATCAATTCCTTAAGTTGCGCAAATCCTTTTGCCATAAGCCTTGGCTTATACCTATTAACGGAACCATCTAAGTTCTTCTTCAATTTGTAGATCCATCTTGAGTCTATCACTTTCATTGATGAAGGAATGGGAACTAATTCCCAAGTCTTATTTTCCTCAAGAGCTTCAATTTCTTCTTCCATTGCATGCCTCCACTCTGATTTCTTCTTTGCTTCCTCAAATGTTGAGCGTTCCTCTTGATTTATGTCATGTGTTAGATAGATTGAATGTTTAGTAACTAGAAATGAAACCCATACCTCTGTGGTTTTCTTTTCTCCCTCCTAGACCTTCTTAGGCCATGATGTGATGGTTTTTCCTCTTATCGAAGTTCTTGCATTTTAGCTTTACCTTCAGACTTCCACATTTGGAGTTTTTCAATCTGAGATGCTTCATCATCTTTTGAGGTATCCTATTCTTCAACTTTAGAAGGGTTATCCTTGAAAAGCTTTGGAAAATCTTCTTCAAGATCATAAGGTAATTTGATCTTACTACATGAGTCTTCATACCAAGAACTATTCTCATCAAACACTACATCTCTACTCACCAAGCATCCTTTGGTTGATGGGTTGTATAGCATGTAGCCTTTTTGCTTGTCACCAATGAACACACATCTTTCAACTTTTGGATTCATCTTTCCTCTAAGTTGTGAAGGAAAAAAAGCATAATCAATACATCCAAAAATCTTACAACGATCCAAGCTTGGTCTTCTTCCATTCCAAGCCTCATATGCTTTCATGCATCAAGTGATTTTGAAGGTAACCTATTAATCAAATAAGTGGCTGTAGATACAACCTTAGCCCATAAATAATTAGGTAAGTTTGTTTCATTTAGCATAGACCTTGCAACTTTGACAATTCTCCTATTACTTCTCTCTACCACTCTATTTTTCTCAGGACTGTACCCTGTAGTAATCTCTCTTTTGATTACCCTCTCTTGATGAAAGGAGTCAAGTTCATGGGAGAAATCCTCTCCCCCTCCATTTGACCTTAGCCTTTTTAGTGTTTTACCTCTTTAGTTCTCCACAAGAGCTAAGTATCTTTTGAAGCATGTAAAGACTTCATCTTTGTGTTTCATAAAGTATAGTATAGTCCATCTACTGCAATCATCAATGAAGGAGACATAAAACCTTGATTGAGATATTGAAGCATCCTTGCTAGGTCCCCATACAACTGTATGAACCAAATCCAAGAGATCTCCATGCATATATCCTTTGTTCATGAATGGTAACCAGTGAGACTTTCCAAATTGACATGCACTAAAGTTATAAATCATGTGTTGCTTTGAAAGATTAGGGAGTTCAAGTACACTGTGGTCCCTGCAAATTTGCTTTAATGATCTTTCACTAATATGTGCTAACATTTTGTGCCATACTTCCAATTCTCTGAGTGTCTCACTACCATAATCAAAGAGAGCAATGTTCTTAGTGTCTTGCAATTCAAATGTGAATAATCTGCTTGTTTTTTCACCCTTTGCAATCCTCTTGAATCCTTAACTTGGAACTTGAATCAACAAATGCTCCTTCTTTTGTGAACCTTACTTGTAGACCTTTCTCGAGAATCTATCCTACACTTATCAAGTTCTTTGTGATGGTAGGGACATAGAGTACCTTGCTAAGTATGTTGAGGTTTCCATCAGGGGCTTTTACATTTCCTATCTTCTCCACTAGGTGACTTGTATCATCACCTATTTGCACTTCATGTTTGTTCCTTGGATCTTCTTAATCTGATAGGAGGGCCACATTTCCTGCCACATGATTTGAGCAACTTGAATTTATGTAGAAAACATGCTCATTAGATTTACCTTGTGACATTTTCATATTCATGAGAAGTAGAGAGTCTTCTTGATTTGAGCCTTTTGTGTAACTGTTGTAATCTCTTCTCCCTTTTTATCCTCCTTGGTTGTTGTAGTTGTTGTGGTTGCCATGGAAATTGTTGAACCTTCCTCTTGAGTAGCCATAACCTCCTCTATTTTAGCCTCTGCCTCTTCGATTCTTGGAATTCCTAAAGCAATTCTCAATTGTGTGATTAGTTAATCCACAAATAGAGCAAGGATTAGAGTCTCAGGGTCTCCGCATGCCTTGTCTTCCCCCTCTACCTCTACCTCTACCTGCATAGTTACTGTGTACCTGCTTCATCATCCACTTTCTTTCATTTCCCTTTGTTGTCTTTGGCTTTATTTTTATCAGTATACAAAGCAAAAGATTGATTACCTTTGGAGCCTTCTCCATTCTTCATGAGCTTGGCCTCTTGAATCAGTAGTTGTCCCATAAGTGCATTGAAATCTGGTACATGCATATCCATGTATAGATCCATTACTTCCCACTTGTCATCTGCCTTCAAGTCGTTGATAACTTGCCTTACAATTTGTTCCTCATCTGTCACTTCTCCAATGCTTCCTAGCTCATCATTAATATCTTTGATCTTGGTGTAAAAATCAATCACATTTTTCTTGGAAGATTTCTTGAGTGTTGTGAAGTCCAACCATAGTTGGTTCTTTCTAGCCTTTGTGCTTGAAGAGAAGAAGGCCTCAAGTGTATTCCACACTTCTTGTGATGTTTTACAACTTCTAATGTGAGGCAACAAAAAATATGAGATAGATTTGAGTAGATAAGACCTTGCAAAGGCATCCTTGGAGCACCATGTGATCAATCTTTCTTGCTCTTCTTATGTACATTGACCTTTATTCCTGAAACTTGGCATAACTTCATCTCCAATTATATGAAAAAATAGATTCCTACCTTGAAGTTAAGCTTCCATGCTTAAAGACCAGGCTGTGTAGTTACCTCTATCAAAGTTGTCAATTGATGATGGATTACCACTATGAGGATGGATTTGCACTTGATGAAGATGAAGTGGTGTTGCAAAAACATTGCAATACACCAGCCAAATGAACTCAAGAGATATGTAATGGGCCCTTTTAGCTTGCCAAAGCATGTATTAGACACCCTATGTACCTTGGAAGATCACTCTCAAAAAGGTGAATCAAAATAGATAGTAGGAGTTGATCCAAGAGTAAAAAAACTTGCTATTTTTATTCCTATACTTGATCAGGGTTTTCAACAATTCTCTAAACACAGTAACAATTGTCTTAATTCCTTTTTGACAAGTCTAATTAACTTAGTAATCTAACAATCATGAGTGATTTCATAAAAAAATGATGGAATACATGCAGAGAAAAGAGTTTAGCAAGTCATAGCTCCATCCTGACATTCACTAGTTGCAACAATCATCAGACTAATGAGCAAAGATATGCTAATATCTAATAATCCCAAAAAGCAATGCTAATGAATCTTTGGAGGATTATAATAGATAGTATTCTGATTCTATCATGCTTTAAATCATGGAAAATGATCAACTATGCATTGAGAACAAGCTATGGGGAAATCAGTGTTTTGATGGAGTACTAATAGAAAAGCAAAATGAGCAAAGATATAGGCGAGTTCTAATGAATATATCTCACCATCGAGACATCCAAATGTAACAAACCTTTGCGAGTATATAGTAGTAGCTTTACCAAGTAAAATCACTAAAAATGATGGATCATGCTTAGAGAAACCATCTTTGCAATCAAACTAAAAAACTGAGAAGATGACAGTGAACAATACACTCACATAGACATGAAGATATGGTCACAAATGGTCATGAATTCAAATGCATATTGAATGTAAATTACAATGGATGTATTGGTACATGGGTGTGCCTTGAGATAAAACTCTGATATGGCAAGAAACTCAGCTAAATGAGTGTGTAAAACATGCAACTAAATCATGTGTATATATAGTGATCACTAGAGCCAAGATTTGAATTTGAATCTTGCTCACCTAAAACCTCTTTTCCTAATTCTTAGTGATAGATTCTCAACTAACTCAATCATGGGTTCATGGTTTTTCTTTCGCTTCTTATCAAGTGGATTCAACCACTTTGATTCCTTCAATTTTACATCAAATAAATACTCAAAGAGTTACAAGGCTAAGTTCATAAGTGAACTCTTCAAAGCTTTAGCATTTGCTTGAAGTTTCTATGACGTTTGAATACTCAAGCCTTTGCTTAGACTTGCCATGAACTTGTTCCAACAAGTTCCTTAGGGAACAGCCCTTAACAACCATGGAAAAGGATCTTGGATAGTAAGAGCTTAACTTGTCGCTCTTTATCCATGTACTTGTAGGCAAGAAGAATGTTGTTGGTGCAATTATGTGAAGCCTAAATGCTTGATCACTTATCCTAAAAGTTCATAATTTAGCACATGAATGATCTCTTGTAAGAGATTGAGCTTTACTGCTTGTAAAACTTCATATATGGAATCACTTCCAACTACGAGTTCTTATAGAATCTTTCCACGAATTATTTGGTGAGGATTTATCGCAAATCAAGTCCTAAGACTTTGGAATACCTTTAGGTAAACATTTGAATTCGAATTTGAAACTTGGCTCCAACAAAATACTATAAAAGAGGACTATCTAGTTGCATGGATATGCAGCTTGAGAGAGCCCGATTTGGAGAGATAATCAGAGAGATTTATAGTGGAAATTGAGCTCAAAATATAAAAGCTCTACCGTTGCCCTCACATTCTACAATCATATATTGCCAATTTCAATGTAATTTATTTGCATTAATAGATATAGTATTCTCATATCTCATCTCTTGTACTATGTCCCTGTATCACTCAGAAAAGTGAACTTCACTGATCCGTTTGTCAATGTGTACTTGATCATTTGCAGTGATTTAAGTTTGTATAGATTCATTAGATTTTCTTGCTACAAAGTTTTATTTCAATTCCTCAGCCATTCTTGAGTTATGTGCAAAACATTGTCCTCTAGTATGGATATTATTATCTCTGGAAGATGTTTGGATGCATATCTGATTTGCTAAGCATTTTTCTCTAATCATAGTTAAACATTTCAAGTGAAATAAGTTGCAAACTTTAGCTACCAAAGTTAATTAAATATGGCCAAAATGATTTTGTTCAATTGTTGGTAGAGAAAGACAACTATTCATTTATCTGAGGAGGTGTATTGACCAAAATAGCACGTTTTTGGTCCATAGTGAAACCCCAACTTATCTGTTTTGATCCAATGATTTGGGGGTCATCCTCCAAAGTATTTGGGTAAATATTTATGCTTTGTAGAAAGCTGAAGAGGTCTATGTTGCACTCTTTAACTCAGTTTTGGCTGGTGTGAAGTAGGAACTTGCAAGTCCATCTCATCTCTGGAAGTTGTCCACCATCTCCTCTAACAGTGGTATCAGAGCTTCATCAAGGTAAAATGTGAGATGGATTTCCATCATTCGTTGATAAATTGGACAAGGAAAATTATCCAACTTGGTCCCTAAGGATGAAAGCTTACTTCCAAGGAAGAAGATTGTATGGATACATATCTGGAGATGTAGAAATGCCAACCTTTAGAAGCAAAAATCAACCTACAAGAGAAGAGCAAGAGAGACTAGTTGCATGGTGTGCAAAGGATGCTCTAGACAGGTCTTACATACTCAATTCAATATCTGATTTTTTGTTACCTTATATTAGGAATTGTAAGACTTCCCAAGAGACTTGGGAAGTACTATCTTCATACTTCGCATCAAATACAAGGGCCAGAAACAACCAAATTTGGATGGATGTCACAACCTTGACGAAGCAAACAAAGCAATGTGTAGATAACTTTGTGAACAAGATGAAGGATGTAGTTGACCAACTTGGGAGTATTGGAGAAGAAATAGAAGAGGAGCAGATAGTAAGGCAGATCATAAATGGCATCAAGGCTGATGACAAATGGGAGTCTTTTTACCATGGCAATGGAACTATATATGGATATGCAGATACTTGACCTCAATACATTGATGGGGCAACTCTTCACACATGAGACAAATCTCAAAAAGAATGGAGATACGTCTAGAGGTAATCAATCTTTTGAGCTTTACAGAGATAAAAATAAGAGTAAAGATAAAGGCAAAGGTAAGAAAAATGAAGAAGATGCGAGTACCTCCCAAGCTAAATTCACAGGTAGAGGAAGAGGTACTAGAGGAAGGAGAAGAGGAGCAAAGCAAGGTAGGGGGTGACCATACAATTATTCACCTTGCAACATTTGTGGCTTGACCAATCATACCACAGATGAATGCTTCAGGAACACAAAGAATCAGAGAGGAAGAGGCTTCCATAGAGGAGGCTACGGACAATCAAGAGGTAGGTTCAATAATGGAGGAAACAACTACCATCACAATTACAAACAAGGCTACAACAACAATTATCAAGGAGGCTTGTAGCATTATTGTCTGACCTTGAAGAACCCAAAGGAAAGCATGAAGTTTAGACAGCTAATGACACTAGGCACTCAATAAAGAAAATTGGAAATTTTAAAGCATTTAGTGGTAACATGAATCTTCTAAGTAGGGTATTGTATGTGCCAACAATAACCAAGAATCTAATGAGTGTTGGACAAATTGTTGAGAAGGGTTTACAAGTTAGATTCACAAGGCATGGAGCATATGTGGAGGACCCTCAACAAGGCTTTAAGAGGATTTCAAAAGTCAAGAAATCTGGTCCACTTTTTACCTTTGAAGTTAAAGATACAAGAAATATTGCTCTCTTCAATTATAAGGACCAAACCCTATATAAATTGGAGATATGGCATAAGATACTAGGTCATATAGGTGAAAGATTATTGAAGCAAATATGCAGGGATCAAAGTGTGCTTGGCATCCCAAATGTGTCCAAGGAACATATGATTTACAAATGTGGAGCATGCCAATTTGGCAAGTCACATAGGCAACCACTCAACAAAAGAGGATACATGTATGAAGACTACTTGGAGTTTGTACACATATGTGAGGGGTCCTTGCAAAGAGCCATCAATTTTAGGGTCAATGTATTAGGTTTCATTCATAGATGAATATAGTAGATGGACAATACTTTAATCTATGATACTATGAAGTCTTCACTTGTTTCAAGTAGCATTTGGCATTGGTTGAGAATCAAATAGGTAAAAGTTTGAAGAGGCTTAGATCAGATAGAGGTGGTGAGTATCTCTCACATGAGTTTGACTCCTTCTTATATGATAGAGGCATAAAGAGAGAGATTACAAAAAGATACACTCCTAAATAGAATGGAGTGGCAGAGCCAAGAAATAGATTAATAGTAGAGGTTGTGAGATCAATGTTGAATTAGAAAAAAATCCCTAATTATCTATGGGGAAAGGTTGTTTCCACAACCCCCTACCTAATCAATAAGCTTCCATCCTAGTCTCTTGATGGGATGACACCTTATGAGGCATGGAATGGTAGGAAACCATCTTTAGATCATTGTGAGATATTTGTGTGCATTGCTTATGCATAGATATCCTCATAGATTAGAGGAAAGCTTGATCCAAAAGCTGAAAGATGCATATTCATTGACTATGATCAGAATTAGAACGGATATAGGTTATATAAACCCACTAAAAAGGATTTATTGTTAGTATGGATGTGGTATTTGATGCAAATAACTCTTGGTTTGAGGATAGTTGCAGAAAAATAAAGCTACCCTACAATTTGGAGAATGATTTTCCAAATCTGACGAAGGAAGAACCACATGCATCAGAGGATGTCAACTCAAAAGATGAAGAACAAATTGAGTTTGAAGCTTGGAAGTCCAAGGGAAAAAAAAAAGTCCAAAAGATTGAAAGATATTCTGGGTTCATCCAATCAAGCACTTAGAAGATCTCAAAGGGAAAGCAAGAAACCTATAAGGTATGGCTATGACACATCACTAGTCACTAAGCATTCTATATACATGGCTAAAGATTGAATGTCACAGGAACCTTATTCATTTGAAGAAGCCAACAAGAAAGAAGAATGGAGAGGAGCTATGTAGGAGGAAATTGAAGCACTTGAAGAGAACAATACTTGGGATTTGGTTCCCAAAAAGCCATTCATGAAGGTAATAGGATCTAGGTGGATTTACAAAGTGAAAAGAAATTAAGATGGCACAAAAAATAGTTATAAAGCAAGGCTAGTAACAAAGGGGTTTGCCTAAACCCATGGAAGAGATTATGAGGAGACCTTCTCACCTATAGCTAAGTGTTATACTTTATAGAATAATGGAATGTTATATGGATTTCAATGTCTTAAGGGTTTGTGATTTGTGTTTTGATTTAGCACGTGAAGGTTCATGAGAGTGTGAATGCACATGGACTTATTCAAACATTTTTGGAGATATTTAGAAGATAGTTATTTTTAGAAGATAATATTTTTAGTTATCTTTGTAAAAATAATAGATTGCTTTAGAAAGTGATGTTTTGTAAAAATAGAAAATTATGATATTCTAAATACAGCAAAAGCACACTTTTTGAATTACCATCCTCATGTATCTTCTATCTAGGATGTAATAAGAAATACCTATAAATACACATACTCTGATAGACTCGTCCATCAAAGTATGTGGGGGAAAATTGTACCCAATTTGGTTTCGTCTCTTGTCTCTTTATGTTCTCTGAGTACTTTTAAGTGATTTTTTTTTTGTACTATCCTCTGTGTTTGTGCGTCTGTGGGATCTAAAGGGCAATAGTGGTATTAGAGCCAAGGCATCCATGGAGATGGTTTTGGCATCTGATTGTGATTTGTGACATCCGTTCCATTCGCAATTTGACATCCATCTGAACCATTTTTTCTAGGTTTCTGTTTATCAAGTTTGTTTGTTTTGGCTAGCTAGTAAGTTTTTTCGAATTTGGTACTGACCACTCTCATATTGTACCCCCTATCACATTGTCATACTATACCCCCTTTGACACTGTCACATTGTACCCCTTGTCACACTATCACATTCTACCCCTTGTCACACTGTCACACTATCACATTGTCACCTTGTACTCCCTATCACCTTGTCACCTTGTACCCCCTATACCCCCGGTGCTCACTGTGCTCAATGTTCACTCTAATAGTTCGAGTTTGGTTTGGTTATCAAATTCATTTATCAAGTTTGTTTATCAAGTTCATTTATCAAGTTTGTTTATCAATTCGGTTACCATTTGATTACTCCAAGGCATCGATTAAGGCATAGAACTATGGCATAACATTGGCATCTTTGGCTTCTCTAGTACTCATGGTTCTGTTGGTTCACTTTGGTTCCCTTTGGTTCCATTGGGAGCCGTTGGCTACGGGCGAACCAATTCTAACACATGATTGGCAATAAGGGCTTAATTATTTTCCTAGATAGCTTAGTTAGCCTACATAGTTCCTTATTCGGCATGTAGGGGATTTGAACCCACAACCTTATACTTCCAAGAGGTAAGCCTTATCCACTAGCCTATTTTCTCTTTTTGATACCCCATTCCTTTTCATAAATATTTAACATAACTCTTGACACTCTCTTCTATTTATTTATCTATTTATTTATCAAAGCACTTGCATTTATTGTATTTATTTCTTTATTATTATTATTACTATTACTATTATTATTATTATTATTTTATATATTTCCAAGATGAAAGCCTTTTTTCTATTTTAATTTAAATATTGCTAACATTATTGTCACATGTTTAGTAACATGTTATGGACCCTACCCATATACAAAGTAGTTTGGTAAGTTGTTTATTAAATGTTACTTATTAAATGTATTTTTCATCATGGTAAGTTATTTATTAAATTTATTTTTTTGCATCATGGTTTTCCAAAAATATATTCTATTAGATCAATATGTTTGTTTTTTATAATTAGTTTTGGGTTAGATTATTTCAAAAAGATTAGTTTCTAAAATACACTCTATCCCTGCATATTATACACAATCACATTAATTTCCGATTTTCCAATTCCATGCATATGTTTTTACATGGGACATGCTTATGCTTGTTTAGTTATGGGACATGTGAATGGCCATCCATGTGTATTTTATTTTCTCAACTGAGGTCAATTGCTCATCAACTAGGAGGCATGTTATACTTTATGGAATAATGGAATATTATATGGTTTTAATGTCTTGAGGGTTTTAATGTGATTTGTGTTTTGATTTAGCAGGTGAAGGTTCATGAGGGTGTAAACGCGCATGGAATTGTTCAAATTTTTTTGCAGATATTTGGAAGAATATTTAGAAGATAGTTATTTTTAGAAGATAGTATGTTTAGTTATTTTTGTAAAAATAATAGATTGCTTTAGAAAGCGATGTTTTGTAAAAATAGAAAATTACAATTTTGTAAATAAAGCAAAAGCACACTTTTCAAATCGCCACCCTCATGTATCTTCTATTCAGGATGTAATAAGAAATACGTATAAATACACATGGTCTCATACACTCGTCCATCACAGTATGTGGGGGGAGATTGTACCCACTTTGGTGTCATCTCTTGTCTCGTTCTATTCTCTGAGTACCTTTCTGTGATTTCATTTCTGTACTATCCTCTACATTCATGCATCTACGGGATCTGAATGGCAAAAATAAGATGCCTATTAGAGTTTTAGTAATTTTTGTTGCTTCAAAGAATTGGAACTTAGACCAATTAGATGTTAAAAATGCATTTCTTAATGGGTGGATCTGTGAAGAGGTCTACATGGCGCAACCACTAGGATATGAAGACAAAGAAAAACCTGAGTATGTATGCAAATTAAGGAAGGCACTATATGGTCTAAAGCAAGCTCCTAGAGCTTGGAACCATGGGCTGGAAACATACTTGTAGGACCAAAGTTTTGTTGTAATCAAGGCAGATTCTTCATTGTTCATTAAGAAGAACAATTTAGAGGTTATTTATCTATGAGCATCAAGAAGATTAAAACTCAGATGAAGAAGGAGTTCAACATCAATGATCTTGGATTACTTGCATATTTTCTTGGCTTAGAGATTGTTTATATAGATTTTGGTGTTTTCATTACTCACAGCTAGTACATCCATGATATACTAGTCAAGTTAAAAATGGAGAATGCAAAAATTGTAGATATACCCATGGAATTGAATCACGAACTCAGTGCTCATGAAGGAGAGCTGCATGAAGACATTACAGGTTATCAAAGTCTTGGTGGGAGTCTCAATTATGCAACCCTAACAAGAGTGGATATATGCTATGGGATGAGTACATTGAGTCAATTCGTGCATACACCAAGAAAACCTCACATGGAAGCTGCCAAAAGGATCTTAAAGTACTTGAAGGGTACTATAAATGAAGGGCTATTTTATCCATTTACATCTAACTTGGATATCATACTATACTCTGATGCAGATTGGGCTAGCTCAAAAGATGATAGGAGGAGCACCTTTGGCTACTTATCTTTTGCAGGATCTAAGTTGATTTCATGGTCATCAAAGAAACAACCAATTAAGGCATTGCCATCAGCTCAAGCTGAATAATGAGGGCTTGCAAATGCAACACAAGAGGCAATGTGGTTAAAGCTACTCTACTCAGACTTGGGGCTTCATACATACACTCCAATGATCTTTGGAGATAATACTAGCTCACTTCATTTGGCTACAAATCTTGTATATCATGCAAGGACTAAGCACATTGAAGTGCATTATCATTATGTGAGAGAGAAGCTACTTAGCAAGGACATACAATTGTCCTATGTATCAACAAACTTGCAATGCGCATATATGCTAACTAAATCTTTGGATGGAACTAAATTGAACAGGTTCAAGATGATTATTTGGATTGTGGGAAATCAAATAGAATTGAAGATGAAGAATGTTACGCTTGAGAGGGGAGCTGTTGGTATAATTACTCCAAGCCTAAATGCTTGATCACTTATCCTAAAAGTTCACGTATTAGCATGTGAATGATCTCTTGTAAAAGATTGAGTTTTATCTTGAGTTTTACTCCTTGTAAAAGTGCATATATGAAATAACGTTCAACTACAAGTTCTTAGGAGAATCTTTTGAAAAACTATTTGGTGTGGACTTATGGAAAATCAATTCCTAAAAATTTGGAACACTTTTAGGTAAAGATTTGAATTCAAATTTGAATCTTGGCTACAACAAAAGGCTATAAAAGAGGACTATCTAGTCGTGTGGATATGCAGCTTGAGAGAGCCCGATTTGATGAAATAATTAGAGGTATTTATAGTGGACATTGAGCTCACACTATAGCTCTACCATTACCCTCGCATTATGGAATCATTCATTGCCATTGGAAATGTAATTTATGTGCATTAGTACATATAGTTTATCTCATATCGTTTACTTTGTCATGTATCACTCACAACATTGAACTTCACTGATCCATTTCTCAGTGTGTACTTGATCATTTGCACTGATTTAAGTTAGTATATACTCGTTAGACTATCAATTTTCTTGCTACGAAGTTGCATTTCAATTCGCCAATCCATTCTTGAGTTATGGGCAAAAAATTGCCCTCTCGTTTGCATATTATTATCTCCCAAAAATGTGGAGATGCATCTCTGATTTGATAAGCATTATTCTCTGAGCATAGTTAATCATTTCAAGTGAAATAACTTCAAAACTTTAGCTACCCATGTTCATTAGACATGCTCAAAATGATTTTGTTCAACTGTTAGCAAAGAAAAAGAACTGTTCATTTCTTTGCGAAGGTGTAGTGACCAAAATAGCAAGTTTTTGGCTCATAGGGAAACCCCAACTTATGTGTTTTGATTCAATGATTTGAGGATCATCCTCCAAAGTACCTGGGTGATTATTTGTGCTTCTTAGAAAGCTCAAGAGATCTACTTTGCAGTCCTCAATTCAGTTTTGGTTGGTGTGAAGGAGGAACTTGCAACACCATCTCATCTCTAGAAGGTGTCCACCATGTCCTCTAACAAATGCAAGGATTTTAATTTTTTAGTCAATAAGGGAATACATTCAAAAACCCCAAGCACACAATGGTCACACTTCACATCGTGCTGACCAAAGGATGTCAGGCATGCATGAATACCACCGAGTGGATTAGTTCTCAAATAAAAACTTTGCCATTGTCTGAGCATCATTCTTTGTTGTGGCTTTGACTTCTACCCACTTGGTAAGGTAGTCTGTGGCTACAATAATGTACTCTGCATGGGAGTTTCTAGCTAGGGGATTAATAGGACCTATGAAGTCTATGCCCCACTTTGAGAATGCACGTCCTCCCATCATTGGCCTCAAAGGCATCTCATCTTTTCTAACCGGATGTTGTGCACGTTGGCATGTGTCACATTTCTTCACATAGGTATGTGCATCCATATGAAGAGTGGGCCACCAAAGTCCTAAGAATAGAATGTTCTTGATTACTCGATCAGGACCAAAGTGTCCACTTGCAACACCAATGTGTGCAGTTTCTAGGACTTTCAAATAGTCTGATTCATGAACACATAGTCGTAAGTAACCATCTTTGCCTCTTCGGTATAGGTTGTCTCCTACTAAGGCATAGTCTTGAGCCTCTTGCTCCATGCTTCGTCTTCTTGCTAGACTAGCCTCTTTGGGTAATGTTCCTGATCACATAAATTCTACCAATGGACCACTCCAATCTGGAAGTAACGACACTTGATAAAGGGTGGCATGCTCCACTGGGGACTTCTCTTGGCACACCGGACAATTCTTAATCCACTCATGTATTTCTTTGTCCATGCTAGGCCAATATACTCCTAAACGTTTCAGATTCTACAATGTTCGTTGTTTAGAATAGTGATTTCCTATCAATCCTTCATGAGCTTGTTGCAACCAACTACTATGTTCATCCTCCTCAACACAAAAGCTAGTACACCCTTTGTATCTTGTTTGCACATGTTGCCTGCCAATATGCAATATTTTTGTGATTTTACAATTTCTTATTGTGATGTTTTCACATTCTAATTTGCGGGTCCAAAAGTTAGGACTGGTACCAACTTATTTGCCCATTTAGGAACTCTAAATTGAACAGATAAGCATCAGGTAGTTCATCAGACACTCCTTGCGGTGACTCTCCTGAAGTGATACGAGAAAGGTGATCTTCCCAGAGGTGGGTTCTACCTTTTCTAACAACAACTTCAAAGTCATATTCCATTAGCAAGAGGAACCATCTTACTAGACGTCCTGTATTGCAAGGTTTATTGACCAAATATAACAAAGCTTGATGACCACTGAAAAACGTGAATTTGTTGGCGAATAAGGGGTGTCTAAACTTCTTCACAGCATATACCATGCCTAAACCTTCTCTCTCTGTTGTTGTATAATTTTGCTTAGCTATAGTGAGCTATCTGCTAGCATATGCTATAGCAAATCTAGATTTCCTTCACCTGTGGGTTGTGCTAGCACACATACTAAGGAGTGATTGGATGCATCTACATGGACATGGAATGGCTTACTCCAATTGGGAGTGGTTAGTATTGGTGCCGTGCACAAACATCTCTTCAGCTCATTGAAGGAATTCTCACATTCATCATTCCACTCAGAATTTGTCAACAAACCATAAAGAGGTTTAGCTATGATCGCATACATGTGGATAAACCTACGGTAATATCCACAATGGCCCATAAAGGCTTTTACCTCTTTAAAATTCCTTGGACTCGGCAACTCCACTATAGCTTTGACTTTGTCCTCATCTGTTGATATTCCATTCTTAGAAACAATGTGACTAAGATTTTACCTTGTCAAACCATGAATATGCACTTTTCTGGGTTTAGACAAACTCGATATTCTCTGCACTTATTGAAGATATGTCTAAGCTCAAGGATGTGGTGTCTTCTTTCATTCCCATAAATCGTCCACATATACTTCTAAGCCCTTTTGCAAGAACTCTTTGAAGACATGACACATAAGCCTTTGGAATGTTGCAGGTGCATTGGTGAGCCCAAATGGCATCGCACGAAATGCAAAAATTCCCCACTTTGTGGAAAAGGCCATTTTGTGTTGATCTTCTGGGGCAATGGCTACTTAGTTGTAACCTAAAATTCCATCAAGAAAGCTATAAACTTCCTTGCCTGGCACACACTCCAATAGGTGTTCCGTGATTGGAAGCGGATAACTATCTCTGATCGTAGCGGCATTAAGTTTTTTAAGGTTAATACACACTTGCAACTTCCCGTTCTTCTTGAGCACCACTACAATGGGGGACACCCATTCAGTATGCTCAATCTCTTAGATAAATCATGCTTCAATCAGCCTGTCAATTTCTTCTTTTATCTTGGCTGCATAAGTGTCATTATATGTGTGGGGCTTCTGTTTGGTGGGCTTGACATCAGTAGTCATGGGGATCGTATGAGAGCATATTCTTGGATCTACCCCCTTCAAGTCTCTATAGTGCCACACAAACACATCCCTATATTCCCTTAATAGAGCTACACTCTCCATTTCTTCTCTTGCACTTAGGTCATCTCCTATATACGTGCATCTCTCTTCGTTCTCTTCAATGGTCACTACAATCTTCTTGGTATTTTCTTTATTATCATATGATTCTCCTATGATGGCCTCTCTCTTAGGCATTCGTACCAAACTTTTTAGGTCTTCAACTTCATATTTCTTGAAATTTTCTAGTACTTGGAACAATGACTTCTCCTCTTCTTGTTTCACTACTTTTCTTTTCTTTTTCTTTGGATTGCTCTCACTTCCATCCTTTGAATTTACCATTTTAATACTTGTGAGAGGTTCTTCTTCTTTCTGGGTAAACACTCCTATATCTTATAGATAGTGCTTCTCTGAGTTAAAGCAACTATCCATCACAATGGACTCTATATCATCGTCATTCTCTTCTTCTTCTATGACATAACTAGGGTCACATTCTTCTAGCAAGGGCTGACACATGAACACTGAAATATCATAACCCTCCTCATCACAATGAGGTGTCCATTGTTCTTCATTGACTGCATCCATGGTAGCTAAGATTTCTGCCCAACCATGAGGGTCAAATTCCTCATCTGGAAAGATCATCGGTGTATAGGCTCGGTCTTTAATTCGTCTATCTCCTGGAGAAGTTCCTTATTCTCTTGCCTTTAAGCGTTTTTCCTCTTCCTCCGGGACCTTGCATATCCACAAATGAGTATCTTCATGCAACCAGGATGGATCAGGTGAACTTCCAAAATGCACAGAGATAGAATATTCTTTCGCTTTGTGGGTAGGATTCCACTGTAGGGGTGCTACATCTCTGACGGTGTAATCCTTCAAATTGACCTTGGTGGTGACCCCTAAGTGTTGTAAGTACAAGGAGTTGGTTCCCCAATCCTGTACTATTTGCAATTGTCGTAGGAAGGGTCTTCCTAGGATCATCTCATAGACATTATTTGTCTCAAAGTCACATATAGCAAATGTATGTTCAAACTCTACACCACAGGTGGTTAGAGTTATCCCTTCTAGTAATCCTAGAGGTCTTTCAAAATGACCGTCTGCCATTTGAAGCTTCATTCTAGTTGGTCTTAATGTGGGTTTGCCCCATCGCTTCCACAAGGAGGTGGTCGCAATAGCAACACCAGCACCTGAATCTACGATTGCTTTGGTTGTGTAACCCTGGTAGGTGATCGAAAGATAAGTATTACCTTCTTCACCTTCGCTCATGTCTCCTATTTTATTGAGAGGTATCTCTGGAACTTTTAGATTAGAGCCTACTTTTGGCATATTGGAATCAAGTTTTGGAACTTGATCCTTCACATGATTCCATAGCTCAGGTTTTTCTTTGAGCCGCTCTTCTAGAGTGAGATGACATTGAACCTTAGTGTTCTTCACGACATCAGTGTTCCTTGGGACCACTGAGTCTTCATGTCTTACCAGTGTCGTGGGAGCTCTGATCCGAAGAGATTCAGATTCCCATGGGCCTATGAATTGAGGCAACTCTTGTAAAGAATTAGATTCAAAATCTAATCTTTCATCTTCTTGTTGCTCTGTTTGGTCTCCATAGATAGACGGAATTCCTTGGGGAAATTGATCATGAAGATCATCAATCTCAGGAATAGGAGGGGGATTACCCTTCTCCTTGGCCCATTTCTCTTCTTGTATTTCCCGCAAGAACTCTTAAGAGTACTATTGAATTGAAGGAGGTATTCCAGCATCCATGGAATAAGGAACATAAGCTCTGATTGGTGGTGAGCTTCCTCTCTCAATAACTGGTTGAGCCTGTGGAGGTAAAGAAACTTGTGGTTTGTTTACCAACTGCTCTAATCTTTCTAGTAACCCTTGGAAATGCAAATCTCGTTTGATAGAGTTTGTCTGATTGAACTTTTGACTAGTCTCGAGCGTAACTTGAGCTTGTTCTACCATTTTCATGCACATTTTCATCCGTTCAATCTCTAAATCTGCTCTAGGGTAACTCTTGTCTAGGTTTGCAGTTGTTGGCCCTTCTTGAAGTCGAGCCTGGTAGGCCTTGAACATCATGTCCAAGCCTTCTGGGGTTGGATCTGCAAGAACAGACCCTGGTTGTGGTCTATTTACAATGGGTGGTGGGGCGGGATGAGGTGGAGTGGATGAAGTTTCGGCATGGAAGGGGTTTTGAGATGCAATGTCTTCTATTTTTGTTTTTGCGTCTTTAAGGCTTTCTTCTAGTTCGGATAACGTTTTGTTCCACTTGTGAGTGGCTTTCTCCTTGGTATCCTTCCATGTTCTTGTCTTCCTCTTACTCGGCTCTCCCGATTCACTCGACTCCGATTGCTCTGTTGGTTTATCTTGTTTTAGTGCTTGTGCTCTAGTGACAGCTTTGTTGGAGATAGATGTCTGTGGAAGCATGCGAACAGCATAAGAAAGGAGAAGAAGCTTGGAGCACAATACAAAATACAGAATGTATTACTAGAGAATGTACAAAGATAAGTAGCCCACTAGGGCAATAGGCATATATACAAGCCGCAGGAAAAACCTCCTAAAGAGGGAAAAAAAAGCCCCGACGGTCCTAGAGTGTTCACACACATCACTACATAAATATATCAACAAATCCCCCCTAGGAGTGATGCGGTGAACAAGTAGCTAGCACTCATGTATAAGGAAGTGCCAAGCTATGTGGAAATCACTCCACAAAAGGAATTAAGCCCAAAGCTTTGCGGAAAGCTTCAAACTTCTCCCTGGGCAAAGCCTTTGTGAAAAGGTCTGCAAAGTTTTCTTGCATGGGCACATATGCCAAGCTGATCTCCCCAGCAAAGAACCTCTCCCTGACATAGTGATAATGCACCTCAATGTGCTTAGTGCAAGCATGGAACACAGGGTTCCTCGCAACTGCTAATGCCCTCTGACTGTCAGTGAAGATGGTGGTGGCAAAATTCTGACCAACACCCAAATCAGCCATAAGGCATCTGAGCCACACACACTCAACAGTAGCTGTGAAAGTTGCCCTATACTCAGCTTCACAATTGGAAGTGTCCATAGTAGGCTGCTTCTTGCTCAACCAAGATATACATGAGCTACCAAGCATGAAGCAAAAGCCACTAGTGGACACACAAGTATCATAGCAACTAGCCCAATCAGAGTCACAAAAAGCATGCAAATCTGGTGGTAGTGATCCCCTCTTGGGATAAAACAACCCAAGTAGCCGAGTACCACTCAAGTAGCGAAAGTTGCGCTTAACTGCCTGCCAACGCTTGACTCTTGGGCAATGCATAAACTTGCTCATTTGTGAGAGAGCAAACTGAATATCTCGCTGAGTAGTGCATAAGTAAATCAAGCATCCAACAGCCTGCTGATAGAGAACAACATCAAATGCATCTCCAGCATCATGAAGACTCAAACGTGAACCCGTCTCCATAGGAGTGGCAATAGGCTTACAGACTTCAAGGCCAAAACGCTGCAATAATGTGTCAATATATTTTGTTTGACACAAAGCTATTTCACCATCATTTTGCATAAACTGAATGCCCAAATAGTGATGCAAACGCCCCAAATCAGACATCTCAAATGAGGCATGCAAATCAGCCTTAAAATCAGCAATATGCCTCGCATGCGGACCAGTGAGCAGCATGTCATCAACATAAACCACAATGATTAGAAGTACATCATTAGCACGCTTAACATATAAGTTGCTTTTAGTTGGACTCTTCTCAAAACCATGTGCAATCAGATAGGCATGTATCTTCTCATACCAAGCACGTAGTCCTTGCTTTAAACCATATAATGCCTTCTTTAACTGCACACCTAGTTTTCATGCCCTTTCTGCACAAAGCCACGAGGTTGAAAAACATACACTTCTTCATGCAAGTCACCATTCAAAAATGCAGTTTTAATGTCCAACTAATGTACATTCCAACCATGATGGGCTGCAAGTGCACAAATGCTCCGAACAGTAGTCATACGGCATGTAGGTGCAAAGGTCTCATCAAAATCAATGCCTCTTTCCTGCGCATAACCCTTTGCAACAAGCCTAGCCTTGTACATGTCAACTGTACCATCAGGTTTATGCTTCACCTTGTATACCCACTTAGTGCCAATGGCCTTCTTGCGAGGAGGCAAGTCACATAAAGACCAACTACCATTCTTCATTATTGCATCATATTCAGATTGCATAGCAGCCATCCAATTTTCTGAATTTTGTGCTTCATCAAACGAAACAGGCTCATTCTCATCACAAAGACTAGATGCAGCCATAGCATAGCAATCTGATGCAAAAGAGGCACTATGAGAGCCTCAACGAGTACGATATGATAGAGGTGCATCTAATTTGTTGTCACGCAAGTCTGCACCAGCCATTTTGGCATAGTTTTTGCCTACTTAATATCAGCTCTCTGATCAACTAGTGCATCATGTAAATCTGCATCGGAAATAGAATGATTTGCATCATCACATGAAACATGCAAAGCAATGGCTGAATAGCATCTTCCACAAAAACAACATCACGGCTAACCAGAATGTGTTTAATCTGTGGATGATACAAACGATAGCCTTTACTTTCAGAACTATACCCAACAAAAATACATTTTACTGCTTTATCATCCAATTTTTCTGCGATGTTGTTCAGGCACTAATGCATATGCCAAACCAAAAACACGCAGATGAGCAACAGATGGCTTGCGATCATGCCAAGCCTCATATGGAGTGATATACTGTAGCGCTTTAGTGGGACACCTATTAAGTACATATGCTGCACACATGATAGCCTCAAGCCAGAAACTATGTAGTAAAGCCTGACTCTTGACCGTACACCTCGCCATCTCCATGAGTGACATGTTCTTTCCTTCAGCAACTCCATTCTCTTGAGGTGTATACGGCACTGTACACTGGTGTTTTATCCCACGTTCAGCGAGAAATGCATTAAAATTAGAAGACATATATTCCCCCACTTGATCAAAACGGAGGGTGCCCACTTTACATGCTGACAGATTTTCAGCCAAAACCAAAAACCATTTGAAGTGAACACTTCAGACTTTTCCTTCAATGGATATACCCATGCATGCCTAGAAAAATCATCGGTGAAAGTCACGAAGTAAAGATAATTCCCAAAAGAAGGTGACTGCATAGGACCACAGACATCACTATGTACAAGCTGCAATTTCTGAGTAGCCCGAATTGAACCATCTTTTGGAAAGGATGAACACTGCATTTTGCCCAAAATATAGCCTTCACAAACATGTTTTCCAGGTGCATCAAGTTTGGGCAAAGAGGACGCCATTTCAGATTTTTGCATGTGTAGCAAACTAGCAAAATTCATATGGCCAAAGCGTGCATGCCAAAGCTTTGCATCTGACATAGCCTGAGAATCATTTACTGCACATGCCAAATCATTTACAGATCTTTCATAGTCTACGAGCTTATACAGCCCACGACATAAAATGCTAGAAGCAATAATCACATCGCCATTTGACAGATCATGAATTGTACACTTGCCATCAACAAATTTCACAACCAAGCCAATCTTGGCTAATGCAGAAACTGAAAATAGGTTCTTCTTGATCCCTGGCACAAATAAAGCATCTAACAAAGTGAAAGAACTACCATCAGCAGTAGTCAAAATGATCTTACCAACTCCCATAACACGATAAGAGGAGTTGTTGGCACATGTAATAGTATTCCCTGTAGGGGCATGGTCGAGTGAAGAGAAGAAACTGCGCTTCGAGGTAATATGTTTGATCACCCCACTGTCAAAATACTAGACATCTGAGTCTACTGCAGACATGCACTACTCATGAGAAGATGGGTCAAAACTGCAGACAGTAGTAAACGCCCATTCTTCTTCTTGCACAAGATTAGCAGACTCTATTTTTGCTGTAGAGGCCTCTGTAACAACCATTTCAGCCTCTTTCTTCTTTGCCTCTTTAGGAGCCAGTTTTGGACAGTTCTTTATGATATGATCATTCCCTTTACAGTACTTACAAAACAATTTCTGCTTTTCTGATTTCTTCTCATCTTTGTCTTCCTTCTTTGAATATGCAGAATTAGCAGATTTCTGCTTACTAGTTGAAGAGCTCCATTTTCAGTTCTATGCTTTTGTTGTCTTGAGGGATCCAATTGGGGGTGATCACTCTGGTCAAAACTGACTTACCTCTAGGAGTCTGGGGTCCTTGTCCTACGTTTCCTTGTTCTAGGTCTCCTATCTCATTCTCAGGAATGATGTTTCCAAACTCATCGGTCCTATCTGGTAGGTTGGTGACCACATACATGGTTCCTTCCTTATCAATGTATGAACCCTCTTTGAACTTGAGTATTGGATGTTCAAGTCCAAAGGGTTGATCTGGATTTTTGAGTTGGACCACTGATCGCCTCAAGCCATCCTCATAGATGCGAGCACCTAATCAGTTGGTCCGAATATATTCCAAGTGTGTCTTATATGGACCTTCGGGTGTTTGTAGATATGCAGTTCATGAGCCCCCTGCAGGTTTCCCCATGCTAAAAGACATTTCTGAATCACTTATGTCTAAACTTAGTACGTAAGGATAACCACTTAGTTGTTGTGCCCAAGACTTGTATGGTTGACACTAGCCTCAGAAGATCTAATGCTTTGTTTATCCTTTCCTAGGTGTCTACCAGACCTCAAGTTCATAAGCTTTGTCTTCTAGTCCCAAAATTCCCCTTTGTATTGCTAAAAATCCTTTGGAGCCCCCTTGGTTTCCTAATCCCACCCGAGGGACAACTTCAAATTATCCTACCTAAAAATTATCCTACCTAAAAATCAACCTTAAAATCGAAAGGAGCTTTCCAATAAGCTATAGAGCTCAAAAAATGGACTTTTGATGAAAAAGTTATGTCAAATCAGGCTCCTGGGGGTCAAAACAGGCAAACAGGACCTCACGATTTTGTGTGAAAATTGGGATTTTGGGAGGTCTGAAAATTGCGATTTTGTGAAATCATGAAAATCGTGATGCTGACCACTCATGAAAATCACGATTTTGAGGGATCATGAAAATCACAACGCTGAGCAACTACAAAAATCACGATTTTATGAAATCATGAAAATTGTGATGCCGAGCACCTATGTAAAACGTGATTTTGAGTGATCATGAAAATCCTGATGCTGAGCAACCGCAAAAATCACAATTTTGTGAAATCATGAAAATGGCGCTGCCGAGCACCTATGAAAATCGCAATTCTGAGCAAAACCCAAAAAATGCAATTTTGGCTGAAAATCGTGAAAAATGCGATTTTGAACGAAAATCGTGAAAAACGCGATTTTGAATGAAAATCATAAAAAATGCGATTTCGAATGAAAATTGTGAAAACATGATTTTGGCTGAAAATTGTGGAAAACGCAATTTTGAATGAAAATCATGAAAACCGCGATTTTGGCTGAGAATCATGAAAAACGCGATTTTGAGTGTGATCACAAAATCCCGATTTTGAATAGAAATCGTGTTTTCTCAAATTCATGTTTTTGACATGAAAATCGCAATTTTGAATGAAAATCGTGTCTGATCAAAATCGTGTTGTTGGCCTAAAAATCGCGATTTTGAGAATGACCAAAAAATCGTGATTTTGATTGAAAATTGTGTTCTTGAAAATCGTGTTCTGAAAATCGCGATTTTGTACCTTAGTGAAAATCATTATTTTTGAAAATCATGAAAATCGCGATTTTGGAGCCAACAGGGAATCGTGTTTTCACAAAATCGTGTCTTTGGCTGAAAATCGTGATTTTTGAAAATCACGATTTTGAGCCCACTGAAATCGTGTCTTCTCAGAATCGTGTTTTTTTTATATGAAAATTGTTATTTTGCCTTAGAATCGAGTTTTTGAGAAATTTAGAGAATCGGGATTTTGAGCACAACCAAAGAATCGCGATTCTGAGAATGACCCCAAAATCGTGTTCTTTTCA
Source organism: Ceratopteris richardii (assembly GCA_020310875.1). NCBI lineage: Eukaryota > Viridiplantae > Streptophyta > Polypodiopsida > Polypodiales > Pteridaceae > Ceratopteris > Ceratopteris richardii. Next base: position 8,154,970 of record CM035435.1, on the reverse strand, counting down.
AAAAGCTTTTAGGCGGGAAATAGAAAATCATAATTTTTTTGAAAACATTTGAATTTTATGAAAATCGCAATTTTCAGTCAAAATCGTGTTTTTTTTTGTGGGAAATTCAAATTTTTGAGCACGGAGCAATGGCAAGCTCCGTATGTGCAGAAAATCATGAAAAGATATAGGCGCTTGCTCTTCCTTGCACTTCCTAACTCCTTCTCACACAATAATGCATGAAAATTGGATCACAACGCTCGTCCTCGAAGAGCTCTACCCGGCAACGACGCCAAAATTTGGTGTAGCTCAAGTGTAAGTACCACCTTCTTTACTTGTCAATCCGTAGAGACGTGAGGACTCGTATGAAGACCACGAGCGAGTGAAGGCAGAAGTGTGTGAGTGAAAGCACACAAGCATGCACAAACATACACACACACGCACACAAGGTAAGATCAAAGAGAGGAACAATGGAGAGCTTCGATTGCACAAGAGTTCTCTTAAAAAAGCTCAAATCTACAACAAGCTAAGCTCAAAAATGAGCTCTCTAGCTCTTTTTATAGTTTTTTGAGTAGTTTTGGCCCTATCCAGACCTAGTGTCCGACATAGTTAAAAATTAGGTTCTAGGGCTTATTTGAGGGCCACTTCTAATACTCTTCAAGCTTGAGGAATCCTCGGTTTGAAAAAAATGTAGTTATAAAAATATGAAATGGTATTTACAATGGCTTTTAGTGATGAAAATCACTATTTTTATAGGGATTTCATCTCAAAATTTGACATACACTTCTTGGAGCTCCCTATGTGCTCCTTCTTCTTGTGTTTCCAATTCTTTGATGTATTTATTATGCTTGTCGTTAACCTTGAGCTTCAACAAAGGCCAACCTCAGATCCATGGAAAACCCGAAGAGATGTTGACTCATTTCTTCACTTGGGTAGTTTTGAGGTCAATTCTAGCATCCATCTTAGTTCATATAGAGACGAATTGGCTTGAATCTAGAAAAGAGTTCCATAAATGTTTCTATCTAGAAGATTTCAATCAACACAATAGAAAAGGGTTCTTGCACTGTGTTCATTCCCCAAAACCCATTGCATGCTTAACACACCTTTTGGATATTTTCCTAAGGATGTATGCTCAAATTCCTCACACTCACCTAGAATCTCTAAAGCTTGACTTGGTAATTTCATTTCTCACAATTTTAAGTCTTGAGGCCATGACTGAAGTTGAGAGAAGGGTTGAGGAGCGTAGGAAAAGATTTTGGATGACTGAAGATTAGGCTAGGGTTAGAAGAAAAGTACAGGTCATTGCCGAGATGAGGCAATGACAAGTTGTCTTATATGACAAACCTATACAAAGAGCTACATTACAATCGAGAGATATACATGTTTAAGTGATTCTGAATGTTTTTATAGCATCAGCTATAGCTAGCGTTGCAGCCACCTCTCACACATCAGTGCAGTTACAATTGGAAATCCTTAGCAAGCAAATAGAGAACATCATGATGATGCAAGCATCTCTATCCAAAGCGATGGCCACTTTACACAATAAGGTCTACTCTATGGGTTATCAAGACACCACTCTTACTTAGGCTGGAACTAGCTATATAGATCCATCACAAAGATATACCATTCAATTACCGAACATACAAGGATATGTGATGCCTCAAGTTTCACCTCTAGTGCAGCCCTTGCTCAATCGAACCCTGTACCACTAGTTCAACCCACGTATCTGAGAAATATTGGGCCATTTGATAGACAAGAAACTGAGGGATTCAAAGGAGCAAAGAGATATGTTTGGTGTGATGCACAAGAACACTTTTCATATGCATGTGAAGAGCTAGAACTAACCAAATAACGCCAATTAGTAAATGAAATAGATAAAAAGCTTTGAGCCTTCAAGGCTTGGCTTCCTCTGCCTATGAACTAGGGAACGGGAGGAATGAAGAAGTTATATGAGATCCACTACAAGTGCTAACACATTAGCAACTCAATGGAGCCACCAAAAGAAGGAAATGAAGAGGAAATTAGGCGAGAACCACAAAACACTTACTCAATAGAAGCCCTAGTCAAAGTGAGAGATGTGATCATGTAGATCATTTCTTGGATGTCTCCTATGGATCACTCCTCTGTCTACTCACACATAGCTAATTTTGAGGATAAGAGAAGAATAGATGAAATGCAAGATGACATTGAACCCGAAAGCAGAGCAACTAGAAGACAAAGCTAGAATGAAGAGGAAAAGGGTAAAGAGAATGAGAAGAAAGTGTGCTTTGAGGAGCCTATAACGTCTCAAGAACAGGTGAGAAGAAAGGAAATAAGAGAAGGAAACAGGGGAGCCAAGCCAATTAAGATTCATGAACAAAGTGAAGTGAATGAAAAGAACCTAGAGACAGTGAAAAGTCTGAAAATGTTCAAGAAAGTGAAAAGAAAAAGAATAATAAAGCTCCTAAAAACTTGCTTATTTCAGAGCTACAGAAAAATAATGATGCAAAATACATTTTAAATGATTTTGTTTTTTGAAAATTTGAGTGAGCATGTCCTTCGAATAGGTCTCCTCCACCACCAAGCATGAGTCAAAGGATAGTTTCTGTTGATGACATGATTGCTCCTACATCATCTACATTTTGTATCTACATGAGTGCATCTCCATTTTGTATCTAGGAGGCACTCCATTTCTAGTTTATTTCCATTTTATATTGTTTTTCCTTTGTATTTGGGTACCTTGCCATTTGCTTCTACCATTGTATTCATTCTCCTTTCACGGGAATTATCCCACATGAGATGTACTTTGGAGAGCCCTCCCAAATCTATATAAGGAGGGCCTCTCCCCCCATTTGTACTTGGTTAGAAGCTTGAGGAGCTTAATCCATGCTCTTGGCAAGCCCATTTCTAATCCACATGAGTTTACCCATTTTATGCTCTACTCATTTTGAGTCTCTCACGCTCTTTCTTTTGTGATTACACTCTTCTTTTCATTTTTCTTCCATGCATGTACTCTCTACATGGTATCAGAGCGCTAGGTGGAGGTCTTGGTAGTGCATTAGTGCATTTGGCATTGTTTTGGTGGTGGTGTTGGTACAGCTTAGTGGTGTGACTCTTCACTTATTAGAAGAGGTCCTTTGCCATTGATTTGTGTTGACTTTGGGTAGTACATTGCCCATTTTGCACCCTGCCATCCTTTCTTTCATCATCTTGTATGCTCATTACCCTTATTTTCCCTCCCTCCCACCCTCTATGTGGCATTATTAAGTTTTTCTTTCACTATTGTATTTTTGTGTCAAGACTCTATACTATTTTGTCATGCAACATGGCATTTTGATGAGCAAGTTTTCATGCATCTCAAATTTCTGGAAGTGTTTATAAACACTCCTGACTTGTAACACATGATGGTTTATTCCATATTTATGGTCACGATTGAGGATTACATAGTAGTTTGATATCTAACTTAGTGATCATTGCAGATTACTATGCAAATCGCTTAGATCACTCTTGTTCCTTGTATTGCATCTTGTATGAGCCTGGATCATTCATTGCACTTTATATCTATTTAGCATGCTCATGTCATGTACTATATAACTATGTGATAACTTGAACAACTAAAACAAGTGCTCATTACAAAGTGTATCCATATGCTCATGAGGATGAGCAAGTGCAAAATGCTTGGAAAGGTAGTGCTATGGAGTAGTGAGCGAAATAGGAGGTGATGCTGGTTGCAAGTCCATGTTAACACTAGCAACAGAAGCAAAAAAGTTATGAGGGAGCAAAGGTGTGCACGTGTGTAGCAATGGTACAGGTCGAGTTGTTGTCTCTTGCATACTTCTTCGATGAGCTAAGGTGAAATCAATGTACTCAGTCAGCTCTTAGCAATGGTACAACAAAGAGAAAACTCAGAATGCGCCATCTGCAAACTAGAGGGAAATGTCACTCTCATAAGACATCCAAAAGCCTTATTATGATAGCGCGAAGGTGACAGATCTCTTTGGAGAAGCTGCTCATTTCTTCTCCGCTTGGCAATCATGAGCCGCTAGGATCCCTCCCTCTGCACATTGCACCTCTCCACAATAGCCTCAAGCTCCTTGTATAGTCCTGAGTGGAGAGACGATCTACCTGTGATCTCTCAAGTGAGAGTATGCATACGCAATACTAACCTGTGGCTTTTTTCTACAAGAGTTGAGAGAGAGAGTGCGAGAGACAATGAATCTGCTCCGTGAGCTGCTAAGAAGAGTATGAGCACAACCTCCGAATTCATAGATTATGAACACACATGCATGAACTGCTGGACTACCACCTTCCATTTGATAACAGAAAAGGAATTGGTTGGGACTCAGACTAATAGCACAAGAGAGAAAGGGAGATAATCAGAGGGAGAACTACACCTTCTGTTGAAGAGCGATAGAGAGACATGGAGAAGGAACAACTCACTCTCCTATCTGCTATCACCCTCTCACAGATTGAGCGATCGATTGAGAGTTTCTTGGTTCCAAAAAATCGAGGAACAATCTTGCTAGAGAAAGCAACAGAATTCAGGATTCGTTCCATCGTGGCACCACTCAATTGCCTCAAGCAGAATTGGCACAAATGGCTGACATCAGTACTAATGTAACAGTTCCATGTGAAAAACCTACCATCAGTATGCTATTCTCCACTTATGATTGGTGAACTACAATCAGAATATCACATATGACTTTCGTTTTTGGCTTGGTTCAATGCACTCACACCATGTTTAGTATTCTCACTTAGTGCAATGTATTTATCCTAGTGCTATTTCAACCATGCACGTCCCACTCCATAATCACGTTGGAGTTATCTAAAATTATTTTGAGACACATGACAACATGGCTGTCTCTTATGCAAATCTATAAATAACAACAACCATCATACAAATGACATGCCAATCAGATTCTTTCAGCAAAAGCTAAGTTGTGGATCAGCACTCAAGGCTACTTTATCCTATTGAATTTCATCTTTTCTCCCTCGAAAAATTATCACTCAACTAGAAAAATACAAAAAAGGGAACTAATCGAAGAATAACAAAGAAAAATCAAAGGTAAAAGAAAAGATAAAGAAAAATCAAAGAAAAGTAAAGAAGAAGATAGGTCAAAGCTCTCAGCTTTAGCAAAGTTCAATCTCCTAGCTATCCTATATAGTGATAGTTTTAGACAATTCAAAGAGCTTTTAGAACCTATCATCATAGACCTAATACTTCACTCTAGACGACATCAAGAGCATAAAATGGAAGAAGTATTTAAAAATATGATAATTGAAAAGCAAGGTGCACGGACTGTGTAATCAATCTTGTGTGAAAAAGGTAAACTCACCAGACTTAATATTACTGATTACTTGGATGCATTTGAGAAGCAAGCGTAGATCCACAGATTTCCTGACAATGTACTAGTATAGTACTTTGGAGGAGTTGCCTCTGGATCTATTCTTGAAAGTATCCATGAGTATAAGCCTTGAGCTAACTTTAGCAAATAACTTCATAAAATGTTCTTTCTTGAAGATTTCAATCAACGTAGTCGAGAAGGGTTCCTAAGATGGGTTAAATCCCCTAAATCAATTGAGGCTCTAACTCACCTTCAAGGTGAGTTTATGAGATGGTTTGCTGATCTTCATGAAGAATACAAGAATGTGTTGGTGCATTCTTGTGCAAAAAGGGATTTGAGTGTTTGTAGGAGAAGGGAGAAAGATACGAAGAAAGATACAAACACCGTAGGCTTCTATAGATTGATTATAAGGAGAAAATTACAATGATGATATACAGTACAATCCAAATGCTCTATGTGCAAAATCCCAAAGAGTACACAATCAAAAAAGTTACAAAATGCCCAAGTTTCTTACTGCCGCCAAGCTTCTCTGCACCAAACCTCCACCTTCTCTAAGAGCTTGTAGTTGTGCACACCTTGTAGTCAACCTTCCAATAGGGGAGGGATGGACACCTTCTGTCAACGTGCACACAGCTTCAATGGGACCTTGTGACCTTTGATTCCATGGCTTAATACTTCTTTGCACACTTCTAAGTAACTCTTCTTGCACACCTTGCACTTCACTTCTGTGCATTGCACACTCACTCTATGTCTCTTGCTCTTCTCTCTCCTAATGTAAACTATGCCCACCTTGCTTAGTATAACCAAGAATAATGCCTTGCCTTGATTTGAGTGATTCCTAACTACTAGAGTATCTTGGTGCTCACTTTGATGTCCTAAGATTTTCTCCAAACGTGGGCAGCCAATGAATTCCTGTTTTGTCCTGTAGTGACTTTCGACTAAATAAAAAATTTTAATTGGGGGGCCATACTTTCACTTCTCCATACACTTCTGCTTCAGATACCTTCACTTTTTGCCTTTTAATTCCTCAAATATGCACCTAAGAGAGGGTTCACTTGAGCCTTCCAAACTCTTTAAAAACACGTTGAACCTTAGAGAAATTTACAAAAAGACACTCTGCAACCTCCATCCAACTTCCTGCAAAAACATAACCATTAACCTTTGGAAACACTTAATTATGCACTACCTATGCACCTTGATATCTAAACCTTGATCATTTTGACTTTGCCCATGTTGACTTTGACCTTGAACATGTTGACTTTGACCACTTCAACTTTGAACCTTTGATTTTGATTGTGTTTGACTTTGACGAATATGACTCTTATGGGCTCAACAGTTGCCCACCACCTAATGGGCTCTTCGTCCCGGAGAGCTACAACCAAAACTCTGAGGAGACATGACACCATCTTTTGTGTGCTCTAAAATCTTCAAAGGGACACTTGAGCAGCTACCAAGTCCACCATGAGCAGTAAAGAACAAGCACCAGAGAAGAACCAAAAGTGGAAACTTAACATTGAAGAAAAAATGATGGCAAACAAAGGGTAGGAGGAAAGTGTATGGAGGGTTGATAGGGCTGAGAGTGATATGGTAAGGAGGGGTAAGGGTAGGGCTGGGTAGAAGGAGAAAGGGAGGGTGAGGGAGTAGGATCATGGGCTTTGGAGAGGGACAAAATGATAAAACAGTAAAGCTACAAAGGGTGCATATGGGAAAATGTGAAACATATGGTAAAATAAAGTGAGAATAGAACATGTCCACCATGCACACAATGAAAAACACGTGAGAAATGTGCTCAAAACATGTGGATTTTGACCAAACATCCACGAAAGGTTGGGATTTTGGAAAAACTAAGTAAAAAAATGAATTTAGAGTCCCAAACGACATGAAAATGACCCCAACTTTGAAGAAATGGCCATCCGAACCTCAATCTAGAGCCAAAACCATAGAACTAAGAAAAATAAAAAATATATATAAATATTGCTTTCTCTCTCTTTTTTTTTTATTTTAAATCCGTGGGGTTTAAGAAAAAATGAAATAAAATAAACAAAAAATGAAAAAGTTAAAAATAAAAGAAAATAGAAAATAAATAAAATATAATAAAAATGAAAAATAAATAAATAAAATAAAATAAATAAGTAAATAAAATTAAAAAAAGAAAAGAATATGTGGGGGGAAAGGGGTCCACTTGGGGAGGGGGGTTGGTCCACTTCGGGGGTGAGGGGGGGCAGGGAGAGAGAGAGGGGAGGGGAGAGAGAGAGAGGGGGGGGAGGAGAGAGAGAGAGAGAGAGAGAGAGAGAGAGAGAGAGGGAGAGGTTTTTTTAATGAAATGCGAGGGGGTGAGGAGGTGGTTTCTTTTTAGTAAAGAAAATTATCCATGGGGAGCCTTTTTCAATATATTCAAAAATTAGATAAAATACAAATAAAATCCAACAAAATTTAAAAAAATCCAAAAAAATCAGAAAGAATTATTAAAAAATTTCCCTCCATTTCTAGGCCACTTTTCTCACTTAAAACCACAAAGAGGTTGCTTTATTCCTGCATTTTATGAAGAAAATAACATTTGAAAAAGATGAAAAACTGCTAGAGAGAACTCACAAGAATTTCCTAAAATTTTGCTGATGTAAAGGGCTGTGAAATGGCTTTTAAGTTGCAAAAAAACTCAAGGAATAAGCATGAAAATGGATAAAAACTACTAAAAAGTAAGCAAAAATGGAATGAGAAGGCTATGTACAACCTAGATAGATTTTGCAAGTTCAAGGTGATCCATAAATCTTCAGCTATGTTGATGATAGGCCTTGAGCCTGGATATGTTGACCAGTGGTAGTACCTCTCCTTTCAGGGTTTCTAACTCCACTGCACCCCAACTCAACATCATCTTAATTCTATAAGGTCCTTCCTAGTGTGGAAGCCATTTTCCCCTATCTTGTGTTTGGATTTGAGGTCTATGGAGAATAAGTAACATGACTGTTTGTAAGTTACTGTTCCACATATTCCAATCATGTGCCTCCTTCCTCTTCATTTGAGTCTCTAGCAATTACATGAATGCTAGTTTTGGTGACCCATGTAGAAATTCAAAGGGTTCAATAGGCAATATGCCATAAACCAATTGGAATGGAGAGTATCCAGTAGCTTCTTTGTAAGCTAATCTGTATGGCCATAGGTTACTCTGATAAGCTATGCCCCAGGAAGTGGGTTGTAACATACCTTCCTTCCTTAACCTAGCAATTAATACCTTATTGGTGGATTCTGCCTCTCCATTAGCTCTTGGATAATAGGCATGCACAAGAGGCCCCATGTAGAATTTTGTACCTTCTAAAAATTTCATGTAGGATCTTGTTCACAAAATGAGTACCTTGGTCTGTAAAAATTTCAAGGGGACATCCAAATCTAAAAATGATGTTACTATAAAGAAAATCAGCGATTGTTTGTGCGGTGCAATCGGGGGAGGCAATAGCTTCAACCCACTTTGTTGCATAGTCAATGGCAATCAATAGATACTTTTCTCTCTTTGGAATCGATGTAGGATAGATGGGCCCTACGAAATCTAGCCCCCACTTCTCAAATGGTGCCAAGAAGTGGAAATAACCAAGGGGTTGTGCCTCTGCTTTGTTGGCTTGGGTCCACACCTCTAACAGACATCACATGCTCTTCCCCATTCCTTTGCATCTCTGAATAATGTAGGCCACCATAAGCCAGCATCAAGAATTCTCTTGCTCACAATGTGTCCTGGAAGGTGCCCACCACTTGCTCCTTCATTTTGCAGATTTAAGGATTTCCCTCACTTCTTCTTCTTCCATGCACTTTCTAAACCTCTTATCCTTTCCCTGTCTATATAATTTTCCATCAATGAAGGTGAAAGGTTTGCTTTTGATTAGCAACCTCTTTCTTTGCAAAGTGCTTGCTTTCTCTCGATACAATCCAACATTAATAATATTCTTGATGTCATCATACCAACCTTGTGCTTGTAGAGCGAAAAAATTAGCATCTAGAAAATAATCATTTACTCCAATTGCTTGGTCCATAGTGTTAATCCTAGATAGGTGGTCTGCCATGATATTTTCTTTACTTGTTCTATGGACTACAAAAAAATCAAATTCCTAGAACAAAAGTAGCCACCTCCATATCCTCCCAATCGCTTGTGGCTTGTTCAATAAATACTTGAGTGGTTGATGATCAGTGATGATAACAAATTTCATGCTTAGCAAATAATGATGAAACTTTTGTACAACAAAAACCATTGCTAGGGCCTCCCTTTCTGTGGTGCTATAATTTCTTTCAGCCTTAGTCAAAACTCGACTAGCATACTGAATAGGTTTGTCAAGTTTGTATTTTCACTGTGTTGAGCCAGAACTATACCCACTACATATGCACTGGCATCTACATGTACATAAAAGAGTTTTGACCAATCTGGTGTGATAAGAATTGATGCAGTCACCAATTTGGACCTTAATGTGTGATAAGCACTCTCTTCTTATTCTTCCCATTTAAAGGGTACTTCTTTACCTGTAAGTCTAGCCAGTGGCCTCACTATCTCTGCATACATTTTGATAAATCTTCTGTGGTACCTAGTATGCCGCAAGAAGCTTTGAATATCTTTAGGAGATTTGGGTTTAGGTAACTTTAGTATAGAAATAATTTTATCAGGGTCCGGAGCCATACCTTTAGTAGATACCACATGTCCCAAGAGTGTTCCTTCTGTCACAAGGAAATGACATTTATTTGGGCTCAACTTTATTTTAATCTCCCTGCATCTTTTAAAAGCATTTTGCAGCTTTCTCAAGTGATTATCCAAGCAATCCAAAGGGGTCTCTTCGTGAGATCCTAAAAAATGAAGAAAATTCATCCATGAAAATTCTAAGTGTTTCCAGTAAAAAAGGGTCCAAAAATGAGGTTGATAGTCATGTTAAAGGTGGCTAGAGCATTTCTAAGTCCAAATGGCATTTTTTCATACACATATGTGCCACAGGGTGTGATAAAAGTAGTCTTTTCACAATCCTCTAGGTGGATGGATATTTGGTTATATCCTCTAAAGCCGTCCATAAAGATATATAATGGATGTCCAATCACTTCTTCAATGCTCTGCAAAAGGCATGGGGAATCCATCTAGAATGGTTACCTTGTTGAGTGCGCTAAAGTCAAGGCAAACTCTGTTTTTGTTGGTATTCTTCTTTGGTACTATAACCATTGGTGAAAGCAATTCTGAGTGTTCCACATGAATGATGATTCTTGCATCCTCCATCTTCTATATTTAAAAGCAAAGAGCTTTCACATATTTTGGATTAAGTCTATAACTCTTTCCTCTTACTAGTTTAGCTCCATCAACAAGAGGAATTTTGTGCTCTCCATAAGTGGCAAACACTCCTTCTAAGTCTTTATAATGCCACGCAAAAACATCTGCATAGTGTTTCAAGAAAGATTTTACCTTTTCAAGCAACTTAGGGTGGCTCCACAACCAAGTGGCCACCAAAAATTGATGGTTATTTTCCTGAGTGCCTAATTGTACTTCTTTGACTGGATTTCTATCTACCATGGTATCTACATGCTCATCTCAAACCCGTTTTTCCTCCAATAGCTTTTCCTACATTGTGGCATAACCAAAAGTGTTCTAGATCTCAATATATTCCTCATTGTCCTGCATCCATCTTGCAGGGATTTCTTGAGTCGACAAAGAACATTCATCACTAGTATGTTTTACCTTGTCTTTAACTTCAATAACTTCCTTCCCTGTTGTTGTTGCATCCTTCTCCAAGTTGTACTTGAGGGGTGTCTTTCTCCCCCTTCTATGGTCTGTGATGGGTTCTCCCAATCCATCAATTGAACTTTATCCTCCTTTTCATCATAACACTCATCTGTGTAAGAATTATTTAGAAAAACTTCAAAACAAGAGGAAGAGTTGCCTACTTGTAGCCAATTCAAAATGTCTTCTTCCTTTTCGAACTCCAATTGTGGTTGGTCCCCCATTTTTGGTTCCATGCAAATGCCAAGTGATTGCATCATGGTGGTGTTCACTTGATGATTTGGACCCTCCTCTAAATATATTTGTTTAAGTTCCTGTCCCTTCTGTTGTACCCACATAGTGTCTTTACCCCAGTCATGGATGACACTTGCATGCCTCAGCCATGGTCTTCCAATCAAGAGGGGAGATCCTCCTTCTACCTGGGGCACGCTTAATACCACAAAATCCAAAATGAAGAGATAACATTGTAATTCTAGTGGAACTTTTGGGATCACCCCCATTGGCGTTACTTTGCTTTGATCAACCAAAGTGACGATAAAGTGGGCTGGTCTAGATGGGTGTAGGCCAAGCTTCTCCATTGTATGCTCAGGCATCAAATTTATGCCAGACATCCACAATGACTCCTTTTAACTTTAATCCTAATTGTTACTATCAGTCTTGGACTCTTATAGTCTATGAGAGGTGCTCCTTCTACAACCTTCCCTTGACCCAAGGCAATAGTCTTGGTCACTAAGGTGGATGAAGAAGCCTCATCAATAATCTGTAGTAATTTAGACCTGAATTTCACATCCATTTTTATCAACTCAAGAATACTAACCCCTATTTTGATTAAGTTGAATAATCTTGAAGCTCCATATTCCCTAAGATCAATTTTGTTGTTTGATTTCTCAAATTCTTGGTGGGCTTGCCTATATGCATTCCCAATGACATCATTAGTTTCTAAAAAATCTTCTTTTTGCGTTACCTCTTCACATTTTGTTGAACTTCCTTTCTCTTGTTTTGCATCTTCATATATATCTAATTTTCTCTAATGTACCCTCTGGTCCTTGTAACTTCCAAAATTACTTGATCCCTTGCTTGGTTCTTCTGAAATTTTCCCTTTATTTCTTTCCTACATGACCATGGAGTTGATTTCTTCTAACTGTACCACTCTTGTGGATAGTGATTATACAACATTGACTCCTTCTGCGGCTCCATGATTATCTACCAAGATCATTTGGAGATGCGGCCCCGATGTAGATGCTTTGTTTTGTGGACAATAATTTGTATAATGATCCCTGGCATCTAGGCAATTCTTGCGAGGGGAGCATTTTCTGGTAGGGTGCATTCACTCTAATAATGTCTGAGTTGTTGGAATGGGGTCCTCGCACTCTCCACACCTGAAACAAATAATTGTCCTTCTAGGCCCATTTCCATAATTACCTCTAGTTCTTGGGTTATAGTTGTTACCTTGGATGGGGGCTACCGCCATTACATTGGTTGAAAATTGAGCACCTCCTTGTACCCAATAAGGTTTTGCAGGCATTCCTTTTGATTGACATTCATGGGCCTCATGACTAGCTTTCCTACATAGCCAGCAAGTTACACTTAACAATGGACACTCACTTACCACATGACCCTGCTTGTTGCACATGGTACACCATACTCCACTTTTGATGCCACCTCCCTTGGGTTCCTACAACTCCTGTCGAAGTTGAGCCAGCTTTTTTGCTTGGACATCCTCTTCCTTTTGAAACTTCAGTGCTTCAATTTCATGCCTCAAATGAGTTGCTGCACTCTCCTCCTCTTTGTGTGGCTTATTCCTTTTCAAGCTCTGAGGCTCTTTCCTTAGCTGAATTATTGGGTCTTCAATTTCTATGGGATATGATTAGTTGGAAGAGCTTGCCCCATACTGTTGTCTAATTTGTTCCAATCTGGTAGTTGTATTGATAAATTCTTCTATTGTTGCTATCGGTAAAAAAAACTCCTTTATTTCATATTGTCTTGATATGGGAAGTGGTTTAGCCAGCCACTTCTTGATTAAAAAAATCATGGGGAGGGTCTGGCAGTTTGGCCATTAATGCTTTATCTCTAGTAAGAAATTCTCGAAAGGTCACCCTAGGACCTAATCTTAAATTTTCTAATTCTTCAATAATGTTTTCAATTGTGTTCCCTTGTTGGAACTATTTTCTAAATGCTTCCTTCATCAAGTCCCATGTGGTGAAATGGTTGTCAGTGAACTAAGTAAACCATTTGTCTGCTAGTCCTTCTAATGTTGCAAGGAAAAGAATAAAAATGCATCTTCTCTTCCGATCAAACCCCTTGTTTTACATAAGGCTAAGAATCTCCTAATGTGCTCATTTGGGTTTTCTTGTGCTAGCCCTCTGAAGGATGGAAATTTGAAATTCAATCTAGAAAGTAAAGTTTCCAAATCTACCTAGGCTTCCATATTCTTTATTGATTATGTAGATGACAATGGACTAGTTGATCTTCGAATAACCTTCCTTCTTGTTGCTTTGCAAGGGAACCTCAAGCTTTAAGATCGGGTTGCAGTCATGAGCTGTTCATACTCCTCTTAGTTTAAGAGAATTCCAATGGAAGAAAGATTACCTCTTAAGTCAGTACAGTACTCTCGGTACCCTTGAACTCTTCTACACTTTGCAATTTTCTTCTCCTATGCTCAAATCTCCTTGCGGTCCCACCGGGCGTGCCACATTTTGTTGGGGGATTCTTGTGCAGAAAGGGATTTGAATGTTTGTAGGAGAAAGGAGAAAGATAAGAAGAAAGATACACACACCGGAAGCTTCTATAGATTGATTATAAGGAGAAAAATACAATGATGATGTACAGTACAATCCAAATGATCTATGTGCAAAATCCCAAAGAGTGCACAATCAACAAAGTTACAAAATACCCAAGGTTATTGCTACCACGAAGCTTCTCTGCACCAGATTCCACCTTCTCCAAAAGGTTGCACTTGTGCACATCTTGCACTCAAGCTTCCAATAGGGGAGGGATGGACACCTTCTATTGATATGCACACAGATTCAATGGGACCTTATGACCTTTGATTCCATGGCTTCATACTTTTGCGCACACTTCTAAGTCACTCTCATGAGGAGTTCCACCTCATAATTGTCAATGCTTGGAGAGGGTAGGTCGATATGAAGATTAAGATCAATTGAAGTGAGCGAAGGTGAAGGTGAGAAATGCAATGCATACACACACATGCACACACACACAAGGAGAATGGCAATGGAGATCAATGGAAGGCAAGCAAAAAACTAATACTCATATTCATCACTAATTACAATAGCTCTACTAGCTCAATAGTCACTAGTTCTACAAGTTTAATAACAACCTCAAAATGAGCTCTCTAGCTCTATTTATAGTTTTTACCTAGTTTTGACCAGTTTCACATCTATTGACCGTCATAGTTAAAAAATAGGTTCTACATCTAATTTTAGGTACCTAATGGATTCCAAAAATTATGAAAATTGGTGTGAGCTACCTAATTAGACTCCTTGGCTTGCACAAAATGGAGTCATATGTGTGGTAATCGGATGCATGTACATATATTACGTTGTTTTAGTGATAAAAAACATTGTTTGGGTCATGTGATGGCCTATGTGCTTCCTCTTCATCTGTGACAAGATCTTGTGCTTGGTCCTTTTCCTTGAAAATGTGCTTTAAGCTACAAACAAGGCACATAGATTTTGTTTATCTACAACTGGGGGACTATGAGAGGCAGCCATGAGTAGCTGGTTTACAGTAGAAGCTGCATTCCAAGGCCAATACAAAGCGCTTGGAGAAAATGTAGCTAGGATCAGAATGGATGTGTTGTTGTTGAGCAGGCATTGTTGAAGGACTGAAGGTTCATCACCATGGCAAGGGAGAGGACCTTCCCCAACATGATGCAGTGGGCGAGGCATTGCACCCATATTCTCCCATCAATCCTTATACAGTTTTAGTCTATACATCAAAGAGAGAGAGAGAGATGGAAAGAGGTTTATGCACTACTTTGTGCAAATCTGAAAGTGGTAGGTATGAAATTCCTACATGTTAGCATGGAAATACAGAGAAAATCAATGAATTTGCTCCTAGGCAAACCTTCTCTCTTAGATTTTTAGTCAATAAGAAGTCTCTCTCAACATCTCAAAAGATAGAGGCATCTCTTGTGCGTTGGATTCCTTTGGCCTATCACAAAGGTGAGCGACATCTTAGAAGATAGAGAACTAATTATGGAGAGAGATAAAATACCTCCAAATTCTCCTATATCCACTGAGATAGAAAGATATAGTACCTCCATCATATGGTCAGAGAGAGAACTAACAGCTGTAGATCATGTCTTCTTCATATGTGCATCGTGGTGAAAGACAAAAATTTGCTTCTAAGATTTTTGGCCATAGTATCTGCTACATGTGCTTTGATATAAGACTATGTTCAATGCACCAGCTGATCTGTGGTGCGGTTCACTTGCACAATAAAGAAGACGAGCTCATGCACATATGCACTAAATTGTAATGCTATATTAGGCAAAAGTACAGATGTGTTTTGGCAGTTCTCATCAGACTCAATGGTCAAGGCAAACTGTCATGTGGTTATATATTGCAAACACATTCATCACATTTGGGTACACGTAGATAGCCGCATAAATTGGATATCCCATAGGATCAATATAATTCGACGATGCGACTTATCAGGTTCATTGAATAGTACAATCTACACAGGCACCATAAGAGGCTGATACAACAAATGCAATATGGGCAAAATCTCTGGTTGATACAACAAATGCGATATGAGTAGCGAAAAGAACAAGAATAATTTTGTTCCTTTTCACCTTTAAAAACAACAAAAACTCATGTTTTGTTTTGAAACTTAGATCGATTTGCTACATGCATGGTGTATCTCATAGGTATGCTTTGGAATAGAAGATACTTTTCACTTCAAAGACAAATATAAAGGCGATGCACACCTACATGTTCCAAAATCTACACTTAATTTAAACCAATCCTTGAATTGTATGCATTTAGTCCATTAGATCCCTTCAACACTGATGTGGTTAACTCGCTCTGATACCACTTGTTATGGTCGACGCGGCAAAGGCCCGAACCTTGTCAAGCCTACGGCATTTGCTGCACCACCGAAAATTGGTTGCCAAGCTAGAGTGATATTAGAACACCTCTATAATCAGTAGTAGCTTAGCAGAGTTACTGTCACTCAAACGTATAAGACTTTGTTTTGAATTTACTGAGAAATTCATTGGGACTTCACCGTACTGTCACCAGACTGTCACCGTAATTATACCGGAATCTTACCGAAATCAACTCCTATTCTATTTGTAATTACTTCAAGTGAGTATACAAGAAGTAAGGAAGTGATGCCTGAACTTCCTTCACTGAGTGAACACTTTCTGAAGTTTAAGAAAAAACTTCTCCGGTTCAGAATGTCCTTTTTTCGGTTAGACTTTGTACTGTGTGTACATATCCATTTCATCGCTAAGCCGCGGGAGCAGTTTAGCTTAGCCTCCGCGGGAGCAGTTTAGCTTAGCTCCGCTCCGCAGTTTAGCTTAGCCTAAGCTCCGCAGTTTAGCTCATCGAAATCCTTGACGAACTGATAGTAGAGATGTCTAGCTATAAGATAAGCTAACTCTCATACAAACCTTTAATTTACTCTGCAATATATACTTCGTTGTTCTACCGGAAAACACATTTTCTGAGAAAACTGTAACTGACCGAAACATTCGTTTACTGAGATAGTACCGAGGGACACGTGCGCGCAAACTTCCACATGAACATGTGTTTTCTATTAGAGAAGATGTGTACAAATTAGCTTGGCCTCTTCTTGCTCAAGCTATGGAAACTCTCCTACACTGAGTAGTTTCTCTTTACCATCTCTCTCAGATGAATACCTGATATTTCAGGTTTCTGTTATTCATCTGTACATACACGATCTCTGGTGTCTTCTGAGAACTTCTCTCTCTCTCTCTTCACTCTCTATACATACGCGATCTCTGGTGTCTTCTAGAAAACCTTCTTACACACTCCCCCCGGTCTGACCTCTATATGTGCTCTATTTAAACTGCACGCTCTTCTCACGCACGTTCTAGCTTGCACTTCCCTCTTATTATTCTTATGCACGTTCTCTCTGTATATACAGTTTGATTCAGTGTAACGAACTCTATCAAACTCTGATTCTGCAAGATTCTACGTTGTACATAACGGTCGTGAATTTGTCCCTTCATTAAGGCTTTTGATTTTCTGAATGTTTGATTCCGCTTCTCTTTATCTTTCTTTTTCTTTATGTCTGTCTGTATGTCAAATTCGTGAGTGATTCTTCAAGAGCTCCCCCTCAATCACTAATTTGACTCTTCTTGTCTTCATATATTTTTCTTTCTTTTATACCTGCCATTTCATCCAAGCTCTTTGTCAAAATATCTGCAATCTTATCTTTTGTCAGAGTGTATATTATTTCTATCTCCTTCTCCATTACCTTTTCCCTCAGGAAATGATACTTAATTTCTATGTGCTTTGTTCTTGCATGAAATATTGGATTTGCTGCAAGATACAGTGAGCTCATGTTATCTCCATGTATGATGGGTGTACCTTGATCAATACCCATGCTTTTGAACAAGGTCTGCATCCATATCACTTCTTTAGCTGCTTCTACAAGTCCTTTATATTCTGCTTCTGTTGACGATAAAGCCATTGTGTGTTGTTTCTTCGAACACCAGCTTACTAGCTTATCTCCTAGGTATATCATATACCCATGTGTTGACCTTCTGTCATCTTGGCTTCCTGCCCAATCTGAGTCACTGTATGCTCTCAGTTTTATATCTGACGTAAAAGGATAATATAATCCTTCCTTTATAGTTCTTTTCATATATCTAAGAACTCTCTGTCCTGCAACCCAATGTTGATCCTTCGGACAATGCATGAACTGTGAAAGAATTCCCACTGCATAGCTAAGATCCGGTCGTGTTAGTGTAGCGTAAATTAGACTTCCCACTAACGACTGATACTTTCTCATATCTTTAAACTCTGCACCACTGTATTTGCTGAGTTTATGATTTGCTTCAAGCGGTGTTGAAGCTTCTCTGCAATTCTCCATATTAAACTTCTTCACTAAGTTTAGGAGATACCTTTCTTGCGTAACATATACACCATGATGTGTGTATGTGATTTCCATTCCTAGAAAGTATGACAACTTTCCTAGATCACTGATCTGAAACTCCTTTTTGAGTAATCTCTTTACTTCTTTAATTCCTTCATCTGAGGTACGTGTAATTATAATGTCATCTACATAAGTACAAATGTAGATCATACCTTCTTCTATTCTCTTGATGAGTAGACTTGCATCTGCTTTTGAACTTTGGTATCCAAGTTCATTAAGATATTTCACAAGCCTGTAATTCCAAGCTCTTAGAGCTTGCTTCAGTCCGTAAAGTGCTTTTCTTAATCTGTAAACGAAGTTAGGGTATGTGGAACTTACAAACCCTTCCGGTTGTTCCATGTAGACTTCATCTGATATGTATCCATTCAGAAATGCGTTCTTTATATCTAGCTAACTTAGCTTCCATCCTTTTGATGCAGCTATAGCAATCACTGTCCTTATGGTTGACATCTTTGCCACCGGACTAAATGTCTCATCGTAATCTATGCCATGCATCTGAGCATAGCCCTTGACAACTAGTCTAGCTTTGTATCTGGCTATCCTTCCATCTGCAAGCTTCTTAAATTTAAAACCCCATTTATATCCAATCACTTTCTTACCATTTGGTTTCATAACAAGTTCCCATGTCTTGTTCTCTTCCAGTGCGCTAAACTCTTCTTCCATTGCTTCTTCCCATTTCGTCTTACCTTTAGCTTCGTCATAGTTCTGAGGTTCTTCATCATCTTTGACCATATATGCATATTTTTTCTGAGTTATGTACGAAGTATTATACGAATACCTTTCTGGTTGTCTTCTATTCCTATTTGACCTTCTTGGTTCAAACTCTTCATGTGTATCTGAATACACATCTTCATCAAATCCTTGTTCATCTCCATTTCTCATACCTGATCCGATCTTGGACGTACTTGCCTACATATGATCTTCATCTCTATTCATCTGCACAATTGATTTCCCTTTCTCTCTTCTTCTTACTTCTTCTTCAAATTCTTCCATTGTGTGACTTTGATCTGTATACCAGCTCTTCTATTCATCAAAAGTAACATCTCTGGAAACAGTAAACTGTTTTGTTAAAGGACACCATAACCTGTAGCTCATCTGCTTTTCATCGTATCCCACGAACACATATTTCTCTGCTTTTGGTTCGAGCTTATGTCTCAGTTGTGATGGTACATAAGCATAAGCTACTCATCCAAACACTTTGCAATGATCAAGTGTTGGTTTCTTTCCCCACCAAGCTTCATACGGGGTCATTCCATCTAATGCCGTACATGGTAATCTGTTTACCAAGTATGTAGCTGTATTTACAGCTTCAGCCCAAAGATAATTTGGACAATCCTTTTCCTTTAGCATAGCTCGTGCAAACTCGACTAGAGTTCGGTTCCTTCTTTCTGCTACACCATTTTGTTGTGGTGTGTACCTGCAGGTTATTTCTCTCTTAATACCTGCATTCCAAAGATAGTCATTGAACTCTCGGGAGAAGTATTCTCCCCCTCCATCAGACCTCAGTCTCTTTAGCTTTCGTCCTGCGAGTCTTTCAACATATGCATGAAAGTGTTTGAAAGCTCCAAACACTTCTGATTTCTCTTTCAAAACATAAAGAGTTATCCATCTTGTAGCATCATCAATAAGAGAACATAATACCTCGATCCGCTGATTGATCCTTCTTTTGTGGGACCCCATACATCTGTATGAATGAGTTCAAGTACTCCATCATGTTTGAATCCTTTCTTCTGGAAAGGTAACATGTGGGCTTTTCCCATCTGACATGCTTCGCACTTGTGAATCATGTGTTGGTTCTGTACATTCGGTAATCCGAGTACTGACTGATTTGAAATCATAGCTTTAATTCCTTTTTCATTGAAATGACCTACTCTCTTATGCTAGAGATCAAGTTCTGTAATCACCTTTTCACCATGTGTGAGCAACGCTTGGCCAATGTTTCCTTGTACTCTTAAAGTAAAGAGTCTGCCTTCTTTCTTACCAGAGACAATCTGATTATATCCATTCTCGGGATCTTCTACAAATACTCCTTCATTTGTAAATCTGACCTGAAAACCTTTCTCAACTATCTGTCCTACACTAATTAAATTTTTCGGTATTGTCCGAACATACAAAACATTGGTTAGCAAATCTGCTCCACTTTTACATTTCACTTTTCCAATTGAATGTACACTATGCCTCGTATTGTCACCTGCTTGAATAGTATGACTGGAACTACCTTTTTCCAATTCTGACATTAGTTCTATATTTCTTGACAAGTGATTAGAACATCCAGAATCAATGTAAAATACCTTTAGGTCTTCGTTATCTGATGTACTGATTGAGTTCATCATCAATGATGTATGACTTTCATTCTGAGTGTCATTTGCGTAGTTGTTGTAGGTGGTGTTGTAGGATTGATTCTGTCCCTAGCTTCTTGCTCCACCTCTACCCTAGCTTCCTCTTTGATTTTGTCTTCCTCTTTGATTTTGTCTTCCTCTTTGAAAATTACTCTGATATCTTCCACTTCTGCCTCTGCTATTACTATTCTGATTTTGATTTGATCCTTGTTGATTGTGCCAGCAATCATGAGCCAAATGATTACTTAGTGCACAGATCCAGCAAGCCTTTTTGTTGTTATTTTGGCTACTTCTTCCTCTTCCAAAACCTCTTGTTCTTCCTCTGCCGGTGCTTTTACCTCTTGCATAATAAGCCTAAGAACTCGACTCTTCTTCATCTTTTGACTTACCTTTGTCTTTCTTCTTGTTCTTCATGTACATTGCAGAACTTTGTCCTTTATCTGAATCTCCTTTCAGGTCTTGCTCATATGTGAGCATCAAACCAAGCAACTGATTTAAATCTGGTACAAAATGATTTAAAGATAGTTCAGTGGAGAGCACGAAAGGTTTCCACCTTTCATCTCCTCTCAAACCTGTTAGCAGTTGCGCTATCAATCTGTGATCTTCGACATCTTCATTTATGGATCCAAGACTATCTGCTAGATCCTTCATCTTAGTGACATAGTCACTAATGCTTTGACTCGACTTCTTTTTGAACGTTGTGAATTCGGACCATAAGCTAGCCTTCCTAGCTTTTGTAGTATTTTGGAAATGATCTTCCAATGCACTCCATATGTCCTCCGCTTTCTCCAGACCTCTAATGTGCGGTAGTAGATGATCTATAATGGTATTATAAATGTAAGCTCTTGCCGTTGCATCTTTCTTCTGCCATAGCTTCAAGCTTCTAATTCTTCTTTTTCCGGTTGACTATCATCTTCGAAAGTCGGCTTCTTTTCTTCTCCAGTCACATACGTCATTAAGTCCTTACTCATAAGTAAGGCTTCCATGCACATTACCCATGCGGGATAATTGTCTCTATCCAATTTATCAATTTGGACATGATTTGCCATCATCTTCTTGTTTCTGTTACTTCTGGTGACCTTTTGAGAATCTTTCTGCTCTTCAGAATCTTCCTCGTTCTGGTTCCACTGTTGTGGTTAACTTGTTCTGCGATACCAATTTCGGTATGCTGGCTCTGATACCACTGATGTGGTTAACTCGCTCTGATACCACTTGTTATGGTCGACGCGGCAAAGGCCCGAACCTTGTCAAGCCTGCGGAATTTGCTATGCCACCGAAAATTGGCTGCCAAGCTAGAGTGATATTAGAACACCTCTATAATCAGCAGTAGCTTAGCAGAGTTACTGTCACTCAAACGTATAAGACTTTGTTTTGAATTTACTGAGAAATTCATTGGGACTTCACTGTACTGTCACCAGACTGTCACCGTAATTATACCGGAATCTTACCGAAATCAACTCCTATTCTATTTGTAATTACTTCAAGTGAGTATACAAGAAGTAAGGAAGTGATGCCTGAACTTCCTTCACTGAGTGAACACTTTCTGAAGTTTAAGAAAAAACTTCTCCGGTTAAGAATGTCCTTTTTTCGGTTAGACTTTGTACTGTGTGTACATATCCATTTCATCGAAATCCTTGACGAACTGATAGTAGAGATGTCTAGCTATAAGATAAGCTAACTCTCATACAAACCTTTAATTTACTCTGCAATATATACTTCGTTGTTCTACCAGAAAACACATTTTCCGAGAAAACTGTAACTGACCGAAACATTCGTTTACTGAGATAGTACCGAGGGACACGTGCGCGCAAACTTCCACATGAACATGTGTTTTCTATTAGAGAAGATGTGTACAAATTAGCTTGGCCTCTTCTTGCTCAAGCTATGGAAACTCTCCTACACTGAGTAGTTTCTCTTTACCATCTCTCTCAGATGAATACCTGATATTTCAGGTTTCTGTTATTCATATGTACATACGCGATCTCTGGCGTCTTCTGAGAACTTCTCTCTCTCTCTCTTCACTCTCTATACATACGCAATCTCTAGCGTCTTCTGGAAAACCTTCTCACACACTCCCCCCGGTCTGACCTCTATATGTGCTCTATTTAAACTGCACGCACGTTCTACCTCGCACTTCCCTCTTATTATTCTTATGCACGTTCTCTCTGTATATACAGTTTGATTCGGTGTAACGAACTCTATTAAACTCTGATTCTGCAAGATTCTGCGCTGTACATAACGGCCGTGAATTCGTCCCTTCATTAAGGCTTTTGATTTTCTGAATATTTGATTCCGCTTCTATTTATCTTTCTTTTTCTTTATGTCTGTATGTCAAATTCATGAGTGATTCTTCAACAAACACTATGAACTCATGGCCATTTGTATGGGATTAGACACTGCTCTCATGGAGAGTAAGACCTTCCCTATTAGTTTCCATAACTACATGAATCACATATGGCTCCATGTAAAGGGACTAGACACTACTCTTAAATAGAGTAAGAACTTCCCTATGGCTTGAAAATGCATAGTCTTTCAAGCATGTGGCAAGGAGGATCAAGCTCTACACATCACAGGCATTGCATAAGACATGCTAAGAAGAGCTCCAAGGCATCCACATGAGGAAGCAAAGAAAAAGAAAAAGGCTTCTACATCAACAAACAAAGACCAAGTGGAGCAAAGGACTAAAGCTTGAAGGATCTCAACAATGGATCACAACAATAAGGCAAAGGGAGTACACAAGAATAGGAAAATGGATCAAAAGCACCACCTACCCCATGATGTAAACCCTTCGTGTATAGGGATCCTATATGTCCCTAGTTCCTAACAAAACCACTTGCAACCCAAATGTCCAAGTATATGTCTTGGGATCTCCTATGTGCTAAGATCCCTAGGATGCCATATGTACCACACACCATGGATCCCATATGTCCATGGATCAAAAAACCAAGGGATGCCATATGTCCCACACATGGATGCCACATGTCCATGAAAACCAAGGGATGCCATATATCCCAAACTTGGATCCCATATGTCCAAGTTATGTCTAAGGATCCCATATTTCCTTAGATCCTAAAAACCAAATGGACTAAGTGATCCCATATGTCACTAGTCCCCATATTAAAAAACGAAAAGGTCATCACATGGAGGTGGGGTGTTGAGAGTTCCATGCTCCACCCTTTTGTCCAAGTCTTCTTTCATTCTCATGCTAGCTCATTTATCCCACATGAAAGGGAATTCTCTTAAACTCCATATAAGCAAGGCCTCACTTCACTGCCCACAAGCCTTTCACTCATGCTTGTGGCAAGAGTGTCCTCACTCTACTTATGGAATCTCCATGCTCATAAAGCATTCTTTGTAAGTTCATTTCTATTTATATAGTTCATCATGTTTCCTTATCTTTCTTCCTCCATAGCTTAGTAGGATGGTGTTTGATAGTAGAGGAGTATTTCTTTTTCATTTCAACAAATATGACAATTTGTCTAGATCACTTATTTTGAATTCTCTTTCAAGTAATTTCTTCACCTCCATGATCCCTTCATTTGAGGTACCTGTAATTGTAATATCATCTACATAAATACAAATGTAGATTATACCTTCATCTATTCTCTTGATAAGTAGACTTGCATCTGCCTTAGAACTTTCATATCCAAGATCATTGAGATACTTCACAAGCCTATATTCCAAGCTCTTAGAGCTTTGTTTATCCCATAACATTCTCTTCTCAATCCACAAACATAATCTGGATACTTGTCATTCGAAAACCCTTGAGGGTGCTCCACTTCGTCAGATATTTATCCATTTAAAAATGCATTCTTTCTGTCGAGTTGACTTAATATCCATCCTTTTGATGCTTCAATAGCAATGATTGTCCTAATAGTTGACATCTTTGCCACAGGACTAAATGTTTCATCATAATCTATGCCATTAGTGTGTGAATAGCCTTTGCCCACTGTTGTGGAACTACAACTAGTACTCACAAATCAAACTACCAAGACCACACTCCTAAGAGAGAGCATCTATCCACCCATCCAACTCCACCCATATATATACCTCTAGGCCAAGGGGGTGCATGTCCTTGGGATTGTCCAAGTGTCCAGCCAAGTGTCCCTCATGTGAACACTTTCCCAAGGGTGATCACATGCCTTCTAATTTCCCAAGGTCCTTCTGAATCAAATGACGATTCTTCTCTCACGTACA
Source organism: Ceratopteris richardii (assembly GCA_020310875.1). Taxonomy (NCBI): domain Eukaryota; kingdom Viridiplantae; phylum Streptophyta; class Polypodiopsida; order Polypodiales; family Pteridaceae; genus Ceratopteris; species Ceratopteris richardii. The sequence continues at coordinate 8,130,245 of CM035435.1, read as the reverse complement.
TCCAAGGTGGCTCCTAGAGAAGCTTCTCCCAAGACTAAGGTTCCCACACCTTAGGATAAATCAAGCCTAAGGTTCTAACCATTCAATTGGGAGCTCATATGAATAAATACCTCAAGGGTTAAAACCAAGGGTTTCACCCAAAGATTCAAGGCATGTTCCAAGGGTAATTCAAGGGTTAGACCAAAGCAAACATACATCATATTCTAACCTTTAGAATCCATATGTCTAACCTTCTGAACCCATGAATTATACAACATTCTTCCCCCCTTTAACATTTTTGTCCTCGAAAATGCGTGTAGGTATAATATGTGAAGTATTCCCCCGTGCACCATGATCTATACTCTGAGCATGGTCATCTCTTTCTTTAGATTCGTTTCCAATAATGAGATAAAGGCTAATCCCTACCTTAATCTGAAAGGAAAGGAATCAAAATCCCTACCCAAATCACTTTCTCTTAGTCCATCCAAACGTACATGCATGCCTTGTACCTATGGACTAGTGAAATGGGTGGACTTCTTTGGTGTTCTTTTCTTTTGGGACTTTTATAAACCTGGAGCTCCATAAAATAATAAATTTTAGTACACTTTGTATTTCCATAGAAATTTATAATTTTAGGAGTCTACGATAGAGATCCTATCTCTATCTTGAAAAGGCTAGAAACTAGATTCATCTTCCACTTTCAACAGAAAGGAGAGGAATCTGCAGATGTTCTGAACTTAACTTAGTCCTTTTCAAATACAAATATACTTTATTTGTATTTGATAGGACTTAGCTAAAGATATGAACTTGCAAAGTGGGTCTAGTGAGTCCGTATTAAAACATGCTCAATAAAATGAGGACAAATACTATCTTCTCATTCCTTGGCAACTTAGGTGGTCCGAATAACAATATACCCAATTTTGAAAGTTCATGTCTACAAGTAGATCCCTATCTTGATCATCTTTGATTTTCCCTAGGTTAACTCTCAAAATAGAGTTTAATCCTTTTGGAAGTTTTGACATTCAAGACTTAGATCCAAATATGACTTTAGGAATTGGATTTATTAGGTAGACCATTCTCTTGGGTCTCTACCTTGTTCTTTGTAAGCTAGTTCTTTTCAATGAGAATTAGTACTAACTATCTTGAACTGACTCTGGTTCATACTCGAGATAGTTATGTAGACTAACCTTGAAGATAACCAAGGCTTTGCAAGGAGCTTACTAAACCAATTTCTTCAAATCCTAAAAATAATTGAGGAATAATGCTTCATCAAGATACCTTCTAGATTTTCTAAATGATGGAGTTGAGATGATTCAAGTTTTGCAGCTTTTGTTCCAAGGACTTGCAAGAAAGATACCTGTTTCAAGGCATCTGATCCCAGATCTTGCTAGGAACATTCTTGAATCACTGATTCTCACCAAAGATTCAAAAGAAGATCTGAAGATCTTTTATAGATCATTCTTTCATTCAAGGTTATTATAATTGAATAGGTTTGACTTTACTTTTGGAGTTTAACTTCTTAAACTCCCAAAATTCTTTACCCTCTTATCCAGATTTATTGTTCCATATAAAATTTGGCTATGCATTTTAAAAATGCATCTGCTTAAGAGGATAAAGGATAGCCTTCTCTAGGGTAAATGTCATGTTCATTCTATTTACCCTTTTGTGCATACAATTAGGTGCATTAAATTGGTTTAAGAAGGTACATTTTTGCACCTCATAATGAACCTAAAATCTTAATCTAAATGGTCTTATCTTTAAGGCTTATCGTGATGTTTCCTATCGGATCTTGAGCCTATTTTCTCTCTGGCCATCAGAGAAAAATCTCAATGGGAGTTAGTTCTCACTGTCCCATACCAGTGAGTTCTTTATCCAATCCATAGAACTACATCCTTAATCTTTCCACCTTCTTTTCCCTTATCTTTTCAATGTTCTCTGATCATTGACCATAATCATGAACTCCATCTTGGAATTCCTTGGCATCAATTTTATGAGAGCAAAGACTAAGTTTTCTAAATTTCATGCCAAGTAATTCAAAGATCCCTTTTAGTTGATCTTTAAACTTTCCTTGGTATGATTTATTGGACTTTTTAAGGTTTTGATCTCTTTGACCACTATAGGCCACTTGGCTTATTAAACCAGAAAGGTTTTGATATATCTCACCAATTCAGGTCACTTGTCTTTCACAAAACTCCTCTAGCTAATTTATCAGGAGATAAGATCAAGCCTTTTCTCCTTTAGATCCCTTTTTCAATGATATTTACCCATGGGATTTTCGTGGGATCTTTAACTCATACCTTCACGAGTTGTTATCTTTGCTTAAGTCTTCAACATCATGTTGATGTTCTTCAAACCATTAACTATTCTCTTTTTAGGGATCAACAATTATATGTCACCCTTTTGGCTTAAGCAAGTCGACATGCTTATCGATCCAAACTTTGGATCCATCTATACCCATTCTCAAATACCCTATTCTGAATATGATTCAAGTCTTTGGCTAGCTTACCTTAGTTTACTTGCCAAATTGGAATTCTTTAATTATTCTTACTTATCTGGTTCTTATTTCGTTTGAGATTTAACTCAAACACACTTAGGTACTTGGACATCCAATGTACTCCCTAACTTTCATGAAAGAGTTAAGGAATATCTTTTGCTTAGAAGTATCATATTGATGATACATTTCTTGTTGTGGAAACACAACTACTACTCACAAATCAAACTACCAAGACCACACTCCTCAGAGAGAGCACCTATCCACCCATCCAACTCCACCCATATATATACCTCTAGGCCAAGGGGATGCATGTCCTTAGGATTGGCTAAGTGTCCAGCCAAGTGTCCCTCATGTGAACACTTTCCCAAGGGTGATCACATGCCTTCTAATTTCTCAAGGTCCATCACATGCCTTCTGAATCAAATGAGGATTCTTCTCTCACGTACACCCAAGGTGGCTCCTAGAGAAGCTTCTCCCAAGACTAAGGTTCCCACACCTTAGGATAAATCAAGCCTAAGGTTCTAACCATTCAATTGGGAGCTCATATGAATAAATACTTCAAGGGTTAAAACCAAGGGTTTCACCCAAAGGTTCAAGGCATGTTCCAAGGGTAATTCAAGGGTCAGACCAAAGCAAACATACATCATATTCTAACCTTTAGAATCCATATGTTTAGCCTTCTGAACCCATGAATTATACAACACCCACTAGTCTAGCTTTATATGTAGATATTCTTCCATCTACAAGTTTCTTTGCTTTATAAACCCATTTATTTCCAATCACATTCTTACCATTTGCATTTGGAACAAGTTCCCAAGTCTTGTTTTGTTATGTGTTATGAAATATGTTGAACAAAGGATTGTTGGAGTGTTAATTTATGAATGTATTAATGTGTTTTTGTGTTTTTGATATAGCATTTTAAGGATCATAAGGAGTGTGAAAGTCGTGAAAAGACCGACATCAATAATCGGATTTATACTTTATATAGTTTGTAAATAAACCCACATAGAGGGTTTGATTTTTATAAATTGTTAGTAAAATTAGTGGTTAGGATATGGATAGCTATAGACCACGATTTCTCTTATGAAAAGCAAAGGCTCTCTACCAAAGAGACCAACTTTTACTTCACGCATGCTTTTCGAAGCTGCTCTCATGTAACCACTATTTCGATGTAATACAAAATTCTTATAAATACATGCACTCTGTGGACTCTCAAAATAGAGTGCATGGAGGGAGATTGCACCCAATACTGCATTATATCTCCTCTCTTGGCGTGTCTATTTTTCTGTGTGTTTTTTGCATCTGTAACCTCTGCCTGTCTTAGCAAGATCTTGATAACAGTGGTATCAGAGCCTTGCATGTGTCACTACGGAGGGGTCTATTTCTGTTCATTTCGGTGATTGATCTCTGTTTTACTGTTCTCTATTCGCGATTTGATTCTAGTTTTCGCTTCCTTTTCCATTTCCATTTCCAATTCCGATTCGGATTCTGATTCCAGTCCCAATTCTAGTTCTGATTCCTATTCCTATTTCAATTTTTGTTCTAGTACCAGAACCAGAACCTACATTAACACCTACGTTTACTCCTTTGGCCTACTCCAAGGCATCGACCAAGGCCTCGACCAAGGCATAGAACTTAGGCATAACTTAAGGCATTACTTTGGCATCTTTGTCACCCAAGGCTTCCTTGGCAACCGTTGGTAGATGTTGGCCACGCGAAAACCAATTTTAATTTATGAGTGGAGATAAGGATTTTTATATTCACCAAGGTGGGAGGATTTGAACCCACAACCTCACTCACACAAGGGAAGTGTTTTACCATGACACTATGTCTTTGTGTTGTCACTCTAGTTCTCTTTTCTTATATTTAACACAACTTTCATCTCTTTCTTACTTTTCTAATTCCCAAGAAGAACCCTTCCTTTTACATTTTAATTCAACCAATCTCAAAAATTATTTTTACATATCTAGCAAGAGGGTTTTGTTCTCTACATATCATGGACCCTACGAATGCCATGGAGGATTTTGGTGAGTCACCTCTACCCCATGTAACACTCGATCAACAACTTGAGCTCCTATGGCACGAACTTCAAGGTGCTCAAAATGAGATTTGACAATGCGACAAAGTACTCCAGAAGGAAGATGCAGACTAATGAAGATAACCTTATGAGGGGGGTCAAATCTATTGTCTCTACCCAATTGGATGGTGCACATTCCAATATTAGTGTTAAAAACTACAAGTTTTTATGGTTTGATGGCCATAAGGATGGCCCTTTAATTCTTTCATGGTTGTCATAGTTTGACGATTATTATATTGATGAAACATATGCTGAAAGTGAAAAAGTCAAATTTGCCACTAATTATTTAGTAGGAAAAGCTCAACTCTGGTGGAATGTGCTACGGCACAATACAGCGCGTCCAACAACATGGAAGGATTTCCAAGATAAAGTGAAGGATTCTTTTCTTCCTCCTCAATATCATCTACATGTTTGATGTGCATGGACAACCTTTACATGGAAGGAGGGTGATACAATCACTACCTACACGGAGCAGTTCTGGCAAAATTTACTTTTGGTTTGAATGCTTGAAGATGTACCGGAACATATCTTGCAGCGGAAATACGAAGATGGTTTGGAGGTGGGAGTCCAAGATAAGCTTCACACCCTATGACCTAGAACCCTCAACAAGGCTATATCTTTTGTCTATGATGCAGAGAAAGAATTCTAGTCCATAACCGAGTCAATCTATCTACAAAAGCCATGTCAACGACCACTTTTTGTAAAACCAAATATTCCTATGAAACGTAATTTTAATGCCCCATCTTACTCTAGTTTTCCTCGTCCACTCCAATCCAACTACTCAACTACACCTGTTGCTTCATATCTCCAACCTACCAAAACACCTACCTTACAAACTTCAGTGATGGATGCCCAACACAAGCAACCATGAATCACCTGCTAGAATTGTGGTAAACCTAGACATACAAAAACAAAGTGTTGATTGCAACCTCTTAACATGAAACCAATTACAGCTCAATTTCATAACATGGAGGTCTATAATGAAGAAATTCCTCTTGTTTGGATAGAGGAATAATTGGAGATGGACTTAAGTACCTTGGGTAATGATATCCCTCTTCGTTCTCTACTTTGCATGCAGGGTACTATAAATAACAAACTCGTTAAAATTCTACATGACGATGGTAGCTCACATGACTTGTTGTAGAGGCCTCTACATCAAAAACAAAGTCTGCTAACCTTGTGCAAGAAGAAGAATGGGTGTTTACTAGTGTTTGCATTTTTGACCCATCTTCTCATGAGTAGTGCATGTCTTTAGTAGACTTAGATGTTTGGTACTTTGATAGTGGGGCAACCAAACATATTACCTTGCAGTGTATTTTCTTGTCTTCACTCGAGCCTACCCCTACAAGGAATACTATTACATGTGCCAACAACTCCTCCTATCATGTTATGGGAGTTGGTAAGATCATTTTGACTACTACTGATGGTAGTTCTTTCACTTTGTCAGATGCTTTGTTTGTTCCAACGATCAAGAAAAATCTGTCAATTTTTGCATTAGCCGAGATTGGCTTGGTTGTGAAATTTGTTGATGATAGATGTACAATTCATGATCTGTCAAATGGCGATGTCACTATTACTTCTTGCATTTTATGTCATGGGCTATATAAGCTCATAGACTATGAAAGATCTATAAATGATTTGGCATGTGTAGTACATGATTCTCACGCTATGTTAGATGCAAAGCTTTGGCATGTGTGCTTTTGTCATCTTAATTTTGCCAGTGTGCTATGCCTGCAAAAATCTGAAATGGTGTCCTCTTTGCCCAAACTTGAGGCATCTAGTAAATATGTATGTGAAGGTTGCATTTTGGGCAAAATGAAGCGTTCTTCCTTTCCAAAAGATGGTTCAATTCGGGATACTCAGAAATTGCAGCTTGTACATAATGATGTCTGTGGTCCTATGCAGACACCTTCTTTTGGGAACTATCTTTACTTTGTGACTTTCATCGATGATTTTTCCAGGCATGCATGGGTATATCCATTGATGGCAAAGTCCAAAGTGTTTATGTGCTTCGAACAGTTTCAGGTTTTGGCTGAAAATCTATCAACATGTACAATGGGCACCCTCCATTCCGATTGAAGGGGGGAATATATGTCTTCTGACTTTAATGCATTTCTGGCTGAATGTGGGATAAAACATCAGTGTAGAATGTTGTATACACCTCAACAGAATGGAGTTGCTAAACGAAAGATCAGGTCAATCATGGAGATGGTGAGGTGTATGGTCAAGAGTCAAGCTTTACCACATACTTTTTGGCTTGAGGCTATTATGTGTGCAGCATATGTACTAAACAGGTGTCCCACTAAAGCGCTACAGTCTATCGCTCCATATGAGGCTTGGCATGGTCGCAAGCCATCTATTGCTCATCTACGTGATTTTGGTTGCCTGGCATATTCATTAGTGCCTGAACAACATTGTAGAAAATTGGATGATAAAGTAGTAAAATGTATTTTTGTTTGGTATAGTTCTGAAAGCAAAGGCTATCGTCTGTATAATCCACATACTAAACACATTTTGGTTAGCCTGGATGTTGTTTTTATGGTAGATGGTATTCATTCATTGCTTTCACATAGTAAGGAGACATTTGTTATCTCCAAAGACATGTATGATACTTTGTTGCCTCCTTTTACACGTGGACAATCTAGTGCTTGTCCTAATGAGGCAGCTTCTCAGACTTTGTAGGTTTCATGTGATGATGCAGATCATTCCATTTTTTATGCGGATTTACATGATGCACTTGTTAAAGAGAGAGAGATATTGAGAAGGAAAAAACTATGCCAAAAATAGCTAGTGTAGACCTTGCATGATAGCAAAGTAGATGCACCTCTCTCATATTGCACTGAGTTAGGCTCTCATAGTTCCTCGTTTGCATCACGTTGCTATGTTATGGCTGCCTCTAGTCTCTGTGATGAGACTAAACCTATTTTGTTTGATGAAGCACAAAATCCTAAACATTGGATGGCTACAAAATCTAAATATGATGCTATCATGAGAAATGGTACTTGGTCTTTGTGTGACTTGCCTCTTGGCAACAACACCATTGGCACTAAGTGGGTATACAAGCTGAAACATAAACCTGATGGAACAGTTGACAGTGTAAAGCTAAGCTTGTTGCAAAGAGTTATGCACAAGAAAGAGGGCCCATTGATTTTGATGAAACCTTTGCTCCTACTTGCGGAATGACTACTATTCCTAGCATCTATGCACTTGCAGCTCATCGGGTTGGAATGTACATCCATTGGACATTAAAGCAGTATTTGTGAATGGTGACTTGCATGAAGAAGTGTATGTTTTCGACCCCATGGCTTTGTGTAGAAAGGGCAGGAAAACTTGGTGTGCAAGTTAAAGAAGGCATTATATGATTTAAAGCAAGCACCACATGCTTGGTATGAAAAGATGCATGCCTATCTCATTGCACATGGTTTTGAGAACACTCCAACTAAAAGCACCTTATATGTTAAGCGTGCTAATGATGTGCTTCTGATCATTGTGGTGTATGTTGATGACATGTTACTCAGTGGTCCTCATGACACACATATTGCTGATTTTAAGGCTGATTTGCATGCCTCATTTGAGATGTCTGATTTGGGGCATTTGCATCACTATTTGGGCATTCAATTTATGCAAGTTGATGGTGGAATGGCCTTGTGTCATATATTGACACATTATTGCAACATTTTGTCCTTGAAGACTGTAAGCCTATTGCCACTCCTATGGAGAGAGGTTTATGATTGAGTCTTCATGATGGTGGAGATGCATTTGATGTTGTTCTCTATCAATAGGATGTTGGATGCTTGATTTACTTATGCATTACTCAGCCAGATATTGTGTTTGTTGTCTCACATATGGGCAGGTTTATGCATTGCCTAGGTGTCAATCATTCGTAGACGGTTAAGTGCATTTTTTGCTACTTGAGTGGTACCCGACTACTTGGATTGTTTTATCCCAAGGGGGGATCACTACCACCATATTTGCATGCTTTTTTTGACAATGATTGGGCTCATTGCTATGACACTCATGTGTCCACAAGTGGCTTTTGCTTCATGCTTGGTAGCTCATGTATATCTTGGTTGAAGCAGCCTATTGTGGGCACTTCCAGTTGTGAGGCTGAGTATAGGGTAGCTTTCACAACGACTGTTGAGTGAGTGTGGTGCAGACGCCTTATGGATGATTTGGGTGTTGGTAAATCTTCTACCACCACCATCTTCATTGAGAGTTAGAGCGTATTAGCAGTTGTGAGGAACCCTGTGTTCCATGATCGCACTAAGCACATTGAGGTGCATTATCATTATGTTAGGGAGAGGTTCTTTGCTGGGGAGATGAGCTTGGCATATGTGCCCACGTAGGAGAACATTGGAGACCTTTTACAAAGGCTCTACCTAGGGAGAAGTTTGAAGCTTTCCGCAAAGCTTTGGGCTTACCTCCTTTTGTGGATTGATTCCACATAGCTTGGCACTTCCTTATACATGAGTGCCAACTCCTTGTTCCTCGCATCACTCCTAGGGGGGATTTGTTGATATATTTAGGCAGTGATGTGTGTGAACACTCTAAGACCACCGTGGCACTTTTTTCCCTCTTTAGGAGGTTTTTTTCCCCTGGCTTGTATATATGCCTATTGCCGTAATGGGCTACTTATCTTTGTACATTCTAGTGGTAATACATTCAGCATTGTGTGTTGTGCTCCAAGAAGATTCTTCTTCCTTGTGCTCTTTGCATGTTTCCGTAGACATCTAACTCCAAGAGAGATATTCCTTGTCTGATGTACTTATTTAATTCATCATCAATGTTTCATGGTCCACATTCTGTGTATCATTTGCATAATTGTAATAGATGGTGTTGTTGGATTGTTTCTGTCCCCAATTTCTTCCTCCACATCTACTATAGCCACCTCTTTGATTTTTCCTTCCTCTTTGAAATTGACTTTGATATCTTTCACCTCTCCCTCTGCCATTGTTTCTTTGATTCTAATTTGAACTTTGTTGATTATGCTACAATCATAAGCTAAATGATTACTCAAACCACAACTCGAGCATGTCTTGTTGTTATTCTGGTTACTTCTTCCTCTTCCATTTTGTCTACCTTTACCTCTGAAATTACCTCTACCTCTTGCATATTTTTCTTAATAAGTTGATTCTTCTTCATCCTTTGCTTTGTCTTTATCACTTTTCTTCTTATTCTTTACTTACATAGCAGTGCTATGTCCTTTATCTCCATCTGACTTCAAGTCTTGCTCAAATTTAAGCATCCGTCCAAGCAACTAATTTAAATCTAGTACAAAATGATCTAATGAAAGTTCAATTGAAAGTACAAAAGGTTTCCACCTTTCATCTCCTCTCAACCCTACACAAAATTGTGCAATCAACCTGTGATCTTCAATGTCTTCATCTATAGATCCAAGACTATCTGCGAAGTCCTTCATCTTAGTGACATAATCACTAGTGCTTTCACTTTGCTTTCTTTGAAAGTTGTAAACTCTAACCCTAAGCTAGCCTTCCTAGCTTTAGTAGTATTTTGGAAGTGATATTCTAATGCACTCCATATATCTTCAATTGTTTCCAAACCTCTAATGTGCATTAGCAAGTGATCTGTGATAATATTGTACATGTAAGCTCTTGTGATTGCATCTTTCTTCTTCCATAACTTCAAAGCTTCTAACTCTTCTTTCTTCAATTGACTATCATCTTCAAATGTAGTCTTTTCTTCTTCACCTGTCACATATGTCCTTAGACCCTTACTCATAATTAAGGTTTCCATTCTCATCACCCAAGAAGGATAGTTATCTCTGTCCCATTTGTCCATAGAGATATGATCCACCATGGTCTTCTTCCTTCTGCTGCAACCTTTTGTAAAAATTTATCCTTGAGAATAACTTCGGAGTACTTCTTGATGCCTTTCACTGTTGAATGCTTCAGCTTTCAGCCTTCCATTGAAAACATCTTCGACCTTTTGTCTTTTCACCTCCTTTTAATCTTAAGGAACTTTTTGCTCCGATACCACTTATAGAGCTATTAGAAAAAACACCACAAGAACCAAGCTAACGTGATATTAGAATACCTCTATAATCACCAATAGCTCCCCAATACTAAAAACTCAAACTTTGAGAAAACAAAATTTATTTTAATTTCATTCGGGTACATTTTCAGTGACTTTATAGTCTCTTTTCCGGTGGTTTTCGATTTCTTTCCAGTGGTTTATAACTTCTTTTTGGTGGTTTCAAGTTTGTTTTAGGTGACTTTTCGGTTTCTTTTTGGTGACTTTCCTCTTGGAGGAGATGGTGGATAGTCACAAGAGATGAATTAGCGTAGCTAAAACTTGCTTCACACCTGCTACAAGTGATGGACGGAGAGTGTTGTGGGCCTCTTTAGCTAGCTAATAAACATAAATAATCACATATGTTTCTAGGAAGATGATCCACTAATGATATGATCAAAATAGATAGGTAGGAATATAATCCAAGGTCAAAAACGTTCTATTTTGGTTGATACACCTAGTTAGTGTTTTGAATCATTCTCTGCATACAAAAGCAATTGACTGAATTCCTTTTGGGGAACTCTAATTAGCTTAACAAGCTACCATTCATGAGTGATGTCATAAAAAATAATGGACTATATGTAGAGAAATATGTTTAGGAAATCAAACATGCAACCCGACATTTACGGGTTGTGATAGTCTATAGACCAGTGAGTAAAGATGAGTTGAAATCTCACAATTGTGAGAAGCATTAATAATGAACTTTGTAGGATTACAATAGAGACTATGATGAATTTTTCATGCTTTAAATCATAGGAAATGATCCAACTCTCAAAAAATCATTGTTGTGATGGAGGTATGACAAACAAATGAGAATAAGAAGTAATGACCATGTATGTATTAGTCATGTAAACATACAATGTCATTGGCAATCAACCATTGCTCAATGAGTGAGCTATGAGATGAGCTCTTGTTCTCAATGAAAGTACATCAGAATGATCTCTAAATCTTGAGATGGACGCAGGCCTTTCATATCCTCTTTTTATAGTTATTGTTGGAACCAAAGGATTTGAATTCAAATTCAAATCTCTACCTAAAAGTGAATGCTAAAGTATAGGACTGATTCTCGACTCAACTACCAAATGATGCAAGATTATGTGCTTCTTAAATCCTCGTGGGTATATTTCACTTGTACAAAGGTAAATGTGAAGTAGAATTACAAGAGGTTGATCATATGAAGCCTTCCAAGTGTTATGCCCATAAATCACGATTATGTGAGGTGATAAAGTATATAGGCTTGGGCTTAATTACACCAACATCTGCTCCTCAAGCCTAACATGCTTGGTCTTCACTGCTTCTTAATTTCTTGCAAACCAATCATCAATTTGAACCTATTCGTCTTTGTTCCAGTCAATGCTTTGGTAAGTATATCTCCACATTGTAAATGAGTTCATACATAGGATAATTGGATATCCTAATGTGCTTAGTCCTTGCATGGTATACAAGATTAGCAGCCAAATGAAGTGAACTAGTGTTATCTCTAAAGATAATCGGAGTGTAGGAATGTATCTCCAAATCTTCATATAATTGCGTAAGCCACATAGCTTCCTGAGTTGCTTTTGCCAAACCTCTATATTCTGTTTTTGTGGAAGATAAGGCCACACTTGGTTGCTTCTTGGATGACCAAGATATGAGTTTTGAACCTACAAAAGATAGGTACCCTAAAGTGATTTTCCTATCGTCCTTGGAGCTAGCCGAATCTGCATCAGAATACATCTTTATATCTATGTCAGAAGCGAAGGGATAGAACAACCCCTCATTCATTATACCCTTTAGATACTTAAGCATCCTCTTTGTAGCTTCCATACGAGGCTCCTTGTTACATGCATAAACTGACTCAATGTACTTACTGCATAGGCAATGTCTACTGTTGTCAAAGTAGCATAATTAAGACTACCCACAAGTTGTTGACAACTTGTGACATCTTTAAGTAGTTCACCTCTTCTTGATCTTCAACATAGTTGTTAAATTCCTTCTTCCTCTAAATCCTCCTTTATAATTGTTGTTGTTGTAGCATTGATTGTAGTTATGGTTGTAGTAGCCTCCACCATTGTTGTACTTGCCTCTAGATTGTCCATAGCTTCATCTATGGAAGCCTCTTCCCCTTTGACTCCTTGTATTTTTGTAGCATTCTTCTGTAGTGTGGTTTTTGAGACCACATATGTTGCATGGTATTTTTTTGTATGGTCTCCCCTTTCCTTGCTTTCCTCCTTTGCCCCTTCCTCTAGCACCTCTTTCCCTTCCTACATAATTAGCTTGAGAGGTACTAGCCTATTCTTCCTGTTTCTTGCTTTTATATTTATCCTTAGCTTTATTCCTATCTATATAAGGGGAACAAGATTGTTTACCTCTTGATTTGTCACCATTTCTATTGAGCTTTGTCTCATGGGTGAAGAGTTACCTCATCAAGGTGTTGAGATCAGGTATTTGCATATCCATGTAGAGGTCCATTGCTATGCTGAAGAACTCCCACTTTTCATCAGCCTTAATTCCATTGATGATCTACCTCACTATTTGCTCTTCCTTTATCTCTTCTCCATTGCTTGCAAGCTGGTTAGCTACATCTTTCATTTTGGTTACATAATTAGCCACTCCTGGCTTTGGTTGTTTCTTAAGGGTTGTGAATTCCATCACAATTGATTCTTCCTAGCTCTTGTGTTTGAGGAGAAATATGATGAAAGTACTTCCCAAGTCTCTTGGGAATTCCTAACATGTGGTAACAAGAAATCAGAAATTGATTTTAGCAGATATGAACTGGCAAGAGCATCCTTTCCATACCATGTGGTCAACCTTTCTTGCTCTTCCCTTGTTGGTTGATGCTTGCTCCTGAAAATTGGCATGTCTTCATCTCTCGAGCTGTATCCATATAAGATTCTACCTTGCTTGCATCCTTAGTGACCATACTGAGTAGTTATTCTTGTCCAATTTGTCAATGAAGGATGGAAATCCATCTCCCATCTTGATTGTGCTTTCTCTAATACCACTTTTGGAAGAGATGGTGGATAGTCACAAGAGATGAATTGGTGTAGCTAAAAACTACTTCACACCTGCTACAAGTGATGGCTGGAGAGTATTGTGGCCTCTTTAGCTAGCTAATAAACATAAATAATCACATATGTTGCTTGGAAGATGATCCACTAATGGTAGGATCAAAACAAATAGGTAGGAATATTATCCAAAGTCCAAAACGTGCCATTTTGGTTGATACACCTATTCAGTATTTTGAATCATTCTCTAAGTACAGTAGCAATTGACTAGATTCCTTTTGGGGAACTCTAATTAGCTTGACACGCTACCAATCATGAGTGATATCATAAACAATGATGGACTATATGCAGAGAGATATGTTTAGCAAATCAAACATGCAACCCGACATTTATAGGTTGTGACAGTGTGCAGACCAGTGAGTACAGAGGAGCTGATATCTGAGGATTGTGAGAAGCATTAATTATGAAACTTTGTAAGATTACAATAGACACTATGTTGAATATATTATGCTTTAAATCATAGGAAATGATCCATTGTAGATTGAGAACAAGATCTGACAAAATCATTGTTCTAATGAGTTATGACAGACTTAAGGAAGAGGGATATGGAATGCCATTATTTGTTAAGATATCAAGCTCAGAATTTTCTGATCCAGGATGACACGTATCACTTTTTCATTTCTCTAGCATGTATGGATGTCAGATTGGTATATGTTAGGGATAATTCATTGAACTTTACTAGATTTTTTCTTTCTAGCTCACTCATTCATGGACATTTGGATTTTCCTTATGTATTGTTCTTTATATATTGCAACTTTTTGTATTGTTGTTCTAGGTCATTCTTGTACATTCCTTTTATGTAATAGAAGAAGAAGAAGAACATTCTTGCTTGCCTCAATCTATGTGTGTGCTCCTCTTTGATTGTGAGAGTGTATGTGTGTGTGTGTGAGCTCTCTTCCTTATCTCCCTCCTCATGACATGGTATTAGAGCTACTATGGCTATAGAGAGCTTATGGAGAAGGCCAATGGTGAAGAGCATGCGAGAAGGCATGGAGAAAGCATGATTTACAAACTGTCTTAGATTGCTGCAAAAATTGGCATGAAGATAGAAGGCATCTACTTTGAAGCCGTCTAGACCTTTGTTTCAAGCTCGAACATGAGGCCCATTGAAAATCCACGTCAATTTGCAAAACTGTAAGTTTTGTCCTGTTCAGCATCAGTCAAATATTCCATATCTAGAATTTCAACTAATTTTGTGTACTGTTGATACACAAAGACTGTGTTTTTCTAAGATCAAACTATCAAGTCATAATGTGATAGTGTTCAAGCATAAGTATTTCTTGTAGTGTTTTTGCAGTGTTGTGAATTGTTATACAAATGGCAAACATAGATGGAATGAGTTATCTTATGAGCGATAAGTTGAAAAAGAATAGCTTCCCTACTTGGAGCTTCTGAATGAAGAATTTCCTGATGGGAAAAGGCTACTAGAAGTATATTAAAGGAGAGAACAAAAGTGCTACACAATTACCAAAGAGAAATCGGATTGCAGAAAAATGAAGAGCATATGAAGAATGGAATCAAAGGGCACAAAAGGTAATGTATTTGATGTAGTATATACATTTCTATTGTAGTAGAAGAATGATAGGGCCTTCCTACGACCAAATAGTTCACTACCAAAGTCCACTAGAAATTGAATTGCTCTCTAGACATGAAGATTGAACCTATGAAAATTTGCATAGTACAAGTAAACAAAATGTTCTTTCAACCAAGCCAAAGATCACTCAATTTGGAGATTGTAAGGGGTATCAACCTCCATCCACAAAACAAATGATAAATTGCTTAAACAAATAGCTTGCACCTATGTGTACCTTCCAACACACATACACTCGGGAATATGTAGAGATGACACTAGAGAGATTTCAAGCTCAATATACTCAAAGGTAATGAAAAATTAATACTAATTTTGTATGCAAAAGAAAGCTTATAACCATAAGAAAAAAAAGAGCTTCCTTGCAAATGAATCAGACAACTACACAAAGAGATATGGGTGATGAGAGATCACTTCTTATGAGAAAATTCTAACAAGCAAGGGGCTTTCTTAAGAAAGGGGTTAGATTAGGCCTATAGTAAACATTAATAATGAGAGACTACAAGTGTTCAAATGGTAGAGGAGGATGGCCACAACTTTGCTCCATCTATTTGGTTATATAATTCTTAAAAAGGCAGTTGTAAATTTGAATTCAAAAATTCCCTCTAGATGATCCCAAATTTTCTTCAATCAATTAGTTGAACAATGAGCAGCGAAAGCTCATGCAAAAGTGTTTGTATATTCTATCAAAAAGTGCAAGTGATGTGGCACTTCAATTTAGCATGATTTCCCACACTTGAGATTGCTAAAATTCTAACACTCCCCCTCAAGCTCAAGTGTTAGTCTCCATTGATCTCCCTCAAGTTGAGGTTGATCTTGAACTTCTCGAACTTGCATGCATCCATAAACTTGGTCATGATATCTTCTAGTTCCTCCTTGGTGTTGATGTACTTGATGTTTACTTCTTTTGTTAGTACCTTCTCTCTTATGAAGTGATAATGGATCTCTATGTGCTTGCTTCTTGCATGGAACATAGGGTTGGTTGCTAGATGAATGCTTGACATGTTGTCTCTAAATAGAGTAAATGCTTTGACATCCACATCCAAGTCTTTGAAGAGCTTCTTGCGCTACATGATCTCACATGTAGCAAGTGCTAAGACTTTATACTTAGTCTGAGTAGATAATAATGCATGAAGACATAGCCAGATGTGCTTCTTCTTTCCTCCTTTGAACCAGCCCAATCAGCATCACTAAATCCGTAAGGTTATAATCCATCTCCATAAGGCTAGTACAATGCTTCGCTGACAGTGTGCTTGGCTGCATTCATATGAAGATGAGTTGGTAAATTCAAAAATTGAGAAATGTTACCATTAGTGTCCATGTGAAGCCCAAATTGCCATCGGACACTTATTTGTATATGTTCTTTAATAAAACATATAGTGCCCTGGTCAATCACAGACTGTAAGTTTGGCCGCATTTTGTAAGACCTAAGAAGTTTGTCTTCATGCTCCCTATGAACTGTGTTTTTTTGTATATTCTGAAGCCTCTATGGGGAGTACTATGTGCGGCCTTAAATGCTCGGTTTTCTACTTCGAGGATATCGTTGTGGAGCTCTCAAGAAGGAGAGAACATCGTGGTGCATTGCCATTGAATTACTTCATTGGTATTAGATCAGTGTGATGCAAAAAGCTTTGTTTCTTTTGTGCGAGCGGAGGGGGCACCTCCCCCCTCCCCCCGCCCCCCCCCCCCCCCCCCCCCCCGACTTTCTCCAAGGCTTACAAGTAAGGCAGCGACCAAGGCATAGACCTTGGCATACCTTGTCATCTGAGTCACCGAAGTCAGTGTTGGCACCATTGGTTGCATGCAAGCGAGAACCTCAATGATCACGAAAGATAGAGGTTCCTGATACTTCTTGGGAGGTCACCCCATATAGCAGCGCAATTGGATGGAAAACTCAAGCATAGGAAATTATAAGATCATTTAATGCAAACATCGATTTCGTCTTTCTACTCAAACGTCAGCAGCTGGCAGGTGCCATCTGTTGCACTGTCAACATGTAGATAAAAGACATCAAAACTATGAGATGCTATGCAATGCACTAAACTGAGACTTAAAGAAGAATTCACCATATTGTGCATTGAACAAGCTTGTCCAATTCTGACCAGAGGTTCCTCTCTCGGCTTCATAGCCTCTCAAATCCAATTTCACAAGTCGTATTTAGATCCTAGCTAGAATAGTACGCTCAATGACTGTAAAAAGAGATCGATAAAAAATCACTTGCAGACCCTACAAGTCGGACAATCATAAAATTCTCACATGCCGAGATGGCATGTAGAGATTCATTACTGCATTGCTGAAGCTCCAATTGTTGGAAGGTGTGATAATTCCTAGCTAAATACGCAAGACCGTGGCTAGATACATCATCATTTCCATAAACTAAAGGAGCGTTTATAGTTTTCAAATCATCACTACTCTCGTGCTCTTCAGCCATCGCTCGATTTGACCTCCTTTAGACACACGCCCCAGATCTTTCATGCTTGGATCCCCATCAACTTTTATGTTGATAGAGAGTTCATACGACGTAACAGATTTATCTTTAAACATTCATCAAGTGCAGTGAGAGACAATTGTTGAACATGGAGAAAGTGCTTAATAGACAATGGATCATATGCATCAACGTCCAAATGGACTCTAAGGCATCTATGACTGAAAAGTACATTAATAGAACTTGGGCTTTTGGGTACTATAGAACGTTATGCAAGAGTTAGATCAATATCTATCAGATTAGGAAACCTCACAGATATGCGCCTACTCTCCACAAATTCCCAGTCCAAAACCTTGATAGTTGTGTGTAGCACAGCTTGCAATCGCATCCGCCTGAAATTATAAAGCGATTGCAATCCAAAACATCCAGCAAATTAGACATGCGTTGTATGACATCAAATCCTATGAAGGTATAGGTTATCTGATATTCCATCAAATTACGTACGTTCTTTGTGGAATAATTCGAAGAAAAAGAATGAGAAATGTATCGAAAAAGACAAAAAACCACCACTATTGGATAATAGTATCATACAAGAGAATTAAAAAGCTCTCTCTACAGCGTCAGCCCATAACTTTCTGTCGTGAAAATCTTGAGCAATGACTACGCGTGTAAGTTTTTGATGCAGCTGCTGGAGGTGAGCGGGAAGGGGGGGGGGAATACAAGAGTTACAGGACACTCTCTCTGTCTGCATCCCAACCATAAGACAGATTGTCAAATGGATAGAAACAGAGCTTTTCATGGAGATGGTGAAGCACGAGTACTTGCGTGAGCGTCTGGTTGATACAATGCATGTAATGAATATAGAAGTTCATTGAATCTCTCTCTCTCTCTCTTTCTCTCTCGTACACACCTGCAGACAGAGGAGCATTAGAATACAAGAGTTACAGGACACTCTCTCTGTCTGCATCCCATCCATAAGACAGATTGTCAAATGGATAGAAACAGAGCTTTTCATGGAGATGGTGAAGCACGAGTACTTGCGTGAGCGTCTGGTTGATACAATGCATGTAATGAATATAGAAGTTCATTGAATCTCTCTCTCTCTCTTTCTCTCTCGTACGCACCTGCAGACAGAGGAGCATTAGAAAAGAAAAACACATTTCTTAATACATATATATACATACATAGGAACCTATGTGCGCATGCACTCAACTAGATAACTAAGACATATACCTACTTAACTAATACACATCACACGCACTATGCATTTACTAGTTAACTAGTACACACACTTAGTTAATTAACACACATAACTTCACTTATGCACATGTAAAATTTAGTTAGTATTCTAATAAAATATTTTCATAAAAAACAATAAAATAACTATTAATTTATTAAGTTATTTAATGTATATGTTATAATTAATAATTATTATAATTAGTCATTGATAATTATTTAATTAGCCATTTAGTTATTTATCATAGTTATTTAATAGTTATTTTTAATAATTATTTAATAACTAATTAAACATATGTTAATCACGAAGTGACAAAGGTTTATAAGCACAAATTTACACATGGGTTTAACAAAGGACTTAGGATAAAGTAACTATTTTAAATTGATAATCTAAGGTAAATAATCACATAGGTTAATAATAGGGTAGGATGATTTTACTATGAAAAATAAATAGGTATATTCAAAAAGTAAGTATACATATGGTTCTTGAACTTACCTATAGGCAAACTCATAGGAACAAATTCTTATACTCTCAAAGTTTTCTTGTTCATCAAAGGAGGGAAGCATAAAGGCCTAATAACTCACTACTCATATCTAACACAACTAAAGCACATTTATTTAACAACATAAATACAGTTAAGCAGACAAGTATAGATGTACAAGAGTAGGAATTTTTTTAGGAATACATAATTATATACATATCTTAATTTCTTTAAGAAATCACATATACAAGAACATAAACATAAAGATCCATAATCATTGTAATACATTCACACCCTTGTAATCAACATCAATGTTCATGCATACACATGACACATACCCATGCATATACACACGTATGAGCATGATTAAAATATATGTCATAATACTTCCTTGTATCCAACTATAAACTTGAGGCTTTTAGATAAGAAGATCTTTGTTCAGTCCAGCTCCTCATGATTTTTATTGCCTGCAGGTACTAAGAGAGAAACATCAGTCATTTTAAATCAATACATTAAAAATTTTGTGAGGGAGATATCGTTTAACCGACTATAAAGCAAAATATTTTAATTTTTCCATATGACAATTAAAGTGAGGAAATCCTTCCGACATCTGCCCCCACCAAACCTGCACATCGCCCTCGATGGGCCAACCTGCAGATCAAATCGGAAAGCAGTATCAAATTCTTTTAAAAAAAATATTTCTTAAACTATTTTTTAAACTTATATGAAATATGCTCCTAAAGGTAAGTACATCTTTTGATAGTTAAGAAAAACCTTTTAAAATTATGCAAACTTGAATCACAAACGTTTTTGTTCAATGCATAAAATTGAAAACAAGTTTTAGAAAGTCCCATAGAAATCAATCAGACAGTTGTGGTACTTGCTCTTCTATTAACCCGTTCAAAAGTAATAAATATTTTATATAAATGGTCTATCCCTCATTCCCTAGCCACTTGCCATAAGATGCATCTAACTAATTCCTCTATAGCATACATCCACCGCATATTGCCCGTATAGAATTTTAGAAGTGGTTTCGAGACCACAACTGAATCATGATAACTTTTTTCTTTTCTTTTCATTCTTTTCTTTTTCTTTTTCTTTTTTAACTTTCTTTTTCTCATCTTGCAGTAGCCATTAATATACTGCTTGATGTTCTCATTTTTCTCTTTTCTTAATTTTTCTTCGCAACTTTTTTGTTTAAGGGGAAAGGCTTAACCCCTAATCAGAGCAGAGGATCTAGAAATTTGCTACAGCTAGAATTAGGATCTCATTAGCTAAATGGTTTTGAAGTTAAGGAAGTTTACCTATATAAAATAAACTTACTTCTACTAGGAATCGCAAGTTAAGTGTTCCCTCTCCTATCCTTATGAAAGCCATAGGGTCTCTAATTCATATCTTCTCTTCATACACATCCCTACTTCAATTTTAAATTCATTGTTTCATAATTTTAAAAATCTTCCTTTCCTATCAAAAAGATGTACATATCTACATATGAAATGCATCAAAAAAGAATCATAATAACAACTAAAGAGTAAGTAAAGTTTAGAACTCTTTCACCTGATCATTTTTATTCTTTTTCATCGTCGTCCTCCAAGAAGTCTTCGTCCAATTCAAATTTACTGCTTTCTCTTCTTCTAAAGAGCTTGATTCTTTTCCCTGCAATCAAATTCTTTAGCATAGAACCATCAAATTCACGTAATTTATATGTTCCTGTTTCATAAACTGAAACAACAACATAAGGTCCGAACCAACGTTTAGTTAGTTTCCGACGTGCATCGTATTGAGTATCAAACGTACTATCATATACAAGCACCCAGTCACCACTTTCTATTGGTTGCGGTCTTAGTCTATGTTGCTTATCAAAATATAACTTATTTTTCAATCTAGATGTTTTTAATTTTTTAATTGCTTCTTTAAGATTTTCATTTCCTTGTTTTAATTGCTTAATTCTAAGTGCTAATAACTCTTCTCTTGAAATGTTATCTTTCCAACCTAAATTTATCCAATTAATTATCTGAGTATGAATGGGAAATAATGGTTTCTGACAAAACATGAGTTCAGCCGGCATAAAACCAGTTGTTCTCGTGTACATCATTCTATCAGCCCAAAGAGCAAATGGGAGATATTTTGGCCATTGACCAATATCTCCGTGGAAAGCTTTTGAAATAGCCTTCACTATGGAAGGATGTCCTCGTTCTATTTTACCATTTGCTTCTGGGTTATAGGCAGTCGTAAGAGACAATCGAATCCCATGTTGTGCAAAGAATTCTCTCGCCTCTCTCGCATCTAACTCACCTCTATCCGCTACTACTTTTTCTATATATCCAAATCTAGATAAAACTTCTTCTAGAAGGAATACGCATACATTATAAGTAGTATTAGAACGAAGCGCTCTACCTTCAACGTGGTTTGTCAAATCCTCTCGTGCAAGAACAATATATCTCATGCCATCATTGCTTTTAGGCATGGTTACAAGGTCAACTACCCACTTGTAATGAATACAAGGTGGATAGGTCGGGTGAAGGGGATCTCTATGCTTGACGGAGGAGTGTAACTGGCATGTACTACAAGTGCTCACAAATTCTTTAATAGTTACATACATCCTCGGCCACCAGTAGCTTTCTCTAATCTTTTCATATGTAGCTACAAATCCTTTATGACCAGCCCAAAGGCTTTCGTGCAACTCTTGCATAACTTGCACTTGAAAAACCTTCAAACCTAATACTCTTTGAGGGTTTCGAACCTTTCCTCTAGCATGTCTCCAAAGATATTCATCTTTCAAGAAGAAGTTGAAAGACTTCTTCCTGATGTTCCAGAATGGATTTGAAGACCAGCTTGGGGAAGGCTGAAATGAACTCAGATAGTTTCCTATATCTCGCCACTCTCCTTCATAATCGTTTTCTCTAAATCTTTCATACGTGTAGGTAGATGTTTAATAATTTAATAAATTAATATGATTATTTAATACTTCATTATCATTATCGAATTTTGCTCTTGAAAGCATATCAGCAACGGTGTTATGTTTACTGGCTATATGAACAAAAGCAGGATTAATGAATTTAATATAGGCTATCCATCATAACATAGCTATATCTGGAGATGAACAATTAGCTATTAAACCTATTAACAAAAGACAATCGGTCTCTACTATTACATTAGCTCCTATAAAGTATTCTTTATCTATTTTTAAAGTTGTAACTAATCCCCATAATTCTCTCTTAATTTGCGGGTAGTTCTTTTGAGTATCATGAAGAATCTTTGCTCCAAAGCTAACTGCGTACCTTTGTTCCTTCTCATCATCCTGTCCAATGACCCAGCCTGTACCAATAGGACTAGTGTCAACGGTTAGCATTACAAGGCTTATTTCCTGTATAGTCAATACGTTTCAAAACAGGAGCATTGATAAGAAATTGCTTTAGACGCCTCATAGTTCTAGAATGTTCATTAGTCCAAAAGAATTTCTTTCTTTTTCTCAATAAATCATAAAGCGGATTCGCTACATGAGCAAAGTGGGGAATCCAAATGACATAGAAAACACATGCACCTAGGAATCTCCTTACTTCACTTACATTGCGACATCTCTCAAAAATCCTACTAATGGCATCAACTTTTGTTGGATAGGGTCTACGACCATAATGGCCACATAAATGCCCAACTATTAGCACTTCATTAACACCAAAAGTTGATTTCTCTAGGGAGAAAGTTAGTCCAACCTCTTCAAATCTTTCAAATATCTTTTCACAATCTGAAATATGGCTGGAAACAAACTTTCTGCAACCAGATGAATCTAAACTTTCATCTTTTTCTTTTTCCACACACCCTTTTATTGGAATATCATCAATAAAAGGCATTGTCACTTTTGGGATAAAGTCATGTAGGACCAGATTCGTAGCATTCATCATGTGTGCCACAAAATTCGTGGCTCCTTGTGGTAAAGTACACATACGTACTAAACCCAAAGGAGTCTTCATTGTGGTCACATCTCGACTCTCAATTGCTAATTGAAACTGATCGTACCCTGAATACAGGTCTCCCATTGAATAGATGGAGTGACTAGCAAATGCCTCGGCAAACTCATCTACAATGGGACCCGTTCCTACATTCCTAATAGTGACTTTATTCACAGGCTCCAAATCCTGAATAAAGCGTAGCTTCCCACTCTTTTTCGGTACCGTGAACCATCTATTAGAGTATGGTGCTGAGGATGGTTCCAAGATTCTCATGGCAATCTTCTCTTTTAACAGTCTCATTAGCTCAGGTAAATGAGCCTTTGGGACTGGAATCGGACAAAGATTCCAAGGAATATGTGGTACAGTAAAAATAATCATCGGAGCTACTAACTTTGGGTATGCACATCCTATCTCATGTGGGAATAAAGAAAAAGCTTTACCACGACGAACAATCATCTTGGTAAACTGCTCTTTTTCAATTTGAGAAAGAAATTCATCTCCAAATTTAATAATTTTCTTACTCTCCTCAGTAAATATGTGACCTATCTTAGATCGATCTCTAAGAATTGGATCATTTGATACTCGACGAAGTATGTCATGACTATCTTTGGGTAAGGGTTGAGCTACAGACTTTAGTTTCTTTTCTACAGTTTTGTATTTAGTTTCTATGCTAACTTCATGTTCTAGGATAAATTCACTAATAATCTCATACTCTTGATTAGAGTTAAGAATTATCAGATTTGATTCAAAATTTTCATGAGAAACACTTTCTACCTCTCCTAATAGAGTAGAACTTTTTGATACTTCAATTATACTCTCAATTTTCTCTTCACTTAAAATTAATCGAGTTTTTCTGAAATATTTTTCAGTTTGTTTTTTAAATGTTTTTGTAAGGTTTTCTTTAGTAATATAATGCAAACTAGTTGTAGGAGTACAAATTAAGTAATTTTCAAATTTATGTTCATTGATAGGCGAGACATCAAAACAACGTCCACTATTGTCTCGCTCAATAGTGGAGTCTAGCAGAAATTTTGATCATAATACGCTCCATATTCTCTTACAGCCAATGGATCATCACAAACATGACTGATCGAGTCAATGGGATTTCTTCTTAAGCTCTTTCTATTTCTAGTGTGGTTTGGGCAAACCGTCATAACTTGCAAAGAATCCATCCCTGATTTGGATTGAATTCTTGCATACGCTGATCCGTCATTCATTGCTTTTGTTTCCATCCTCATTTCAGCTATAAATGGCTGTCCAAGAATCACTTCATATGAACAATTATCTTGAACGAAGAAGTGAAACTCTTCTCGAACACCACCTATCATAATAGGCACATTCGCACATGCACCCAACAAAATACCAGAGCCATTATCAGCTATTCTCATCCACCAACCGTGCTCCTTATCAATTGGCCACCTAAATTTGTCAAAGAACTTTTTTGAAATCACGTTTATCTCTGACCTCGAATCAATGAGAGCCAAAGCTAAACAAGAATCCTTCTCATCACCGATTCTAATTTTTACTTCTGGTGTGCCTCGTGTCTAGAAGGTAGAATTGTATTTACTTTCACTCTTTAACATTTCTTCATCAGGTTGTATAGGTCCTAGAAAATTTCTATTTACACTACCTGTTGTAAATTCTTCATCATCCTCATAGCCACTTTCTCTTAATGTAACTGCATCATTCATAGCTAGAGTTTCTTCTGCCACGTCTTGCATATCCTCCTCTTGTGGCAAAGGAAAGCGTCTTCTTCTTATAAGTCGAATAAAACTGTCCTTGAACTCTAGTTTCGCTATGGAAAAACACTTGCTCAAGTGACATCGTTACTTGACTTTTTAGAAGAATGTCATTTAAAATCTCCCTAGCATCATTTTTCTTTTCGAGCTCAGAAATCATAATAGCACATGGAGCTCTTCTACCCTTCTTCTTTCCTTTCTCTTCATTTTGCTTTTGATCCTCTTTATTTTCAGGTTTAGAGGTTTCTTTTTCCACTTTCTTCTGTTCTTCTTGGGGTTGAACATTTTCATCGGTCGGCTTTTTGCCTTCCTTTATCATTTTCCTCTTCTCTTCTTGAGATAAATTTGATTCATCAAATTGAACGTTTTTATCAATTTTCTTTTCATCTTCTCTCGTTTGTCTCCTAGTTATCCTCCTATCACCTTCTTCTACATCATCCTGTTGATCTTCTCGTCTCCGTTTTTCCTCAACATTAGCAATGTGAGAAAAGACAGAAGATTGATCTACAGGAGATTTCCATGCGGTCTTGTACATTATCTTGTCTCTAGCTCGTACCAGTGCCTCTATTGAATATGGATTTTGGCTAGGCGTTGAAGAAGGCCTATCCTCGACCGGCTCTAGTCTTGCAATGGAAGTACTGGCAGTTGCATCTGATACTGTTAAATTTTCATAAAGCTTTTTCATTCCACCTTTGCCCCAATCGACGGAAAAAGGAAGACGTGACCTAAAGTCACATAGTCTTCTATCTATTTCCACAACTAATTGATTCGCCTTAGCACTTTTTAATTCTTCACAAGCAAATGATGCGTGCTCCAGACTATCACACCAAACACAACGCTTCACGCCAGTCCCTCTTTTCTCATTAGTTCTTTGAAAGGGTGGCTGTATAGCAAACTGAGGAGCTTGCTAAGGTGCTGGCTGAAAGACTGGTTGAGGTGGAACATACTAAGGCATAACTTGTTGATTAGGCGGTGCTTGCCCTGCACCACTACTGCTAGCCCCTGGATCATTAAAGCTTATGGAGTAAAGTTGTTTATTTAAATTAGCAACCTCTTTTGAAAGAGATGCTTGCATGTTCATGACATTTTCCATTTGTTTACATAGAACATCTAATTGAAATTCTATGGGAGCTTTAGTAGCAGTTGCATTATTAGCCGTAGCCGTAGTAGCAGGCATTCGCATGTCAACTTGCCTTATAGCAGGAGTTTCCCTTGGCTGAGAAGCATTAGGTCTAGAATATAAAATCGTTTGCCTTTGCTTCATTTGAGCAATAGCCTCTATCTCTTTTTTGACTTTCTCCCAGTCATCAGTTAGCCCATACCTTTTTCCTGGCTCCTCTATTCATCTTCCAATTTCGGCCCTATCTTCAGGATTAAGTATCTTAAGAAAATATATAATTACATCTAGATTTATAGCATGTCTATCATCTTCGGGAAGTTGAGCCAGACGTCTCATAAACTCACCGTGAAGATGAGTTAAGGACTCATTGCTCTTAACAGTGTTTAACCAACGCAGAAATTCTTCACGATTGTGCTGGCTAAAATCTTCGAGGTAGAACATTTTATAAAGTTCCTTTCTAAATTCCTCCCAAGTTTTTTCAGCGTGTTCTTGAATAGATTCCAGAATTGAACTAGAAACTACGCATCCAAAGTATTTAACTAGCACATCTTCAGGTAATCCCTGGATTTGCACTTGCTCCTCAAATGCATTCAAGTATTCCGTAATGTTTAATCCGGTAAATTTTCCTTTTTCTTTTAGAATAGGTTGGACTGTACGTGTCCCTTGCTTTTCTATCATCATGTTCCTAAACATCTCCTCCATTTTGCGTTCTTGATAACATTTCGAATAAAGAAGAAGTTCCCTAATAGCCGGATCTAATTGCGCTCTAAATTGTCTAAATCTATCACTAGTTGATAAAGCCAGGGATGGCTTTACCCTAGTCCTAGGCTTTATTAACTCTAATTTTCTTTTCTAAAATATTTTTGATTTCTAAACCCTAAATTATGATTTATCTCTTATATTTACTCTTTTTGAATTTAAGTTTTTTAGAGATTTTAATTTTTTTTTACTTTTTCAGTTTTAAAGGGTTTTTTAATAAGGTAAATTTTATAAAATAGTTTTTCTTGATTTAAGTCTTTTAGTTTACTATTAATTTCTTTAAAGTTAATTTCTTTGAAAGTATTAACTATAAGTCAAAAGTAACCTAAATTTAAATTTCTTTTTTTTATTGCAATGAAAATAAAGCAAACAATCTTTCTTCTTAAAATCTTTTCTTTTTTATAATGCAAAATTAATTACTTTTTCTAAAAATGCAAATATTTAAATGCTTTAAGTAAAAATTATATTTTCTAAATACAAAAGAAAGATTCAAATATTCTTTAAATGCTAATATGAAGGTGCTTAGATCCTAGTGTAGATGAAAACAACTTTTCTTTTTAAGTGATGTGTGTAAACTAAAAATAAAGAACTTAAAATAAACACCTTACTTGAAGATATCTTTGCTGAAGAGGTTCAAAAGTAAACGTTAAAACAATCTAAAACACAAAATTTATCTTGATTCTCTTGAATGTTGAGGGGGGGGGTTTGAAACGACGAAGCTCCACCAGTTGGAAATCCTTCTTCCACGGTTTTGTCACAGCTTCAATCTTCAATTTTTCTGCATACAAGAAGAAAATGAAATTAGAGATTTAAATCAAAACTGAAAATGTAACGTAAGTCCTAGGCACACTATCATCACGTTTCACGTCGGGTTCACCAAAGCTGTCGTAGAGGGGTGTGAAGGGAGGCTGACGTTCATCTACAAGAATCGCGCTAACCTAACCATGTGACTGCACACAGGGTGCTTCTAAGTATGCCTAGGGCCTTCGGTTGATTTTTCAGTTTAGGTGTGATAAAAACCTATATGTTTCTAATATATGGGAGTGCAAATTAAAAACTAATTATTTAGGCTAAGGACCGTAAGGACGAGCGTTTCTATAATGTTCTATAGCTTCTAATTGATAAGACATAACTAAGTTCTCGTTTGTAATTTTATCTTTAACAAAGTCAACTTCTTCGTTCTCAATTTGATTTGAGTTAGGTTTTCTAACTAAATTAGGTGGGAATAAGTCTTTCTTGTCCTCGGGTTCTGGCAAAACTATGGTAATTAAAGGTAAAATTCTAGAAAGAAGACGATCGTAATCCAACGTGTGTAAAGTTTCGTTAACTACTTTATCTTTAATAATTTCAACTTCTATATTTTCGTTATTATTTGAACTATCAATTGAAGATGGAAGCAATGTTCCTATTATTAAGTTTTCTAATTCTTGATTCTTAATATCAGAATCGTTTGTAGATACTAGTTTAGAACTACTTGTAGATCCTATCTCTTTAGACATACGAAATAAAAAAGTAAAGATCTCAATTAATTTTCAGGGAAATAGTATGAAGAATTTCAAAATCAATCTTATTTAAACCTATACAAATCTTAATTATATCGAAAAGTGGAAGTGCTAGAAATCTTTAGGATTTAAGCCTATACAATAGCTTATTTTAAATGCCAATACAATTCTCTTAATAGATAATCCTATACAACTTAATAAACAATCTTCAAATATCGTAATTTTGTGATCTTGAAATCTCGTATGCTTGTGTTCTCGTATGCTCCTTTGTAATCTCTTCAATGATCTGCAGACAGAGGAGCATTAGAAAAAACATAAGTATGCTTTTAGTAAATATGAAACACTCATTTAATAATTTTATATTATAACTTAAACCTATACTAACATAAGTATACAAACATTTCTAACTACCTAACTTTAATGCTTATGCAAACTTCATTTTGCACACATGTTCATTTCTCTAACACTATCATAAACTCATAATTACTTATACAAACATTTACATGCATTCATTAACATCTAATATGTATGTACTTACTCTCATGCTTTTATTCATATATATGCATGCATACATTCATATATGCATTCATATTTGACATACATTCAAACACTTCATACATCTTATGTAAATACTACATATGCACCTCCATACACTCACTCATGCATACATACACTACACATATCACATGTATAAACATGCATAACTCATGCATTCATAAACATGCATACACATGCACTTCATACACATGCACACATGCATTCATGCACAAAAACATGTTCACACATGTATGTTTACTTATGCACACATGCATTATACACATATGCACATAAACACTCATATTTAGAACTACAAATACCAAAAGAACGAATACACATAGCCTTATGTGAAATGAGTTTATTTAGCTTCACATAAATCTTGTGCTATATGTTTTCAATTGAAAATGTTATTGGTATGAATTTAAAGTTAAGACATAATAAATGCTTTTGCTAGTCTATAAAGAATAATATGAAAAAGGCAGAATGATAACAACATACTTATATGCATGCATACGATTAAACTCATAAGATTACAACTCTACCTATATTGTGATAGATCTAATATAATAGACAGGTAAACTCCATACATCTACTCATTGAGCTTTTCCCTCCGTATTCTTGCTAAATTCTCTGCCTCTCTCTCTCTCTCTCTCTCTCTCTCTCTCTCTCTCTCTCTCTCTCTCTCTCTCTCTCTCTCTCTCTCTCTCTCTCTCTCTCTCTCTCTCTCTCTCTCTCTCTCTCTCTCTCTCTCTCTCTCTCTCTCTCTCTCTCTCTCTCTCTCTCTCTCTCTCTCTCTCTCTCTCTCTCTCTCTCTCTCTCTCTCTCTCTCTCTCTCTCTCTCTCTCTCTCTCTCTCTCTCTCTCTCTCTCTCTCTCTCTCTCTTTCAACGGCTGTTGCCTGCCTCTTCTTTATCACCATCCTACAGCGTGCAAGCCGCCTGCTTAACCTCTCTCTCCCTACGTCTCTCTTTCTCTCTTTATCTATCTAACTTTATCTCTGTAAAACATGAGAGAGATTATCTCTAATATTTTACATATAGCAATGCAATTGGATGGAAAACTCAAGCATAGGAAATTATAAGATCATTTAATGCAAACATTGATTTCGTCTTTCTACTCAAACGTCAGCGGCTGGAAGGTGCCATCTGTTGCACTGTCAACATGTAGATAAAAGACATCAAAACTATGAGATGCTATGCAATGCACTAAACTGAGACTTAAAGAAGAATTCGCCATATTGTGCATTGAACAAGCTTGTCCAATTCCAACCAGAGGTTCCTCTCTCGGCTTCATAGCCTCTCAAATCCAATTTCACAAGTCGTATTTAGATCCTAGCTAGAATAGTAAGCTTAATGACTGTAAAAACAGATCGATAAAAAACCACTTGCAGACCCTACAAGTCGGACAATCTGAAAATTCTCACATGCTGAGATGGCATGTAGAGATTCATTACTGCATTGCTGAAGCTCCAATTGTTGGAGGGTGTGATAATTCCTAGCTAAATACGCAAGACTGTGGCTAGATACATCATCATTTCCATAAACTAAAGGAGCGTTTACAGTTTTCAAATCATCACTGCTCTCGTGCTCTTCAGCCATCGCTCGATTTTGACCTCCTTTAGACACAGGCCCAGATCTTTCATGCTTGGATCCCCATCAACTTTTATGTTGATAGAGAGTTCATACGACGTAACAGATCTATCTTTAAACATTCATCAAGTGCAGTGAGAGACAACTGTTGAACATGGAGAAAGTGTGTAATAGACAATGGATCATATGCATCAACGTCCAAATGGACTCTGAGGCATCTATGACTGAAAAGTACATTAATAGAACTTGGGCTTTTGGGTACTGCAGAACGTTATGCAGGAGTTAGATCAATATCTATCAGATTAGGAAACCTCACAGATATGCGCCTACTCTCCACAAATTCCCAGTCCAAAACCTTGATAGTTGTGCGTAGCACAGCTTGCAATCGCATCTGCCTGAAATTATAAAGCGATTGCAATCCAAAACATCCAGCAAATTAGACATGCGTTGTACGACATTAAATCCTATGAAGGTATAGGTTATCTGATATTCCATCAAAGTACGTACATTCTTTGTGGCAGAATTCGAAGAAAAAGAATGAGAAATGTATCAAAAAAGACAAAAAACCACCACTATTGGATACCAGTATCATACAAGAGAAGTAAAAAGCTCTCTCTACAGCGTCAGCCCATAACTTTCTCTCGTGAAAATCTTGAGCAATGACTACGCGTGTAAGTTTTTGATGCAGCTGCTGGAGGTGAGCGGGAAGGGGGGGGAAATACAAGATTTACAGGACACTCTCTCTCTCTGCATCCCATCCATAAGAGAGATTGTCAAACGGATAGAAACAGAGCTTGTCATGGAGATGGTGAAGCACGAGTACTTGTGTGAGCGTCTGGTTAATACAATGCATGTAATGAATATAGAAGTTCATCGAATCTCTCTCTCTCTCTTTCTCTCTCGTACGCACCTGTAGACAGAGGAGCATTAGAAAAGAAAAACACATTTCTTAATACATATATATACATACATAGGAACCTATGTGCGCATGCACTCAACTAGATAACTAAGACATATACCTACTTTACTAATACACATCACACGCACTATGCATTTACTAGGTAACTAGTACACACACTTAGTTAATTAACACACATAACTTCACTTATGCACACGTAAAATTTAGTTAGTATTCTAATAAAATATTTTCATAAAAAACAATAAAATAACTATTAATTTATTAAGTTATTTAATGTATATGTTATAATTAATAATTATTATAATTAGTCATTGATAATTATTTAATTAGCCATTAAATTATTTATCATAGTTATTTAATAGTTATTTTTAATAATTATTTAATAACTAATTACACATATGTTAATCACGAAGTGACAAAGGTTTATAAGCACAAATTTACACATGGGTTTAACAAAGGACTTAGGATAAAGTAACTATTTTAAATTGATAATCTAAGGTAAATAATCACATAGGTTAATAATAGGGTAGGATGATTTTACTATGAAAAATAAATAGGTATATTCAACAAGTAAGTATACATATGGTTCTTGAACTTACCTATAGGCAAACTCATAGGAACAATTCTTATACTCTCAAAGTTTTCTTGTTCATCAAAGGAGGCAAGCATAAAGGCCTAATAACTCACTACTCATATCTAACACAACTAAAGCACATTTATTTAACAACATAAATACAGTTAAGCAGACAAGTATAGATGTACAAGAGTAGGAATTTTTTTAGGAATACATAATTATATACATATCTTAATTTCTTTAAGAAATCACATATACAAGAACATAAACATAAAGATCCATAATCATCGTAATACATTCACACTCTTGTAATCAACATCAATGTTCATGCATACACACGACACATACCCATGCATATACACACATATGAGCATGATTAAAATATATGTCATAATACTTCCTTGTATCCAACTATAAACTTGAGGCTTTTAGATAAGAAGATCTTTGTTCACTCCAGCTCCTCATGATTTTTATTGCCTATAGGTACTAAGAGAGAAACATCAGTCATTTTAAATCAATACATTAAAAATTATGTGAGGGAGATATCATTTAACCGACTATAAAGCAAAATATTTTAATTTTTCCATATGACAATTAAAGTGAGGAAATCCTTCCGACAGCGTGCTTCCGTAGACATCTATCTCCAACAAATGTCTCTTCAAAGTCCAGTCCATAGGTTTATGCAAAACCTTTGACCATCGATCTTGTTTTGAACCCAGAAATAGATCCATCTAAATTCTTCTTTACTTTAGACACGCACTTATTATCTATTACCTTCATGTTGTGCTTCTTGGGCACTAGATTCCATGTTTTATTCTCCTCAAGTGTCAAAATTTCTTCTTGCATTGCCTCTTTCCATTTGGTGTACCTGCTTGCATCTTCGTAACAATTGGGTTCATGGTCTTCTACTACTTTTTTCAAATATGCATAATGAGTTTCCATGTAAGAAACATATTTAGACCTTTGAGTTGCATTCTTAACCTTAGAAGACTTCCTTTCTTCACCTTTTGGGGGATTAAACCTCCTTTGCCTTGGTTACTTGATCGCTTTCTTTGATGTGGCTTCTTTCTCCATCATGTGTCCTTCATTACCTTCTTCATCCAACTTTATCAATGTTGTTTTTCATTTTTTGCTTGATTGTGCTTCATAGATGGATGAAGATCTCAGATGCCATGGTGAGTTCATGCTTGAACTATCTTCATTGATGGAACTCCTTGGGCTGCTTATCTGTAAGTCAATTTCTCCTTCATCATCACCATGCCTTTCTTCTTCATATTCCTGCATACAATAATATCTATTATAATAAGGGAGTATATCATCAAATGATAAATGCCTTCATATCCTCAAGCCCTTGTGTCTAGTTTGAAGCACTTATAACCTTTATGATATTTTGAATATCCTAGAAACACACACTTTTCCACCTTCGGTTGTAGTTTGTGCCTCAATTCCCTTGGCACATGTACATAACAAGTACATCAAAATATTTTCAAGTGGGAAAGATCAAGTTTCTTACCATAATAAGATTCATATGGGTTCAAGCCATGGATTCTTCATGTAGGTGCTCCATTCATAAGGTAATTTGCAGTATTTGCTGCATCACTCCAAAGCATGTTAGGTACATTCATTTTGTTAAGCATTGCTCTAACAATCTCCACAATGTATATATTCTTTCTCTCTTCTACACTTTCTTGAGGTGGGTACCTACATGTTACTTGCCTCTTAATTCCTTGGTCCTATAATAAATCAAAAATTGCATTGGAAAAGTATTGTCCCCCTCCATCGGACCTAAGATTCTTGATGTATGTGTCTATTTCCTTCTCTATCATTGCCTTGAATGCTTTAAAACATGTAAAGACATCTGATTTGTGATTAATGAAATAAACCCAAACCATCCTTGTGTAATCATCTAGAAAAGTGACAAATTACTTGTCAGCACCGATGTCTTTCTCTTTGGTTGGTCCCCACACACCAATACCTACAACTCTGAGCAAAGTAGCTCCAATAGAGCCTACCCACAAAGAGAGATATCAGTCATCACACTTCACTAAAACGAAGGTTTCTACTAAAATACTATGCGAATGATCAAGAGACTTGGCTCACTTAAGATAGGATCTAGTAGCTATCCAATGAAGGAAAGACTAAATGCAAT
This sequence comes from Ceratopteris richardii, assembly GCA_020310875.1. Lineage (NCBI taxonomy): Eukaryota > Viridiplantae > Streptophyta > Polypodiopsida > Polypodiales > Pteridaceae > Ceratopteris > Ceratopteris richardii. Next base: position 8,096,050 of record CM035435.1, on the reverse strand, counting down.
GCATACATAAGGAGGGACAACCAATGCTAAAAACAGAAGGCAAGAGAATTTCAACATTGCCTATGCACACACATAGATATGCCTACTCAAAGATAACAAAGAAGAAAGCAAGGGGCTTTCTTATTACAACTCCAACACTTAGTGCACACTTGAAATGAATTAAAATTCCAAGAACATGAGTCAAAGTAAGATGAGATACATGCTACTTTTATAGAGAGAAGTTGGTCCCAAAAATCGAGGAACCACTTTCTCAAAAAATCAGCCTTCTAGATTGGAGGACTTAATTGAGATGACTTGGGGAGTGGTTAATTGATATCTTTTGATGGAATATCATGCTTCTAGGATTCTTTACATTGTTCTATACGTCCATGATCGCTTTCCCACAAAGTTTTGGCTTGAAGCTTGAATTCTAATAGTATCACTACTTTATTAGAAAACTTTCCTCATTGGTTTGCCTAGTAGAATACATTATTGAACTCTTCTATAAAATCATTTGCAATGTATTAAGCTTGAATTACTGCATTAGTAAAATGCATACAGTAATTAGTTATCCACTCTTTTGGCCATTGAATGATATCCAAAAGCATGTACATTGGTAGCGGACTCTCAATGATTTAATGCATCAATAGAATGCATTCTTCATATAACTTTTTCCATGACTACAAATCTACTATTTTGTAATGCTAACATCTTTTTGTTATCCTTTGGCATATTTGAAAGAATTAAACATGCATAATAATAATAATATAGAGTACCATGTGTGTATTTCTTCTAAAGTAACTCCAATGCATTCTTATCTTGAAACTACATTATCGTACTCCACAATATTCATATTGATTGCATAATAAAAAGGTTAAACAAGTTGTTTTGCACATGGTAAGAAGCAAAAACAACTAAATGGAATTACAATTCCTAAATAGGTCAAACCAAAATTATTGCAATGAATAACATCTTTGTCATGGACAAAGGAAACCATCCTGAATCTCATATTCCATGTGAATCCTATATCTCATGATTGGTTCATATTTAGGAGAAACCAATGATTCCATTGTGTCTTGAACGTGCCAGAACCCTAAGAATAATTTTCTTCTTGCTTGATTCTGGCATCTAGAGACCATGCTTCGAATTGATGATATCATCAAGAACATCATCCATTCGTAACCGCCCTTGGAAAACCTATGTAAAGAGGGGTTGCCCACATTCATTCTCAGTCTTGCCAATGCCAGTATTGGGAGCTCAAGGAGTCTTGATCACCAAGTAAGTACTTTCAAGTTCCAATTCGAGTTCTATTCTTGTCTATTGCTCTAGTCTTGTATAGTCTTGTAACTTGGACACATAGCCTTGTCCTCTTGTAATCTCATAGTACGAGATCTTGTCAAGTTCTTTCTTGTATCTAGTTCATCTCCTAGAAGGGAGTTTTTGTAATCCAGAGATCTTGTTCCATACTTATGATCTTGGGTTGTGGGATCTCCTATATCATCTCTAGATAAGTTATATATACCTATAGTCCCGGGTTGTGGGTCTTCTTGTATAAGCTACATATTCTTGTACTATTTTCCCTACGTGGGAATTCTTGTAAAAAGAAGTATATTTATGAAATTATATCTACTATAGTCAGAGAGCACAATCTAGTGCTCCCCTCACATTTTGGCAAGACCAGCTTTTATCCAAGACCCGGCACCATGGAGAACACTTATGAACAGATTGTGGCATCACTTCACAGTCGTCAACAAAAAATCAAGGATCTAACTCATAGGCAAACACAAGTTGAGATGGAACATCCAGTGCATATAGGAACGCTCATCCAAGAATTACAAGAACGAGTAGGGAATCTTCAAGAAAATCAAGGAAGCATTCAAGGGAACCAACCTCCTAATTCATCCTTCATGAAGGAACCCAAGATTTGCATGCCAGAAAAGTTCGGTGGTGATCGCACAAAGTTCCGAGGATTCTTGCAACAAGTCAAATTGTACATCCACATGTTGGAGAGATGAAGCAATAGGTGCAGTTGAGTAATTGGATTGCGGTGGACTACAAAAACTAGGGTAAGATGGGGCATTAAAATTATGTTTCATGGGAAGATTTGGTTTAACAAAAAGTGGTTATTGACGTGGTTGTTGTAGATGGAGTGACTTGATTATGGACTAGAATTCTTTCTCTACATCATAGGTGAAAGATATAGCCTTGTTGAGGGTTGTGGGATGTAGGGTGTGAAGCTTAGCTTGGATTCCCACCTCCAAACCATCTTCGTATTTCTGCTGCAAGCTATCCTCTGGCACATCTTCAAGCATTTGAACCAATAGTAAATTTTTCCAGAACCGCTCCGTGTAGGTAGTAACCATATCACCCTCCTTCCATGTAAGGGATGTCCATGCATGTCAAAATTGTAAATGGTATTGAGAAGGAAGAAAAGAATCCTTCACTTTATCTTGGAAAGCATTCCACGTTGTTGGACGCTTTGTACTGTGCCACAGGACATTCCACTAGAGTTGAGCTTTTCCTAGTAAATGGTTAGTGGTGAATTTGACTTTTTCATTTTCAGCATTGTTTCATCAGTATAAAAATCATCAAACTGTGAAAGCCATGAAAGGATTAAAGGGCCATCCTTATGGCCATAAAACCGTAAAAACTGGTAATTCTTAATGGCAATCTTGGAATGTGTGCCATCCGATTGGATAGAGACAATAGCTTTGACCACCCTCGTAAGGTTGTCTTCATTAGCCTGCATCTTTTCAAGTATCTCGTCACGTTGTTAGATCTCGTTCTGAATGCCTCGTTGTTCGTGCCGCACGAGCTCCAATTGTTGCTTGAGTGTTACCTAGAGTAGAGGTGATTCGTCGAAATCCTCCATGTTGTTCATAGGGTCCATGAGAATGTATAGAAAAAACCCTCTTGCTAGATATGTAAAAACAGTTTTTGAGTTTGTTGGAATTAAAATGTAAAAGGAATGGTTGTTCTTGGGAATTGAAAAAGTAAGAAAGAGATAAAAGTTGTGTTAAATATAAGAAAAGAGAAGTAGAGTGACAACACAAAGAGATAGTGTAGTGGTAAAACACTTCATTGTGTGGGTGAGGTTGTGGGTTCAAATCCTCCCACCTTGGTGAATATAAAACTCCTTCCCACTCATAAAGTAAAATTGGTTCACACGTAGCCAATGGCTACCAATGGTCACCAAGCGAGCCTTGGGTGCCAAAGTAATGCCTTAGTTATGCCTTAGTCGACGCCTTGGAGTAAGCCGAAGGAGTAAACGTAGATGTAAACGTAGGTTCTGGTTTTGGAACTCAAACAAAAATAGGAATCGAAATTGGAAGCGGAATCGGAATCGAAATCAAAAATCCAAATTGGAATCAGAATCAGAAATCAGAATCGGAATCGGAATCGAAATCAGATCGCGAACAGAGAACAGCGAAATAGAGATCAATCGAATCACGAAGAGAGAACAGCAAAACAGAGATCAATTCACCATAACAAACAAAAACAGATCCCTCTGTAGTGACAGGTGCAAGGCTCTGATACCACTGTTATCAGGATCTTGCTCACACACACACAGAGGTTATGCATGCAAAAAACACATAGAAAAATAGAGACGCCAAGAGATGAGACTAAACGCAGTATTGGGTGCAATCTCCCCCCATGCAATCTGTTTTGACAGCCTACAGAGTGCATGTATTTATAGGAATTTTTTATTACGTTGTCGAGGAGTTCATCGAAAGGAGGGAGAGCCATTAGAAAGCCTTCTTCTTAATGACACATAAAATATAGATTGCTTTGACGACTATACGACTTTCTTGGGTTTAGAGTTAATTGGAAATCATGTAAGGAATATGGTCTCGAGTTTAATGGAGCATGGAAATCTAAGACTCTGATCGACCTATCTAGATTAATAACTTCTCTAATCGTGTGGGTTTTAAAGAACAGAGATCGTTGATTGTAAAGAGGAATAAAAATCATGACTCCTATGTATATTTAAACAAAATAGTTCATCAAATGGCTTTATTTTACTTCTGTTGTACAACAGGTGCAGAAAACACTCAAGGACAAACCTAAGGCTGATTCAAAACTGCAATAGATGCGCAATCCAACTTATCTCAGTTTTCTATATTCAGCCTTCAAAGGTAATCTTATCAACAATCGACAATTTATCTTTCAAACATTCCGCTATATGACATATAAACCATCACTTTGCGATACAGAATTCATATGCTCTAAAACTCTAATAGGTTGTCATTAAGTAAGAGCGTGTCACAATCATAGAGTATGACTGAAACCATGAAACAAAAGCTACTGTCGTTTTTGTTATACACTGAGGCTGCAAGATCGTTTGTTTCCCTCTGGAAAAAATATTCTTTTACTCAGAACAAACAGAGAAAATCAGAATTCATAGTCCAAATGAGTGTTTCACAAAATCAATATGCGCAAATTCATTTTTACCTTCATGAATTTATTTCAGACGTACTTGTAGTAGAGCACCTTACAGTCAGTGAATCCCCTGTGCATGTGATAGAACTCAATTGCAACTTATTGAATCCATCCATGCTTTGCACGTTCCTTTCAGGCATTCTTCTTATGACTGTACCTATGTATTCCCAGAACCCGAACTCAACTTCTTCAAGAATTTCGATTGCTTGTATATCAATCTCTGCGCATCTTCTTTGATTTATCCAACGCTTCCTCATTCGACCATGAAAAACAAGCCATCATATTGTAAACTTCTTTCTTTGTTTCTGTTATATATATATATATATATGAGTGCAGCCACCGCCAGAAGGAGGTGAAGGCAAAGTCTTCCTCTCTGAAATCTCTCAAAGCATTTGTTTCCCCCTTTTATCATTAGCTTCAGTTATCACCTCCTCCATGATTGCCGCCTGAGTTTTGCCAGATAAAGCAAACGTTGGCCTCTGCATGCCAGCTCCTATCTCCCCTTTTCTCTCTGCCGACGCTGAAGCTCTCCTTGGTTGTCCTCACAAAACTCCTTCATCTCCAGATAATCCACCCTCTTTAGTGCTGCACATCTAGGAGCGAAAGCTACAGCTGGTATCACAAAGTATAGCAAGTTGCAGTTATGAATGATCAGTGTGCTCAGTCATAAGCACTGTAGAATCGAGCAGTTCATTTTCATAAGAGTATCATCAGGGAAAGATCGTCCTCCTCACAGCGTCACACATCATCCCTGCGAGCGAGATTCACCCAACTTTTCTCTCTCCTCTGCATGCGTGAAAAACCGCCAGCAGCCGCCCCTCCCTATACGAATACAGAAAAAAAAAAAATATCCTATCTGTCGACGCACAGACACTTGGATTTCTTCCTCGATGCTTTCCATTCCGAGTATTTTTTAGATATATTCTATACAATGAGTACGATAGCATGAATGTACAACAAATCCTGAACTAGTAACTCCTCGAATATTTGCCGGAATTATTCAAGTGGTTTGTAGGGTGCGACTTCGATTCTTGACCACATCCACCCCCTCTGAACCTGTACATCCTCCGGATGTACCACCATCAATCTCGGTATCTGCAAGTCTTCAAGAATCCAAATGTGAGTGAAATGAAGTGCATGGGTTTAAACAAATGTGCCTATGCACGGCCATGTAATGAGCCCTACATATGCATACTCTAAGTGCATAAAAACAACATGGTGCAAATAAGGGAGGTATTAGGAATTCGGTGTTGAGGATGTACACTCAAATTGAACTCACATTTTCATCATGGATATACAATTCAATACAAGTGCAATCACTCGTGCAACTATGGGTTTTAACGAAAATATCACTCGTGCTCTTTACATTTCATTTATGCATGTTTTAGGTGCATGAAGAGAAACAAAATGGTGTGAAAAATCGAGGGTTTTATGGTATCTAAGCAACGCTCACATCGCTCACAACTCCACTCTCTTACAGATGCAATCACTCTCCCTTACTGAGAATTATCCTCTCTTATCACTCAAAACTTGCTTTATTATTTTTCAATGATATTTACCTATCTAATTGTGCAGATGGACGTGCTTCTACGGAATTTCAAAGACGTGTTTCTATATATTTTTACATGCATATTTGGTATGCAATGCATCTCAAAAATGGTGCAAAGAAAAGACCAGGGTTAAAGCACGATAGCTAATGAAAAAGATTTTCACGGCTTTGTTCTTGAGTCATCATCTCCGTTGGCTTCGCTTGATCATTCCTGCACTCATAGAAACTAAACAAATCATGAGAAACATCACATCAAAATGACATTATATACATATGCGGTTCATGAAAAACTTCAAAAACCATTTGCAATAAAACATAAGCATGTAATGTGAAAGTGGTTGCCTCCTGCACAATCCATCAAACTCCTAGATCTCCAATTAGCTCCATATCAACACCTGTTCTTATAAACTCAGAAAACACATTAGTAGCATCATATTCAAAAAGATTATTTTGAAAAATTTTCATTTTCTTGAGAGCTAGATGCATTTTCTTGCTCTATTTATTTATGCATTTATTTGTTTATTTATTTATTTATTTATTTTTATATTTACTTTTCTCCATCTCAAAAAATCAAAACATAATTATTAAGTATTTACATACTTATATTTACAAAAGTCACTTTTAAATTTCATGTGAATACAAGAAATTCCTTTCCAATACATTTTCACAAATAAATTCTCCAAAGAAGGTATGTTTAAAAACAAGCCATCTTTGAATTGCACCAATCAGCGTTGCATTCATAAATACAGTAAATATGTATACAAGCCACCTTTTTTGCTTGTCTACCTCTTGGCAGCTTGTTTGGTCTTTGTAACTCTCAGAGAATTTGGATATCCATATTTCAATTATCTGAGCATAAGTATCTTTATTTATGATTCTTTCAAATTCATCATGTGCAGAGTCATGAATACATGTATATGAAGTTTGAAATTTGCATATGTTTGATTCATAATTGAAATTTTCTTGCAAGCATGTATTTTCTTTTATTTCATGCTTGAGATCATTTATAGGAGTTTTATCCCTTTCAATATCTTCTATCATGTCTCCATCACCGTTAAGATGAGGTTTTTGAATAGAATCATTTGAATCCCACTTCAAATGGAAGTGTTCATCATACTCAGACATCAAGACACAGTCATCTTTATTCTCCATGGCAAAATCATTCCTTTCTGACTGAGTTTCGGAAATTATGAAGTCTGCTTCTTTCTCCAATCTTTCCAGGAACTCTTCATCATTGTCTTTTTCCAGATTCACTTGCCCATTTTCATGAAGAGACTCAATATCACTGAATCCAAGAAAGTCTTCATCTTCAATATCACTAGAGACTTTCTTATCAAGATCAAACTCATCATAATTTTTACACCTTATAGGACAGTGCATGTAGATTGACGGGAACTCAACTTCTTTATTCAAGATCCCACCATAGAATTCTTCATATCTCTCAATCATTTCTTGCTCATTCTCTTCAGAGGATGTACTTAGTCCACCTTCTTCAAGCATTAATTCTTCAATCACTGATTCTTGCTCAAGAATCTCATCATGTATGAGAATCTCAACATACGCATCCAAATCAACTTGAGCTTCATCGTTGCAATTGTTTGACTCAATAGTTTTACATTGGATATCCTTCAATGCTATACACGCATCTGATTTATCATATGTCACAATAAACATTTCATCTGCCACTTTATGCTCAATTTCTTCAACGTGTGGACTCAACTCAACATGATTATTTTTGACATACATATCAGTATTTAGAGAAATGATCAATGGTATTTTCCCATCCTCCTCATGTTCATTCATATTTCTCTCTTCATAGAATGTAGCTTCATTTACATACATATCATTATTTTGAACTCCATCCAACTTATCCTCTTTTTTATGTGTAGGATCTTTGTCCAATGTGACATCGCTCAAAAGAATATCAGTATCTTGATCTTGATCTAGACTATCGGTAGGATTAGGATCATGCTTATCACCATCGCCATACATATCACTATCTAGAGGACTTATCATTTGTACATCCTCTAGATTAGCATCATACTCATCTTCGTCATCACACATTTCAATCTCTAGAGGACTCATTATTTGCATGTCCTCCTTCATATAAATAAGTTCGTTTTCTTGCATCTCTGTATGCATGTATAATGCGGATTCCTGCATATCCATTTTCTTACCCATCGGATCTTCTATTGACAGGTCCTTAGATTCAACATCATGTTCCATGGGAGTTCCTTCATGTAATTCAGTCATTAGATCAGAAGTTTTATCCGAATCTTGTGTTAGAAAAGGATCATCACCATCAAGTGACATCCAATCATACTCCACATCTTGCCCGATGTCACCATGTAAGGATGCATCTCGAGCTCGATCTTCAGACATATTTATTAGGTTCTCTATTTGTATCTCATCTTTTATCTCTATTTGGTCACCTATGAGCCTTCTAGATATCTCTATCTCTTTGTTTGCATCTTGATATGTTTCTTGATTTGTTTGATTATCTTTTATTCGATGTGAGGAGTTTATCGGAGTAGAGGAAGCTTCATCTTGATTTCTTGTTGGGTTTTGTTGGTTTTTGTTTTGTTTTATGTTTGTTGTTTGTTTGGTTTGATGTTGGTTTAGTTTGGTTTGATTTTGATTTAGTTTGGTTTGATTTTGATTAGCTTCCACTTGCTCTTTTAATCCTCCCATCTTCGGGCTTTGTCCACTTATGGCACCTAAAGATATAATCATTGTAAAGAAGTCTAGGGGCTCTTGGCACCTTGTAACCTTTGAGGTTACATCAATCGCACTTTTAGAAGTTTCTTCATATTTCTCATCATCACTATGGATATCAAGCCCATGCATATCTACTTCATGCCCAAATGGGGTCTCTACAACCTCATGGACTTGAACATTATCCACGATTGGTAAAATGCTTGGAACATGGTTATAATTTTCATCTGTTTGAAGATCTGTTCTCCAATCATTTAAAAATTTCTCTATTGTTTGTTGTTTCTTTACGTATTTCATCACAGCTTCATGGACGAGCATCCAATCCTCTGTGAGTCCTGAGTCGGAGTCTATATCTTGTAGAAATGGAATTAACTCCTCTCGGGCATTAACATCGATTGTTCGAAGAAACAACGAAACTCTTTCATGACTCATGCACCTCTTATCGTGCTCAGAAAGATCATCATATTGTCGCTCAAACTCTTCTTTGATCTCAAGAATTGGTTGGTCTTTGGGCATATGAACCCACCTCAGGAAAGATCTATGAGTTACTTTATCAAGATCCTCTAGCATAAACTGCTTGAGGAGTGTCGCTTTGTATTGGGACCATGTCGTTTGATTTATTCGCATTATTTGGTCTCGCATGTCGTATCCCGACACATAGATAAAGTTTTCGCATAGTTCTTTTTCCGTCATTGGACTTAGTCCGACACCTAGATATTTGGCCTCGAGTTCATATTCTTTGCAGAACTTTGAGACATTCTTTCCATTGAAAAAGCCACACCGATTGACTAGACGTTCATGAAGTGATTGGATGGCTTTTTGACGCCTATCCTCTTCTTGAAATCGTAGGAATTGAGCTAGGATCTCTTCCATTTTGATTATGCTAATCTTTGTGGCTCTATAACTCACTCACCCCCTCCTTTCACGTCGGGTTCACCAGGTATGTCGAGGAGTTCATCGAAAGGAGGGAGAGCCATTAGAAAGCCTTCTTCTTAATGACACATAAAATATAGATTGCTTTGACGACTATACGACTTTCTTGGGTTTAGAGTTAATTGGAAATCATGTAAGGAATATGGTCTCGAGTTTAATGGAGCATGGAAATCTAAGACTCTGATCGACCTATCTAGATTAATAACTTCTCTAATCGTGTGGGTTTTAAAGAACAGAGATCGTTGATTGTAAAGAGGAATAAAAATCATGACTCCTATGTATATTTAAACAAAACAGTTCATCAAATGGCTTTATTTTACTTCTGTTGTACAACAGGTGCAGAAAACACTCAAGGACAAACCTAAGGCTGATTCAAAACTGCAATAGATGCGCAATCCAACTTATCTCAGTTTTCTATATTCAGCCTTCAAAGGTAATCTTATCAACAATCAACAATTTATCTTTCAAACATTCCGCTATATGACATATAAACCATCACTTTGCGATACAGAATTCATATGCTCTAAAACTCTAATAGGTTGTCATTAAGTAAGAGCGTGTCACAATCATAGAGTATGACTGAAACCATGAAACAAAAGCTACTGTCGTTTTTGTTATACACTGAGGCTGCAAGATCGTTTGTTTCCCTCTGGAAAAAATATTCTTTTACTCAGAACAAACAGAGAAAATCAGAATTCATAGTCCAAATGAGTGTTTCACAAAATCAATATGCGCAAATTCATTTTTACCTTCATGAATTTATTTCAGACGTACTTGTAGTAGAGCACCTTACAGTCAGTGAATCCCCTGTGCATGTGATAGAACTCAATTGCAACTTATTGAATCCATCCATGCTTTGCACGTTCCTTTCAGGCATTCTTCTTATGACTGTACCTATGTATTCCCAGAACCCGAACTCAACTTCTTCAAGAATTTCGATTGCTTGTATATCAATCTCTGCGCATCTTCTTTGATTTATCCAACGCTTCCTCATTCGACCATGAAAAACAAGCCATCATATTGTAAACTTCTTTCTTTGTTTCTGTTATATATATATATATATGAGTGCAGCCACCGCCAGAAGGAGGTGAAGGCAAAGTCTTCCTCTCTGAAATCTCTCAAAGCATCTGTTTCCCCCTTTTATCATTAGCTTCAGTTATCACCTCCTCCATGATTGCCGCCTGAGTTTTGCCAGATAAAGCAAACGTTGGCCTCTGCATGCCAGCTCCTATCTCCCCTTTTCTCTCTGCCGACGCTGAAGCTCTCCTTGGTTGTCCTCACAAAACTCCTTCATCTCCAGATAATCCACCCTCTTTAGTGCTGCACATCTAGGAGCGAAAGCTACAGCTGGTATCACAAAGTATAGCAAGTTGCAGTTATGAATGATCAGTGTGCTCAGTCATAAGCACTGTAGAATCGAGCAGTTCATTTTCATAAGAGTATCATCAGGGAAAGATCGTCCTCCTCACAGCGTCACACATCATCCCTGCGAGCGAGATTCACCCAACTTTTCTCTCTCCTCTGCATGCGTGAAAAACCGCCAGCAGCCGCCCCTCCCTATACGAATACAGAAAAAAAAAAAAATATCCTATCTGTCGACGCACAGACACTTGGATTTCTTCCTCGATGCTTTCCATTCCGAGTATTTTTTAGATATATTCTATACAATGAGTACGATAGCATGAATGTACAACAAATCCTGAACTAGTAACTCCTCGAATATTTGCCGGAATTATTCAAGTGGTTTGTAGGGTGCGACTTCGATTCTTGACCACAACGTCGAAAAGAGTGGTTACATGAGAGCGGCTTCGAAAAGCATGCGTGAAAGTAAAAGTTGGTGACTTCCGTAGAAAGCCTATGCTTTTAATATCAAAAATTGCGGTCTACAATGACCCTTATTTTAACCACTATTTTTCTAACTATTTTTAACAATAGAACCTTCTACTCGGGTTTATTTACAAACTAAATTATAAATCCAATTTATTGATGTCCACCCTAAATTTGCATTATTGATGTCTGCCCTTTCACGCTTTCATGCCCTCATGAACTTTCAACTCCTATATCAAAAACACCAAAACACATTAATACATTAATAAATTAACACTCCAATGCATTGTTCAACATATTTCATAAGTTATAACAAAGTGTGCTCCTGATTTGCCATAAGTTGAACACGTTGTATTCAAGCTTCTTGATTTGGGTAAGTTTACAAGCTCTAAGACCATTTGACGTGCCTCTTCCTCCATCTTTTCTTGTTTTTGGGCCTATGAATTGGTTCTCTTCCAATTCCTCAAAATTGCAGGTGATGAAAACATGAACCTATCCATTTTTCTAAAAGAATGGAGCTATTTTCCATTAACATCATCCAGAACCGATATGTTTCAATAGACCATGATTTGTAGCAATTTATTTTTAAGCATTACAATCAATTACAGAAAGCCTATATGGACTCTCGTTGTAATCCCATTCAATAACATGGCTCCCTCTCTTTCTCACAGTCACAAATCATCTCTTTCTCTTTCTTTTTTGTGTTTTTTGTGAAGAGAAACAATAACACAACCGACAATGATGAAAACAAACCATTGACTAGAGATATTCATGAGAAGATTTGCAGGTTATTGAAGCTTGTACCAATATAACATTGAAGGAGGGATTGTTGGAGTCAATGTCAATATGCTCCAACAATAGCTTCATAGGAAGCTTTCTCTTCGGCTCCCATCACAACCACCCGGGTTCGAATCCTAGTGGCTCCATCGCACAAAAGTTGACTACTTTTTCTACGTAGCTTTTATGAAAAGCTTGCGGGCAATGACAGCAAAAAAATAACACAAACACAATAGATTTTTTCCCATAGCGATCGCATAGCTTTGTTTTAAGTTTCTCGATATGAGTTTTTCGGTGTAGCTTTTCAAGGGACACACAATCCTATATAAGAGGAGCTTTGGCTCAATATGCATCATCACTCAAAGATCAGAAGCTCTTAGTGTTCTGAAGCTTTGGACGTGAAGATTTGGTGAAGGAGAGGCTACTCTCTTGGAGCAAGAAGTCTTCTACAAGGTAGTGGGTAACTATCCTTTGTGAGTTAACCTTATATTTTGTTTTTAGGGTTTCTCTACCCTAATCTCAAAATTAGGGTTGGTTGATTTACAATTTTCTTACACTATTTTGTGAGAATAAGGTTAGCTTTGTTGCTCATTCACTTCACAAACACTTAGATTATTTCAACATAATCTAAATTTTGTATCATCATCTTCTTGGATATTCTTCCATTAGTGAGTGCACCACTTTATATGGTTGAGTAGTACTCCCATGTTGTAATTTGGACATCTATTTTTTAGTGAGTAAGCATCCAGCTTACGTTCTCTACCTTGTCTCAAGATCTCTTTCTTTCTATCTCTCACCTATCATCTTAATTAATTAAGTGTGTATGCTCAAAAGGTTTTAATATTGGGATGATCCTAGTGCCCCAAATTTCAACATAGACTCTGTTTTAGGTGTAGAGTCCTCTACAACAACCATTCCTAACTCTTTCTTCTTTGCCTCTTTAGCAGCCACTTTTGGATAACTCTTTATGACATGATCATTTCCTTTACAATATTTGGAAAATATTTTTTGCTTTTATGTTTTCTTCTCACCTCTGTCATCCTTCTTTAATTGTGTAGAATTAGTAGATTTTTGCTTAATAGTAGAAGAGCTCCATTTACATTTGCCCTTCTGACTAGCCATGAAAGCTTGATCTGCAACATGCATAATGGACCTGTTCTGTCTAGGTTGATCTTCCTGCAATAGAATAGAGACTAAATCCTCATACTTCAAGGCATTGTGGATTCCCTTTCATCATCAAACAAAGAGTAGAAGAAAAACTCTGATATGAATCGAGAAGATAATTTAGAACAATCTGCACAAGTGAATTGCCAGGCAAGATTTCAACAGCAGAAATCAACCGTTCCTTAAAATCTTTGATCTTTATCAAAAAACTATCCATGGAATCTCCTTCATTCATATGCTCACTCTCCAACTGTTTTCAAAGGTAAGCAACACGAGCCTCATTCATTGCCTGATATAAAGTGGTAAGTGTATCCCAAGCATCCTTAGCTATTATGCAAGAGAAAATGTGAGGAATAATGGCACGTTTGATAGGCAAGGATATCAATGTATGTGCTTGAGCATCTCTACCATTCCAATGAATTGGCTCTGTAGTAGGTGTAGCAAGAACTGCAACACGAACAGGAACATGAAGAATATCACAATCTTCAATGCCATCTACATCAACCTCAATAATTGTGTTTGTAGGTGTAATAGGATGTTTTTAACACCCTGCACAATATTCCATAGTCCTTTTGCAATCAATACATGAAGGATCATATAATCCAATAATGGGTAATTGGTACTGTCCAACTTATCCTCAACAACCAACATATGGAATACATCACTGCCTTCAATCATGGTCATTGATTCAAATACCTTGATGCAAAAAAATGATTGTATCTCAAAAAGTTGAACAGAACTATCGTACGGAATTCTGCTAGACCTGTAGCATACTTCCAGGCACTTATACTGGTGAACCGAAACATGTATATATGTTTGGAACAAAAAGATGAAATTGCCTTCACAACCACTATGATAGTGCATTCGAAGGCCAAAACGAGCTCAAATCACAATTTATGCACGACACAACAAAGCTAATTTGATCTCCTAATGACCCTCAGTATGCTCACCAATTTTCATGCAATTTTGAGACTATGATTGGAGGGGTGTCAACGATGCCCTAGATGAAGCAGTGACCTGCTCTAATATTATTTGTTGGAGTTTGAGGTCAATGGAAGCTCACGAACAACACACGGAAGAAGAACAAGAAGCTTGGAGCACAACATGTAATATTGAACATATTACCACTAGAATGTACAAAGATAAGTGACCCATTAGGGCTATATGCGTATATACAAGTTGGGGGTAAAAAACCTCTTAAAGAGGGAAAAAAGTGCCCAATGGTCTTAGACTATTCGCACACATCACTGCCTAAATATATCAACAATCATCAACCAAAGAGTAGAAGCAAAAGTTTGATACGAATATGGACGAATTTTTAGAATAGTTTTTGCATGTGAATTATTTGGCAAGATTTCATCAGTAGAAATCAATAGCTCATTCTAATATTTTATCTTTGTTAATAAGATGTTCATTGAACCTCCTTCATTCATATGATCATTGTCCAACTCTCGTTGGAAGTAACCAACATGAGCCTCATTTCTTTCTTGCTATAATGTTGTAAGAGTATCCCAAGCATATTTTGCAATCCTGCATGAGTGAATGTGAGGAATAATGGCATGTTTGATAGATAAAGCTATCAATGCATGTGTTTGTGTATCTCTACCATCCCAACAAAGCTACTCTATATTAGGTGCAACAAGAACCCTAGTAGGATCGAGAAATTGAAGATCATCATCTTCAGCCCCATCTCCATGACCTTCAATCATAGTATTTGCAAGTGTAGTAGGATGTTTTTCAATATCATGCACACTATTCCAGAAGCCTTTTGCTATCAATACATGATGCATCATGTATGACCACGATAGGTAATTAGTACCATCCAAGTTATCCTCAACAGTTAGCATATGGAATACATCATTGCTTTCATCCATGGCCAGTGACCAAATACCCTATCAAGATTTCTTAGACATGTAGCTGGCTTCGAGGCGGTTGCACTAGTGAACCAAACTTGTATATATGTTTGGTACAAAAAGACCAAATTGTCTACATATTCGCTATAATAGTGCTTTCAAGTGCCAAAATTTTCTCAAATCAAATCTTTGTCGCTACACAACAAAGCTATTTTGAACTCCTAATTGCTACTAGTGTGCTCATGAATTTTTGTGTGATTTTGAGAGTGTGACTGGAGGACTGTCAGTGATGCATAGGGAAAGCAGTGACCTACTATGGTAACAATTGTTGGATCTGAAGGTCCATAGAAGCACAAGAACAACACAAAGAAGAAGAAGAAGAAGCTTGGAGTAACAATACAACACTGAATGCATTACCATGTCAATGTACAAAGTTAAGTGATCCGTGAAGGTTATATATATATATATATATACATATATATATACATATACATATATATATATATATATATATATATATATATATATATATATATATATATATATATATATATATATATATATATATATATTAGGAAAAAAAACCTCCTAAAAAGGGAAAAAGTGTGTTCACACACTTCAGTATGGAAACATAACAACAAACTATACATTAACAATGGGCATCAAAGGTTTAAGATATGTGCTCTATGTTATAAGGAATTTCCGATAAAACCTTTTTGTCAAAGTTATCATCAAGACACTCTCTTTGAATGTGACATATTCAAAGTGTGGTTCCATTAACAATTGTAAGTATGTTCACACACTTCAATATGGAAATATAACAACATACTATGCATTAAAAATGCTCAAAGGGCATCAAAGGTTTAAGATATATGCTCTATGTTCCAATGGATTTCCGATAAAAACCTTTTCGTCAAAGTTATCATCAAGATACGCTCTTTGAAAGTGACTTATTCAAAGTGTGGGTCCAATTATTTATCAAGTGACGGAAACTAAATTTTAACTCGAAAGTAGTAATAAAATTTTACTTTCTTTTTCACAAAGGATGCCCTTTCAAGTCCATGGCATGAAACTCTTTTATCCGTGACCTTTAAGCATGTTTTGAGTTCAACAAAATTTGTGAAACATGTCCATGTCCCGTAGGGTAGTTGATTGAGCTTTGGCCTCTTGAGGTGGAGGTCCAAGGTGCAAGCCTCAGGTTAGACATGTATGACTTTTGCTACTTAAAATCAGTTGTAATGTTATAACCTTGTCTAATTCGTGCTTTGTGGGATATATGGGGTCTCATGGATATTATGCCCATTCACTTGTACAATTGCACTTTCAAAGTTGAAACTTGAGAGAGTAGGCTTTGGCTAAACCTCGATTATAAAAAAAAACTTGTGAAACATGTAGGAAAGGCTAACGACAATTTTTTAGTCACAACATCATCAATGTCTTGAAGTAAAACGAATAAAATATTAGGGGACCGAAATACACATATCTAGTGTTCTTTTAGTTCAAGAAAAGAGCTGCCTGCATTTATACAAATCAGCATTAGCTTTTAGTCTCAACATCATCAATGTTTTGAAGTAAAACGAATAAAATATTAGGTGACCGAAGCTGCCTGCATTTATACAAATCAGTATTAGCTTTTAGTCTCATCAAATGTTGGGCCGTTCTTTACGTCCAAAGCTGGCCAATAGCGCCTTGAAAACTCATCCTTGGACAGGGGGCTTCTGTACCATATCATGCATGGCAGAGTAGAGCAATGTAGCTTTTGCATGACAGAGTAGAGCAATGTAGCTTTTGTGCTGTTTGAAAAGGTCACTGCGTCTTCCAAGGAGTTCGATCTTCTTCTAAACAGATAACACTTCGGTTGTTTTATTTTTCCATTGAATAGTAGACATATCATATCATGCTCCCCACATTGTATTTTTCACAATTGACAAAATCAACTGCCCATGGCCCAAGGCACTTCTATTAAAGTCTGCGATGCTTTTGAACTACTCGGAAACAGCTGTCTCTCTGTGCAGAAACTGCTGAAGCACACACCTCCTACCCCATTGCATACACGTCAATGTTGATCACGACTCCGACTCAGCAGAGCATGTTATCTCAGCCTCGGTCGGATCTTCTCTTGCACATTGGTATCAGCTGCGTATATGCCTCGACTTACCCTCTCTATTCGGCAAGTTCTCCGCTTCACATCTGTCATGCGCGGCGACTGGAAGGCGCATCACTCCCGAGCCCGAGTCCGGACTCCCCATCGCTCGCTAAGACTAAACTTAGTGTTGTATTTTGACGGTCTACCTTGCCCTTCAGTTTTGAAGGCTATCTACACATTGTGCCTGTATTTTAATGTATTTTTTGAAGGTTCAACAAATTTCTTGACTGTATTTTACGGTGAAAAACAAGCCTCGCTTGTTGCAAGTTCGGTAGGTCCCCTGCCGCTCACCCTGCACTGTCATATCATGTATCTCTTTCTTCTGTTCGAGCTCGCTTGTTCCCTGTATCCCTGCACGCTGCAAGCTTAGCCGACATTCCCGATCAAGTCCCGTGCACAAGTGCACACACCGATTTGTATAAGATCTTGTGCCCCATACGCAAGCGCCACAGAAGAAGTCAGCATTTCTACGCGATCTTTAGCGCTCTTCTGCATATGCCGTTGGCAAGTCTGTTTCAGCGAAACTGCCTTCGATCTCGAGCGTTTAAGTATTGTATGCACCACTGGAACATAATCCTCACTTAATCGGTGCATTGATGTATCTGATTATAGAGTTGTCTAGGCCCTTTGCTTCCGTTTGTCTGGATCTCCCTCCCTCACAACCTTGATGTATTTGGTCATATAATCCTCTACGTCCTTTGTTTCCCTTTCTGTGGCCTTCGCCCCTTCTCTGTTTGTGGTCTATCGCTTGCACGCATTCTACTTGCATCTTTCCCTCTCTAACAGGAAGAGCGATAGCTTACAAGCAAGCTCTCGGAATCCGCTAATGGGACATGACGAGCAACTCCTCCTTACGGCCGACTGCATCTTGCCTATCCTCTTCACTGAACAGCCCGCTACAGCTGTTACCCGGCTTTCGCATATTGTCATCGACACGGATGACCTCCAAGTCGCGGAGCAACCAATCGGCAAGGGATCGTCGGGAGTGGTGCGTCAGGGGCTCTATAAGGGCGTGCACAAGGTTGCCATCAAAGAGCTGACAGGGGTCTTCGTCAAGGGAAGCAAAATGCACGGCATGTTTCGGCGGGAGGCGTTATCACTTATCTTGTGCGCTCACAAGAACGTCCTTAAGTTCTACGGTGTCTGCCTCAGCCCTGAGAAAAACATCTGCATCGTCACCAAGTTCATGCAAGGAGGCTCTCTCTTGGACTACCT
The DNA here is from genome assembly GCA_020310875.1 of Ceratopteris richardii. Lineage (NCBI taxonomy): Eukaryota > Viridiplantae > Streptophyta > Polypodiopsida > Polypodiales > Pteridaceae > Ceratopteris > Ceratopteris richardii. The sequence continues at coordinate 8,077,452 of CM035435.1, read as the reverse complement.
CTCACAGAAGAAGGGCCTGTCCACTCGTGAAATAATCAAGCTTGCCAAAGATATTGCGAAAGGAATGCAGTTCCTTCATTCCAAGGGGATACTTCATATGTACGTTCAATTCTCACCAGTCCGTATTCAATTGGTATACTAGCTTCAAGCGACGATGTCCTTTCTATCTAACATAGTGCGATTTCTGGCCTATCACAGGGATCTGAAGGCAGCGAACATATTTTTGGACGACGGAAACGCAGTCATCGGGGACCTCGGAATCGCTAGGCTGGTGAATGAGAAGGTCGGAGATAACCTCGAGATCGGCACATACCGCTGGATGGCCCCTGAGGTACAATCTGTTCCTCCGTCCAGAAGCTTGTATATCGATCCCGTTTAGAGGGATTTAAACTATGCTACTGAAGGTTACTCCTTCTGCGCGGGCTGTATGGGTAGCCATAAAATGCTGAAGTACAGCGTGAGCGTACAGGTTAAGCTAAACATGTGATGCAACACGAAATGATCTTATGAGCAAAATGATTATATGTAAGAAGAGGAGTTTTAACATAGATATGAAGGAACTCCTCTTCCGCACTTTTAACAGTTTTCCATTTCTTTATACGCCAATTGTGAAAGAAGAAATGGTTGCGGCCTGCTTTCATTTCTGTATACGCCAATTGTGAAAGAACAAATGCTTGCGCCCTAATCATGGAAAACCTTATCCGGTCAAACCATGGCTATCGCTAACCATTTGATATAATGAATGAATAGGTTTCCGCCCAAGCTATGCTGGATTCGACAGCGCAAAGTTCCAACTGGTTCAGTTATAAGACGGATGTATACAGCTATGGCATCTTGCTGTGGGAGTTGTTAACATGTCGATTACCCTTTTCAGAGTACAGCCCTGTGCAAGCGGCTATTGGAGTGGTGATGCACGGGGTACGTCCCCCCATTCCAGCATCAACTTTCCCCCCACTTCGATGCCTCATACAGAAATGCTGGGACCAAAGTCCGTCTAATCGTCCCGATTTTACTCAAATCCTTGAAATGCTTCGCATAATCTCCCTCCATGCTGGCAAAATATCCTAAACATGGACACAGTGAGAAGTAATGGAGCATGATCTCCATTCATCGTCCTGTTTGGACAGTGATGCACACTATTAAGTTTGGGCCGAAAAGCTTGGCCCGAAATTCATACGGAGAACGCGAGCTCATCACTGAAGTCCTCCAACTGCTTCAAATTCTTTTATTTGTGACATAAACACAAGCCGACCCACCTTCAGGAAGCGCCATATATACTCAGGTTACGCATCAACGTATTTCCCTCCGCTTCTTTCCTTGATTAGGAAAATACTTGCACAGAAGTCCATGTGATCGATTAGGAAAATACTTCGACAGAAGACCATCTGATGGACTCTGTCTCAGTAATTGTGCCTTTTGTGCTGCGCGTAGTCATGTTCAACCATACAGATGCTTCACCATCGCATTCCCAATCTCCTGATCATAGTGTTCCTATATTTGATGAGGCCTCTGAACTATTTTTAACATTTATCCCTTTCAATGCTCTCGACATTATTTGATGTCAATTACGGGACTTGTAAATGCGCTCGCATACATGTTTTGTACAAAATACGTAGTGTACTTGCATCCTTTGAACTCTAAAAATCCCAACTCACAGCGGCAGATAGATGTACTATACGTTAACATCTTTATTTTCAGCCAGCAGAAAGCAAAAGTTTTGATCTCTTTTGTCTTATTCTCTGTCTTTTCTCCACTCAACACGAGAAAGAATTCCGTTCCTCTAGAAAATTTATCATCACTTCAATGTCCGTGGCTCTCCTTCTTCTTCTCCAACTACGCTTGTGGTGTCAGGTTGATAGAAAATCCTTGGCTTGTCTTGTGCTAGTATTCATCTTGTAAGCTAAAGTATATGAAACTCTGATGTCTTTTTGAGGCATCTCAGAAGACCTTAATTTTCTATATCGTAAGATTATTTTTCCATAAGAGCCCATGCCAAATTTATCTTAAATGTCGGCCAATTATGGGGAAGTACGTTCAATCATAAAAAGAAGAACACTTGCTTAAAGAAAGAAAACAGAGGGAGAGCTAAGGCGAGGTCTATGCGAGAGAAAGAGAGAGAGAGAGGAAGAGACGTATTCACATACATAAGAGAGAGTGCAGGATTCATATATACAAGGTGGAATGCCTATGGGCATTAATCAATGCTCAAGGAAGTAGGTGTTGATGCACATGGTTTTCTCACAAAAGGGTCAATTGACAAACTTCAGAAGGCATGTCCGCCTTTTTGGCAATTCCAAAAGTGGTTAAAATTCTCAAGGGAGGTTACAATTACCTCCTTTTTTCCTAGCATAGGAAAACAAGTTACATTGTTGAATGTCAAATTGGGCATGCCTCATCATTAGGGAAAAAAATGAACCCTGCATGGGCCTTTTGGATTAAGGAGTGATTAGTGATGGACCAATGAGAGGAGGGTGGTGGACACAGCCTATAGCCTATAAATCACTAGGTTGAAGGGGGATGAGGGGACAGGATTCCCCTATGTTCAGGTTTTGCCTCTAGAGAGAGAAAGGAATCTCGTAACTTACCTGGGCCCAAAAATTCAAAATTTTCAAAAAGTTATAAAACTTATCATAACACCATTTAATGGTCCCCCAACCACTTTTAGGATCAAAAGTGCTATTTTTGGGTTCTAAATCAAAATCCGTGCATGAACTAAACTGAAAAAAGTGAGTTTTTCAAAAATAACTCAAAATGCAACTTTCTCCCTCCAAAACCTCACATGTTCATACCCAGGTCCCAAAAAGTCATCTCTTTCCACTACTTTCTCTCCCTAGCACACCATTGCAGCTTTTGCCTCTCCATTTCTTTCTTTGTACATCATCTTCTTTGAATTCCTACTGTCACTTCCATAGCGTGAACTCCAATGGAGAAACCTAAATCTCATAGACGTCCAAAAGATGAGGTTATCGTGATAAAATGTCATAATATCAAGGCTACAGAAAGAATTTGGTTAGGACAGGAGTTCTGCAAAGGTGACTGGGTGTACATGCAACCCTCTGGTGTTGGTCCTCACCGTGTAAGAGATCATGGAAACTTGGATCTTCATTGGAAAGGGAAGTTATTAGGCTTCAAAAAGCTCAAAAATGGTGAAATTGTTGCCATTGTACAACATGTTTTCACAATGTCAAGCGAGAAATTGGAAAACTCAAACAAAATGAGATATCCTATCAACTATAAGTATTACTCATTGACTTTTGTCCAAATTTCATAATATACCTAGCTAAGTTGTGTAGTTTTTTGTTGTAGACATATTTCCTTCTACCTTGGTGGAAGAACAACCACTTCATAGTCTTACAGGTACTTTCCAAGCATTGCATGTAGATGTTGGGTCGATAGTCTTTCCACAAGCCCGTCCTGCTCAGCTATTACGTGAGAGAGTTTTCTTTTACACACATACATATGTTGTACCCTCTTCATCAAATGATTTTGGCAGGTTAGAGATGATTAAGGTAGATTCTCTTTTAAAGCTCGAGTGGCCGCAACCTGATGTATGGACATTAACATCTTTGAAGCATAAAATGGTGATGGACATACACAACTCTTTGAAATTTACAAGAGTTTCAAGATCTATAGGATTACATTGGTGTGTTCTTGTTCATTGTTTTGTCCATTTATTTTACATATTCACAATTCTAGAGACTTCAACAATGTTCATGTTAAAAGATATCACGTATGAGCAGGTAGAGGGTTTACTAGCTGAAAATTGGGGACTTGTAGAAGGATGCACCAAAGGGGATAGATACCTTTGTAAAATTGGTGCAACAAGCATAGGATTTCGATACTTGAAACATCGTACTTCATTGTACATTAGATTCTATTATGATCATTGGATGTGTAAACTTGGTGAATGGATACCATTACAAAGTTCTGAGGGTTTTTTAATTTCATTTGAAATTAAGATAAATCTACCCAACAACGAAATGGAAGTTATTTCAGTAAATCATCATTGGACTCTTGCCAACGTGAGAGAACATCTAGTAATCATGGGATTTGACGATCCGGATCAATTAAAGTTCAGAATACAAGGGCATAAGGTAAGTAGCATATGGTATTTTTTCTTTTGTTTATACAAATTCTTATACTCAAATATGTTCATTTAAAGTTTTCTATTTGTTTGCCAGATTGGTAAGAGGTTGGAGTATAAAATTAAAGTCCTTCCTGAATGGAGTGTGGATGGAACTCAACTTTCGTTGTCATAGCTCAAGAACTATTTGAGTGCTAGAGTGTACACACAACCTATGTTCCATTTATAATCCTTCTTCTACAACAATGTATTTAACATGCAAGACATGTAGCATGTAAAATTTTTTTATCTCAATACAATGTACAATTTGCCAAATCTTTGATTTTTCCAATGGCAATTTATTATAATTTTAAAGTTCTGAGAGTTTATTTTTTCTACTGTGTAGATGTGGTGTATCTTATTCTGGTTAATGATTCTGTTCAATCTTTTTTATGAGCCAAAGTTTTTTTTTGAGAGTTCTGTGCATGATTGTTTTATTTGAAGGTATCAGTTTTAGTTTTAAAATGGGTCCCACTCACTTATAAAGTTTTGAAACTACTATAAAAGCAACACTTATTCTCTCATTTCTCACTTTTGCAACCAAGAAGAGCTAGAATCACTCGTAGAGCACGTTGACGTAGAGATTCTCATCTCTACTCTTGATGAAGCAGAACTAAATTCAAAGGAAGTGTCATATTAATGGAAAGCAAAATAGGAAGTGGATGCTTCCACCTTACAACATGCAGAAGTTCAAGACGCCTTAGGATCATGTAGTTGTCCTATTTGTTTTGGATCTTGATACAAATAATTCGGGCTAAGGATGTAGCTACCAAGGTTTTTAGTGTTTATCTGTTCAGTATGAGCATGGTCATATATTTGACAATGCTAATACTGAAGCAGCAGACATTTATGGCCGACTGATGATGGGTGATTCCTTTACAATGATTAAGGGTACAGACATAAGATGATTTATTATGTGATTTGATATATTGGTTGAATCGCAAGGTTATGCGAAGAGTGAAGAGCATGTTATATATATTGTTCCTCCATCTTTTGAAACATATGTACGCATGTCCGAATCCGTGGAGCATTAGTTATATTAATAGCAAATATGGTTAGTGCAGTTGCAAGTTGTTTTTTTTTTAATTACTTCTAACTATAGAGTTATAGAGTTTCGACTCTAAATTCTAGAGCATTGTTTTAAGAGAGAAAAGCATCTAAAATGGAACGACATATATAGCAAACAGTTTATATACGCATATTTTGGGGACAAAAGTTGGGAAAACATAGCGCTGGAAAGAGAGCGAAGGAACAACAGTTGGACGAAAGAATTGACAAAAAAGAAAGGCATCGTTGAGTTCAATATACTTTTTGCATGAGAAATGAGTGGGTGAAAAGGCAGTTTTCGTATCTGACAGAGGTAGGAAAAGGAAGGGCCGACTCATTTGAGAAGAGGGGAACAGGACCGAAGAGCAGGGAAGGAAGGCAGACATCGTGCGCTGCTGGATCTACATATAGTGGTGCCTCTAAGTAGAAGAAAAATGTGGAGGAGTGGCCACTCGACATTTCAGAGAGGACGAGCTGCGCTGAATGTTTTTTTTATTACGGTTGACATGAAGAAGGAGAGTCTTGACAGTACGCACTGAACTACCGCGTCACGCAGAATTAGGAGATCAAATTTTGTTTTAGTTATGATATCGATGTTCTGATAGGAGAAAAGCCCGAGGCTCTGACATTGAGGTTGAAGAAGCGCATGATTAATGGTAATCATTTGAGGAAAATCTGGGGGCGTCGTTCTTCAGTAATAGAGGAGGAGGTGACTGTCGTCCTGTTAGAGAGAAGGGGAGCTGACGCTTGCTGCACAAGAAAAAGGAGGACATGCGCGTGGGGAATCATCGAACACCATTTGATGTGTCATAATTTCTTTGTCACCATCGATTCTCTAATGTGAAAATGTGCTATCTGTTTTGCTACGATGAGGAGGCCAATGATCGCTTAATCAGACTCATGAAGCTCTATTCTGGCAGACGTTTAATCTGAGGCATGGGTTTTCTCGTGATTGGAAACCCAATTCTAGGTGGTTCTCTTATTGAATAGTTTATTGAGGATCTCAAAGACGTTAACTGCGCATGATAAGTAGCTGAAGATTATCTGATCTTAACGCTTATTCTGAAGCGTTTTGAATTGATAACTGAACCAGAGATGATAACGTTTCTGTTTAAGCTGGGAAAAAACTACTTATGCTGATGGCGAACTACAATTGCATTATTCTACCGAGCTGAAGGCGAACAATATGGATTATGTTTTGAAGGTTAGCAAATGTATAAATCACATTATTTGAATGTTTCTTAATTGCGCTCCAGATACGTCGTGCTATCTTTTATTGGTATCAACAAATTTCTTTTTAAAGATAACATATAAAGCATTGTTAACTAAAGAGGTATCGAAACAATTTATTTGGAAGTCCTCTTTGAATAGTTCTTAAAGTATGATTGAATCAGTGTTCCAAAATAGCATTGTCTTATCAAACTGATCGGGCATGATTTAATATTTGATAGAATAGCTGAACCAAAATTGCAAACAATGTTGAGGTTAGCATATCGATAGCTTAATTTGTTGTCTATTAATACTGAGTGTTGAAATTCCTATTTACTCCTGAACGTGGCGCTTACATCTATTTTTTCTAACCCTTCAAGTTTGCTATGTCAGTGATGAACTGAAGTTTGAAAGTATGTGCACCTGAAATGATGATTGGATTTGAATGAATGCAGATTTGTTTTCCCATGCTGAAAATGATTAAGTCCATAGTGTCTGCTTAACGTAATGTTAAATGAGACATTTATGACTTGATACCGTGCGAAATACGAGTCGTCGTCTTTCCTTTCGCACGATGAAACGCTTTAGATCTAATGATACATCGATTTGAAAATGTGTTTGAAAGTGTAATTCGCAGCCTTTATAACAAGTTATGAACAGTAACTTATGAGCTTAATTGGCTGAATCATCTCGGAATGACCCTATTGCAAGTAAATACAGAGATGTTAATTTCATTGTGAATGACAAGAGAAAGTGATGGGAAATTAATGATATACAGAAATTAATCCCAGTCGATTCGTTTCCCTTCAATTAGCACGGAGGGAAGAAGGTCTTTTGAATTATTCTGTGATGATGGATCATTTAGTGACGTTAGCACCAACGAAGATCTTTTACACATTCTGAAAATTTATATCCCAACACTTGAACTTGTCAATCTTTTTGTTAAGTTTGAACACAACCTCAACTTTCACGTGCTCTAACTTTGGTTTTTCTATGCGAGTCATGTGCATAATTGAATGAGTTGACTATATATTTATATAGGTTCATGATCGGAATATACTACGTTAAAGCTTATTAGTTAATGTTTCTAGCTAAATTAAAACAACGTTAGAATCCTCAAAAGTTGGATTGTGTGATGAATGAAAGAAAATATGAAAACGAGGTAATAATGATAGTAAAGATGACTGCCAATAATTAAAATGATCTATTTGAATTCATCTAGAATGGAATTGATCACGATATCTAGAGAATTTCTAGTCTTGAGTTAATATGCACTTACATGAATTTGTTTTCTTTGAGGCATAAGGAAAATTTCGTTCATTTACATATAGATTCTGATCAATTCAATGATGAGTGAAGCTAAGACTCATGAAGGAAATACTCTTTTGTTTTAAGCTTATACGTTTATATTAGTCCTTTAACTTGAGTCCAGTTGCTAACCATTTCTTGAGTTTCCATTTCACCTGAGCTTGCTCCAAGCACCCCATGTGCGCCGTAATTCCTGCGGCCCACCAACCATAGCTTTCGCGCCGACAACGCACACAAGCTAGCATCATGCGCAATGGCTGCCGCATCTTCGAGTACCTTGAAACCCAAACTTCCACGTGAACTCTTCAATGAGGTCTTGGAATCAACTCAGTTCAAAGGTCAAAACCACTTGTATGACCTATTGTCTAGAGTCCCTGATCTAGAAAAAACAATTCAACTAAACTTTGATGTGCTCGAGGAAATCATAGAGTTCCTTGAGTACCACATCTTGCGTTACTCTATAGAAATACCGTCTTATGAGGGTAAATGGGTCCCATGTGACCTTCTACTCTACATACACAGAGGCGATGAAGCCTTCATGAAGCGTCTTAAGCGCTTCATGGCAATTGTTAAAACTTTGCAAGGCACTTATTAAATGACTCTGTGCCATTAGTAAAAAAGCTTAACAAAAAGAAGAGGATGGGTACAAAGTACCTTTCCTACATTGCAACAACATATTTTATCATTAATGAGGAGTCCGAACCTACACCAATTGAGCTCCCCAACCTTGTCACTGGGGGTTTTGTTAAGGAGAAGAATGAGCCTCAACCAGAGGGCATAAATTTTGCCAAAGAAAGCATTACAGTCCACCAAGAATTTCTTCGTGGTGTTGAGGACAAACTACGTGAGCAATCAAGCATGGAGGAGGCCCCCCTTCAAATCTCAACCCCTCTGAGCACACATTACCAGAGGTGGAACTTGAATATCTCTCCAACATCGTTGTGGATGGAGAGGAATTAATTTTACTTCATGACATTGAGAAGGCATTCGGTCTACGTCTAGATGAATGCTTGAGTATTTTCTCCACAATGTCAGATGTTTCGCTTGACAACACATCTGACATACTTGAAAAGAAGGCAATCTCACTTGGGGATTCTATGGCAGACACCCTAGCAATGGTGTGTGCTGATATTTTAAAAGATGACAACAATTATACTATGGAGGAGGAGTTCAGTGTAGCACGGGAGAGGATAATGAAGCAAAAAATTCCTACATCCCCCGTAGCAGAGCAGAGTGGCATGGCCCACTCTAGCATTGATCTTGATGCCCCTGGAAGAGGGGAGGAAGAAGACAAGCTTCATGATGTAAGTGGTAATTAAATTAAATAAATGGAGAATTTAAGTTAACATTGTAAGAGCTTGAATTCTCAATTTTTCTTAACAAGAAGCAATTGAGCTCGACAAGTTCGCAGCAATATTTGGTGGGGATTGAGCTTCTCACAGGAGTGGTTCATCCTTGGCAAACTACATCGGAAAGTTGCCAAAGGATGATTTTGTTATCATACACAAAGACTACAGTCCGGATGGGCACTTCATGACTTGGTGCTTGAAGGCCCTTAGCAAAATTTTATGTTTATGTACAATTACCGAAGACACTAATAGTGTCATTTTGGTTAGGAAATCCTTAGTTGTAACTACCTTAGGACTTTATTTTAGAGGAAAAGTATTAGGGCAAATAGGTATCGCCATGGGTCTGGGAATGCAAGACCCCCATGTAATATCAAGATCTATATTGACTTACCAGCTGCCTCAATCTCTCCAAAGGAGAAACAAAGTTGTAGAGAAATTGAAGGCAGCTGAGAAATGATGTAAATGTTTTGATAATACAAACTCTTTTATTTTTCTTATTTGTCTAGTCCTGTGTATGAAGGTGCTAATAAATTGAACTTATCTTATCTCCACAAATTGTATCTAATTTGAAGTCTTTTTATTGTCCCTTTGGTCTATTTCTATACTTAAATGCATAAAAAAGGCAAAAAAGCCCCAACCACAGAAAGGCGGGAAACAACCCTGTAAAAATTTTGCAGCGTTGTTTCCCGTGTTTCCGTGGCTGGGGCTTTTTTGGCCTTTTCTGGTGTTTTTAGGGGCTACAAAGCATAGGAAAGTATGTAATTCTTCATTTTCACTTGGTTTTGGTAGAATGAAGACCAAGTATTACCTATAGGGTATAACCTCTGCATTTAACAGACCAAAGATCTCATCCATACCTTTTATGCATACCAATGATTACCTGTAGGGTATAACCTCTGACTTAATAGACCATTACATCTTTGCCATACATTTTATGCTTACATAAGCCCAAAATATGCAAAAAAAAAACCCAACCACAGAAATGCAGGATTCAGCCCTGCAAAAAATTTGCACGACTGAATCTCGCGTTTCTGTGCCTGGGGTTTTTTGGCATGAAAATGACATGTGGGACATCAATAGGTACAAAAAGAACATATCTAGTCACAAAACAATAGGCAAGTGCATGCATGTTCAACGGAATCCATATATAACTGACTGAAAGAAAATTTAGTTGCATACAATTATGTTGGGAGTCAAAGAGAGAGAGAGAGAGAGTGAGAGAAAGAAAAAAAAAGACAAATAATATAGGTTAAAACATAATTTTCTATTATCCATTGTATTACATCGCAAAGTAGGCCTATCAAAGGGTACAATATACACATCATGGGTTATTTCCTCTAATTCTTCTTGCTAACTGAATGTCCTTCGGTTGTATGGTTACTCTCTTGGCATGGATAGCACAGAGGTTAGAGTTCTCAAGCATGGAGATGAGGTAGGCCTCAGCTGCCTCTTGAAGTGCTTCAAGTGCTATCCTTTGTATTCGTAGACCTCCACGGTAGCTTTGTAGTTATTCTTTTACTACCCTTGCAAAAGCTCTTCGTGGTATGAGTAGTTCAACGGACTTTTGGTAGTGTTGTATCTCTGCAAAAGCCTTGCAGTGCCTCCTTCATCTTTGTGGAGCTCTTGTGTTTGGAGGTATCTTTGGTTGGCGTTGAGGTCGACATCGTGGCTGATAGTTTTTTCTTTCTCTGATGTACATGATGTGAGGGCCCAACTTCATCTTGCACATTTTGTTGTTGATGTGGTTGTTGACTTTGCTCTCTTTCCTCCTTTGTTGGTATTTGCCCTTGTCCTTGTGGAAGTGTCTTACCTCCATGTGTCACCCTATGGCTCGTTGGAATTTGCATATCATTCCATGGTGGTTGATTGTTGCTTTCTTCGTTCGGGGATGACTCCTCTTCGCTCTCTGGTACACCCCTTCTGATCAACTTCTGTTTGGGTCCTGCCTTGATGGGTGTCCTTGTTGGTGGCTCATCATCTGAAATGGACTCTGATCGTCTTGGAGTGAAATACTCCCGTCTATTAGACATTTCATTTTCTCGTGTTGGACTGCTCCCAGGTGGTGTGCCATCATGTGACACAGGCACAGATGTGCTCCCGAAACCACTTCGTGGTCTTTGGGGGGGCCCAACCATGGTGGGCATTGTGTCCCTAGATGAGGGCTAGGAAAGAAGACGCGATCTTTCCTTGCAGTTTGCTTGGTGCATGCCATTCTCTTGAGTTGCAAAAAGTGTGAAATGAAGTGAGTTCTCTCTAATTATAGAGTTTTTTTTAAAAACTGTTTTGTTCACACTAGAATGGACAAAACCTGTTTAAAACCATACAGAATATTATATATTAAATAATAACACATTGAAACCAAGATTACAATAATCATAGGTTTCACCACATAATGGGAAATAACGAATTCACTTTTCTTCCAATTTGAGCCTTCTCGTTGTCTTCTAACACGCCACTGAGCATGATGAAGAGGACCTAATGATGACTTCCATTTCTCACTGGCAATGTTGTGTTGCATCGTTCTTGCAAGTTTTGCCGATTTTGAACCCCTAAGTCGTTCCACAAAAAACTTTCTCGAGAATGTAGTGCGGTAAAACCAATTAAACATCTCCTCCATGTAGTTTGATTGCATTGGACCACCACCATGTCGGGTGTTTTTGAAGTAGACACCCCTCGCTTTGTAGTGTGACTTTTCCATTCCTTGGGTACTAAAAATCTCTAATGACCCATATGGATGCATGAAATAAGCTCCATGTGCAAACAAAATATGCTAAAAATTGTTAAGTACATTGGAAAAAGGTAAGTGCAATGAACACTTGTAGAAGAAGATTACACTTATAATGTAGTGTGTTATATTGCTCTCTCCCCAAGATTGAATGAAACACTTGGTGAACTCCACTAATGTTTCTTGAAACATTTGACATTGAATAGCACTAGACCTAGTCAGACCCATTAAGCCTACCAACTTATCAAAGCTCGACCAAACTTTCTTTCTCTTATTACAAAGATCAACTTGAGAGTCATTGTCTGTTGTGATCATGCATAGGTCTTTCCACAACTCATAATGTTCATTATTTTGAATGCTAGTACCTCTTCTAAAAAAATGTCTTGCTTTATTCTCTGTCATTCACACTTGTTGCAAGCTATCTTGAGATTCTCCTGTTGGAGTTAGACGTCTGCAGAAGCACGCGAACAGCACAAGGAAGAAGAAGAAGCTTGGAGCACAACACACAATACTGAATGTATTACTAGAGAATGTACAAAGATAAGTAGCCCATTAGGGCAATAGGCGTATATACAAGCCGGGGGAAAAAACCTCCTAAAGAGGGAAAAAAGTGCCCCGGCAGTCCTAGAGTGTTCATACACATCACTACCTAAATATACCAACAAATCCCCCCTCGGAGTGATGCGGTGAACAAGGAGCTGGCACTCATGTATAAGGAAGTGCCAAGCTATGTGGAAATCACTCCACAAAAGGAAGTAAGCCCAAAGCTTTGCGGAAAGCTTCAAACTTCTCCCTAGGCAGATCCTTCGTGAAAAGGTCTGCAATGTTCTCCTGCGTGGGCACATATGCCAAGCTGATCTCCCCAGCAGAGAACCTCTCCCTGACATAGTGATAATGCAACTCAATGTGCTTAGTGCGAGCATGGAACACAAGGTTCCTCGCAACTACCAATGCGCTCTGACTGTCAGTGAAGATGGTGGTGGCAGAAGACTGGCCAACACCCAAATCAGCCATAAGGCGTCTGAGCCACACACACTCAACAGTCGTTGTGAAAACTGCCCTATACTCAGCCTCACAACTGGAAGTGGCCACAGTAGGCTGCTTCTTGCTCAACCAAGATATACATGAGCTAGCAAGCATGAAGCAAAAACCATTGGTGGACAGGCGAGTGTCATAGCAACCAGCCCAATCTGAGTCAGAAAAAGCATGCAAATCTGGCGGTAGTGATCCCCCCTTGGGATAAAACAACCCAAGTAGCCGAGTACCACTCAAGTAGCGAAAGATGCACTTAACCGCTTTCCAATGCGTGACTCCTGGGCAATGCATAAACCTGCTCATCTATGAGACAACAAACTGAATATCTGGCCGAGTAATGCATAAGTAAATCAAGCATCCAACAGTCTGCTGATAGAGAACAGCATCAAATGCATCTCCAGCATCATGAAGACTCAATCGTAAACCTGTCTCCATAGGAGTGGCAATAGGCTTACAGTCTTCAAGGCCAAAACGCTGCAATAATGTGTCAATATATTTCGTTTGACACAAAGTCATTCCACCATCAACGTGCATAAACTGAATGCCCAAATAGTGATGCAAATGCCCCAAATCAGACATCTCAAATGAGGCATGCAAATCAGCCTTAAAATCAGCAATATGTGTCTCAATAGGACCAGTGAGCAGCATGTCATCAACATAGACAACAATGATCAGAAGCACATCATTAGCACCCTTAACATATAAGGTGCTTTCAGTTGGACTGTTCTCAAAACCATGTGCAATCAGATAGGCATGTATCTTCTCATACCAAGCACGTGGTGCTTGCTTTAAACCATATAACGCCTTCTTTAACCTGCACACTTGGTTTTCATGCCCTTTCTGCACAAAGCCACCGGGCTGAAAAACATACACTTCTTCATGCTAGTCACCATTCAGAAATGCTGTTTTAATGTCCAACTGATGTATATTCCAACCATGATGGGCTGCAAGTGCACAAATGCTCCGAACAGTAGTCATACGGCATGTAGGTGCAAAGGTCTCATCAAAATCAATGCCTCTTTCCTGCGCATAACCCTTTGCAACAAGCCTAGCCTTATACCTATCAACTGGACCATCAGGTTTACGCTTCAGCTTGTATACCCAGTTAGTGCCAATGGCCTTCTTGCCAGGAGGCAAGTCACATAAAGACCATGTACCATTCTTCATTATAGCATCATATTCAGATTGCATAGCAGCCATCCAATTTTCTGAATTTTGTGCTTCATCAAAAGAAACAGGCTCATTCTCATCACAGAGACTAGATGCAGCCATAGCATAGCAATCTGATGCAAAGGAGGCACTATGAGAGCCTGAACGAGTACGATATGACAAAGGTGCATCTAATTTGCTGTCACGCAAAGTTTGCACCAGCCATTTTGGCATAGTTTTTGCGTGCTCAATATCAGCTCTCTCATCAACAAGTGCATCATGTAAATCTGCATCAGAAATGGGATGATCTGCATCCTCATATGAAATCTGCAAAGGCTGAGAAGTTGCCTCATTAGGACCAGCACTAGCCTGTCCACCTGTAAAAAGAGGCATCAAAGTATCATACGTGTCTTTGGAGCTAACAGATGTCTCCTTAGTACATGAAAGCAATGGCTGAATAGCATCTTCCACAAAGACAACATCACGGCTAACCAGAATGCGTTTAGTCTGTGGATGATACAGACGATAGCCTTTACTTTCAGAACTGTACCCAACAAAAATACATTTTACTGCCTTATCATCCAATTTTCTGCGATGTTGTTCAGGCACTAATGCATATGCCAAACAACCAAAAACACGCAGATGAGCAACAAATGGCTTGCGGTCATGCCAAGCCTCATATGGAGTGATAGACTGCAACGCTTTAGTGGGACACCTGTCCAGTACATATGCTGCACACATGACAGCCTCAAGCCAGAAACTATGTGGTTAAGCCTGACTTTTGACCATGCACCTCGCCATCTCCATGAGTGACTTGTTCTTTCGTTCAGCAACTCCATTCTATTGAGGTGTATACGGCACTGTACACTAGTGTTTTATCCCATGTTCAGCCAAAAATGCATTAAAATCTGAAGACATATATTCCCCCCCTCGATCAGAACGGAGGGTGCCCATTTTACATGCTGACAGATTTTCAGCCAAAACCAAAAACTGTTTGAAGCACATGAACACTTCGGACTTTGCTTTGAGTGGATATACCCATGCATGCCTGGAAAAATCATCAATGAAAGTCACGAAGTAAAGGTAATTTCCAAAAGAGGGTGTCTGCATAGGACCATAGACATCACTATGTACAAGCTGCAATTTCTGCGTAGCCCGAACTGAACCATCTTTTGGAAAGGAAGAACGCTGCATTTTGCCCAAAATACAGCCTTCACAAACATGTTTTCTAGGTGCCTCAAGTTTGGGCAAAGAGGACACCATTTCAGATTTCTGCAGGCGTAACAAACTAGCAAAATTCAGATGACCAAAGCGTGCATGCCAAAGCTTTGCATCTGACATAGCCTGAGAATCATGAACTTCACATGCTGAATCATTCACAGATCTTTCATAGTCTATGAGCTTATACAGCCCACGACATAAAATGCCAGAAGCAATAATCACATCGCCATTTGAGAGATCATGGACTGTACACCTGTCATCAACGAATTTCACAACCAAGCCAATCTTGGCTAATGCAGAAACTGATAACAGGTTCTTTTTTATCCCTACCACAAATAAAGCATCTGACAAAGTGAAAGAACTACCATCAGCAGTAGTCAGAATGATCTTACCAACTCCCATAACAAGATAAGAGGAGTTATTGGCGCATGTGACAGTATTCCCTGTAGGGGCAGGCTCGAGTGAAGAGAAGAAACTACGCTGCGAGGTAATATGTTTGGTCGCCCCACTGTCAAAGTACCAAACATCTGAGTCTACTGCAGACATGCACTGATCATGAGAAGATGGGTCAAAACTGCAGACAGTAGTAAACGCCCATTCTTCTTCCTGCACAAGATTTGTAGACTCTGTTTTTGGTGTAGAGGCCTCTGCAACAACCATTCCAGCCTCTTTCTTCTTTGCCTCTTTAGCAGCCAGTTTTGGACAGTTCTTTATAATATGATCATTTCCTTTACAGTACTTGCAGAACAATTTCTGCTTTTCTGATTTCTTCTCATCTTTATCCTGGTTCTTCGATTGTGCAGCATTTGTAGATTTCTGCTTACTAGTAGAAGAGCTCCATTTTCCTTTGCCCTTCTGACTAGCCAGGAAAGCTTGATCTGCAACACGCATAATGGACCTATTCTGCCTAGACTGATCTTCCTGCAACAGAACAGAGACTAATTCCTCAAATGACAAGGCATTTGGATTGCCTTTCATCATCAACCGAAGAGTAGAGGCAAAACTCTGATATGAATCAGGAAGACCATTCAGAACGGTTTGCACAAGTGAGCTATCTGGTATAACCTCATCAGCAGAAATCAATTGTTCCTTTAGGTCTTTGATCTTTGTAAGAAAACTGTCCATAGAATCACCTTCATTCATGTGCTCACTCTCCAACTCTTTTCGGAGGTAAGCAACACGAGCCTCATTCCTAGCCTGGTACAAAGTGGTTGTAAAAGCATAAAAAACACAACACATTCACACACACAAACACACAACCACACACACACACACCCCTATGTAGTCACAACATTCACGTGCACACATAAGCTAACACACATGCACATGCAAAGAGACTCAACACTCACATGCACAATCTCATAGATACACACACGTACACATATACTAACACACACACTTACATAAGTTCACTCCTAACATACACTTTACACACACGTCTTTTAATTTATTTTCTTTAGGTTTCTCTTTTGTTTAATAGATGTTTTATATTACCTTCTTTTTAATTTCAAGAATTATTTCATTTGTATATTTTTAATACCAAAGGTTAAAACATAGTGTGTATATATATATATATATATATATATATACACACAATGTGTTAACCTTTGATATCAAAAATATACAAATGAAATAATTATTCAAATTAAAAAGAAGGTAATATAAAAAATATATTAAAAAAACCTATATAAAAATAAAATAAAAGACGTGTATGTAAAGTGTATGTTAGGAGTGAACTTATGTAAGTGTGTGTGTTAGTATATGTGTACGTGCGTACGTGTTTTATTTTATTTTATTTAGGTTTTTGTTTTGTTTAATATATTTTTTAGATTACCTTCTTTTAAATTTTAATAATTATTTCATTTGTATAGTTTTAATATTAAAGGTTAACACATAGTGTGTGTATATATATATATATATATATATATATATATATATATATATATATATATATATATATATATATATATATATATATACACTCCACACGTATGAATACACACACATACCCTCACTTACATATTCAAGCAAATACACACATGCACACACATAAATGCACATACATATGCTTACACACATACACAAATCCATATACCCATTTAGACTCACACATACATGAATGACCACACATGCACACACATACGTATAAGCACCACATGCACATTTATAAATAGGTTCATAAACACACATACATATATCTCATACATATAGCTATACGCAAACATTTTAGATAAGGTTTAACACTTATAAATACTTAGGGTAACATAGAGATCTCAATCAACTTCATAGTCTATAATCATTCTTCTCTTAAACAAATTTATGTGCTTTCATGCGATCAAAGATCTTAAAGGAGTTTTGTCAAACTCAACACATCCATACGTAGCATTTTCAAAAACTAATAGAGCCGATAAGGCCCAAACCATCTATTCATTAGTTTTCTTCTTGCATCATATTGGGTATCAAAGGTATTGTCATATACTAAAAACCTTATCATCCATTTCTATTTGATAAGAACTAAATCGACATGTTTTGTCAAAATATATCTCATTTTTTAATCATTTATTTTTTCGAACAAATTGATTCAAATTTTCTTTTGCTTTCTTTAATTGTTTAATTCTCAAAGCTAATAATTCTTCTCTTGTGAGATTCGTGTTCCATGGTAGCATCAACCAAGTTAGTAGTTGCGCTTGGATAGGGAAAATAAGTTAGTAGTTGCGCTTGGATAGGGAAATTTGGTTTTTGACAGTATATTAGTTTCACAAGCATAAAATGTGTACATCTAGTATATGTCATTCTATCCAGCCATAATTCAAATGGTAGATATATAGGCCATTTCTTTATGTCTCTATTGCAGGTCTTCAAGATTGCCTTCACAATTGAAGGATGACCTCTTCCATGTTGCTGCAATTACTCCAAGCCTAAATGCTTGATCATTTATCCTAAGGCTCATATGTGCATTCATGTATTAGCACATGAATGATCTGTTATAAAAGATTGATTTTTTTTTACTCCTTGTTAAAGTGCATATATGGAATCACTTCAATCACAAGTTCTTAGGAGAATCTTTCCACGACTTATTTGGTGAGGACTTATGGAAAACCAAGTCCTAAAACTTTGGAAGACTTTTATGTAAAGACTTGAATTCAAATTTGAATCCTAGCTCAAACAAAAGGCCATAAAAGAAGACTGCCTAGTTGCATGGAAAAAAGCTCGATATAGTAGAGATTTCAAAGGGACTTCATATGGATGTTGAGGTCACACACATATAGTTTTCTCATATTTCATATCTTCTACTCTGTCATGTATCACTCAAAACAGTGAACTTCACTGCTCCATTTCTCAGTGTATACTGAATCATTTTTAGTGATTCAAGTTGGTATAGATTCATTAGGCTGTATATTTCGGAGCTACAAAGTTGCATACTTATTGCCTTAGCCAATCTCGAGTGATGTGCAAAACGTTACCCTCTGGTCTGCATACTGTCAATACCCGAAAATGTTGGGATGCATTCCTAATTTGTTAAGCATCATTCTCTGAGCATGGTCTATCATTTCAAGTGAAATAACTTGAAAATGTTAGCTACCCAAGGTAATTACATATGCCTAAAGGTATTTTTTTCAATTGTTAACAGAGAAGGAGTATTGGTCATTTCTCTGAATAGGTGTAGTGATTGAAATTGCAAGTTTTTGGTTCACAATGAAACTCCAACTTATTTTTTTTTATCCAATGATTTGAGGATCATCTTTGAAAGTACCTAGGTGATTATTTGTGCTTCTTGGAAAGCTCAAGAGGTCTACTTTGCACTCCTCGACTCAGTTTTGGCTAGTGTGAAGTAGGAATTTGAAGCACCATCTCTTCTCTAGAAGGTGTCCACCATATCCTCCAAGAGTGGTATCAGAGAAACATCAAGGTAAAATGGGAGATGGATTTCCATAATTCATTGACAAATTGGACAGTGGCAAACATGAATCTTCTACGATGAGTATTGTATGTACCAACAATAACCAAGAATCTAATCAATGCTGGAGAGATTGTTGAGAAGAGTTTATAGGTTAGATTCACAAGGCATGGAGGATATGTGGAGAAACCTCAACAAGGCTTCAAGAGGATTGCAAAAGGTGAGAAATCTGGTAGACTTTTTACTGTTGAAGTTGAAGATACAAGAAATATTTCTCTCTTCAATTATATGGACCAAACCCTATCTGAATTGGACATATGGCATAAGAGACTAGGACATATAATTGAAAGGACATTGAAGCAAATATGCAGGGATCAGAGTGTGCTTGGCATCCTAAATTTGTCCAATCAATACATGATTTACAAATGGGGAGGATGCCAATTTGAAAAGTCACATAGGCAATCATTCAATAAAAGAGGATACATGCATGATGACTACTTTGAGCTTGAGCACACAGATGTGTGGGGTCCTAGCAGAAAGCCATCAATTTTAGGATCAAGGTATTATGTTTCATTCATAGATGACTATAGTAGGTGGACAATACTTTATTTTATGAAGCATAAAGATGAAGTCTTAACTTGTTTCAAGAAGTATTTGGCATTGGTTGAGAATCAAATAGGTAGAAGTTTGAAGAGGCTCAAATCTGATGGAGGTGGTGAGTATTTCTCACATGAGTTTGACTCCTTATTATAGGAGAGAGGCATAAACAGAGATATTACAACAAGGTACACTCGCAGAGAGAAGAAATAGATTGATAGTAGAGGTTGCAAGATCAATGTTGAATGAGAAAATCTTCCTAACTATTTATGTGTAGAGGTTTTTTCCATAGCCACTTACCTAATCAATAGGCTTCCATCCAACTCTCTAGATGGGATGACACCTTATGATGCATGGAATGGCAGGAGACCTTCTTTAGATCATTGTAAGATGTTTGGGTGCATTTCTTATGCACACATACCCTCATAGATTAGAGGAGAACTTGATCCAAAAGCTGAAAGATGCATATTCATTGGCTATGATCAGAATCAGAAAGGATATAGGTTATATAATCCCACTAACAAAGGATCTACAATTAGTAGTGATGTAGGATTTGATGAAAATAACTCTTGGTTTGAGGATAATTGTAGGAAAATAAGGCTAACCTATGATTTAGAGAATGATTTTCCAATACAGACTCAACAAGAACCACATACATCAGAGGATGTCAACTCAAAAGATGAAGAACATATTGATTTCAAAGCTTGGAAGTCCAAGGGCAAAGTAAAATTCAAACAATTGGAAGACATTCCAGAGTCATCCAATCAAGCACTTAGAAGATCTCAAAGAAAAATCAAGAAACTTGTAAGGTATGGCTATGACACATCACTAGTCACCAAGCATTATATATACATGGCTAAAGATTCTATGTTAGAAGAACCTTTTTCATTTGAGGAAGCCAACAAGAAAGAAGAATGGAGAGAAGCTATGGAGGAAATTGGAGCACTTCAAGAGAATAAAATTTGGGATTTGGTTCCCAAAAAATAATTCATGAAGGTAATAGCATCCAAGTAGATTTACAAAGTCAAAAAGAATTCAGATGGCATAATAAACAGGTGCAAAGCAAGACTAGTAGTAAAGGGGTTTGCTTAAACCCATGGAGTGGATTATGGGGAGACCTTCTCACCTATAGCTAAGATGCCAAGTACCAGAGTTTTAGTAAGTATTGCTGCTTCAAAGAATTTGAACTCATACCAAAATAGATGTTGAAAATGCATTTCTTAATGGGTGGATCTCTGAAGAGGTCTACATGGCTCAACCACGAGCATATGAAGACAAAGACAAACCTGATTATGTATGTTAATTAAGGAAAGCATTGTATGGTTTAAAGCAGCTCTAGGGCTTGGAACCATAGGTTGCTCTCATACTTGCAGGACCAAAGCCTTGTTGTAAGCAAGACAGATTGTTCATTGCTCATTAAGAAGACCAATTCAGAGGTCATTTATCTATGTGTTTATGTGGATGACATTATGGTTATAGGAAATGATGCCAATGGCATCAAGAACATCAAAGGCTAGATAAAGGAGGAGTTTAAGCTCAATGACCTTGGATTGCTTATATATTTTCTCGGCTTAGAGATTGTATATGCAGATTTCGGTGTTTTCATTACTTAGAGGAAGTACATCCATGATGTGCTAGTTAAGTTCAAAATGGAAAATGCAAAAATTGTAGGTACATCCATGGAACTAAAGCACAAACTCAATGCTCATGAAGGAGAGCTGCTTCAAGGCATTACAAGCTATCAAAGGCTTGTTGAGAGTCTCAATTATGCAACCGTAACAAGAGTGGATATATGCGATGGGTGAGTGCATTGAGTCAATTCATGCATACACCAAGAAAAACTCACTTGGAAGCCACCAAAAGGATCTTAAAGTACTTGAAGGTTACCATAAATGAAGGACTATTTTATCCATTCACATATGACTTGGATATCAAGTTATACTCTGATGCAGATTGGGCTGGCTCAAAAGATGATGGGAGGAGCACTTCTGGCTACTTATCTTTTGCAAGATCAAAGTTGATTTCATGGTCATCAAAGAAACAACCAAATTGTTGAAAGTTTCAAGCTCAAGAGTGTGGGAACATGCCCCAAATTGAACCTTCCACATCATCCACAATCAAAGGAGGCTGATTTCCACGAGTTGGAGGCATCAAATCATGCCCATAATGGAAAGAATTTGATTAGAGAAGATTTAGCTCACCTCTTGATGTGATTGGACCTCACTTTTGACATGTATATGCTTTTGATTGGTTAAAGAGGTTAGTATGAGGTCTTTAAAACCTCTAATGAGTTGTATTATGACTTAGAGTCGTGGAAATACGTGCCCAAGCTGCCCCCTTGCTTAAGCACACCCCCTACTAGCTGTTCTCTGCATATTTTGCAGAAATTTCACTTTTACACACTCTATCTATCTAGATGTTTTTGGCAGACCCCCCGGTCTTGTAATTGTTGTTTCTCCTTCATCCGGAATCCATTTGCAATGATTTTTGTCTTGTTGGAAAGCTTATAAGTTCTACTTTGTCTGGTATAAGTCTCAGGTTCAGTGCCTGCACATGTGCAGAGAAATGTCCAGAACAGTGTCTATCCAGTTAGCTCATACTCTGTGAAGAGATCAAGTTATCTGTTTTGTTGCAGCTGGTTGAGGCATCATCCAGTATCCAAATGGAGTGATTTTACTCTCATTTGAAAGCGCTTAAAGTCTAGTTTATGCCTGCAAAATTTCATTTTCAGTCTCTGCATATACTCAAAGAAACTCAGAAAATACAGAACCTATGTCTGAAAAATTTCAGGATCCTAGGAGGGTTCATTTGCTTTTGTTGTGCACATAGGAGTGTTTATCCTCCAATAGTGGTATCAGAGCTATAAGTGGAGTATCAAAGAGAGAAGAAGGAGCTACTGAAGTGAAGTGAAGACTTCATCAAATTTTGAAGGAAGGAAGCAAAGAACGGGCACGTCAACAACAAGGGGAAGCAAATACATCATCAAATCAAAGACGAAGCTTCATCAAGAGGAGTAGCTCTATTTTTTGAGGTAAAAGCCATCCTTTTCAACTTCATTGCATCAAGGGGGAGGTTCAAAAGAGTTAGGAGGCACCATGGCTGATCTCAATGCTCAGATTGAGAAGCTCGAAAAAGGAAACTACCAACCATGGCGATTTAGAATAAGCAATTTTTTGATGGGGAAAGGTTTGTGGGGACTTGTGAGTGGTGGAGAGCCAAAACCCTACATAGATGAGGTAAATCCAACCAATGACCAGAGAAGAGCAGTAAGAGAGTGGGATGAAAGGGACAAAAGGGTCATTTTCATTTTATCTCAGCATATTAGCAACTCTATGGTAGGGCATATTCAAGATTTGGATACATCGAAGAAGGTGTGGGAGTGCTTGGAGAGATTGTACTCAACCTCCACAAAAGCTAGAAAAATTCAGCTCAAGAATGAGCTAAATAATCTTAGGAAAAGCCCCTCTCAAGGTGCTAATGATTACATATTAAAGGTTAAAGAGCTTGCAGATGCACTAGGGTCAATCGGTTGTGCCCTAGATGATGATGATCTTGTCGCCCACACCCTAAATGGACTTAGGGATGATGAAAAATGGAGGGCTTTCACAACTTCAGTGTATGTAAGGGACTCTCTTCCTGATTTTGATCAACTAATCACTCTCATGGTGATAGAGGAGATGAACCTTGGTGGTCATAATGCCAAGGATAGCCAAGGGCAATTGTTGTATGCAGGTAGAGGAAGAGGAAGACACAACCGAGGTGCTACAAGAGGAAGAGGAAGATATCAAAGCAACCAAGGAGGTCAAGGACAACAAGAAAATGCAGGTCAAAGAGGTGGAAGAGCCACAAATAGAGGAAGAGGTGCAAGATTTGGTGGAAGAGGACAAGCCACTTCAAATGGATGCTTTGTATGCGGTAAGCCCGGTCATTTTGCAAATGAATGCTATCATAGAGCTCAAAGACAAGGGAATCAAAGAAACAACAACAATTATAGAGGGCAAGGTAATTATGCAAACACATCATCCAGCCAAGGGAATGATTATTTACTTGCCATGAGGTATGGTGAAGATACAACTCAAGCTAGTGAAGATGTATGGTATGTAGACAGTGGATGTAGCAATCATATGTCATGTCGAAAGCATCTTTTTAGTAATTTGCAGGTCCCAAAGCATCAAGGGCATGTGGAAACAGGTGATAACTCAGAGCATACCATTCAACATGTGGGAGATATCAGTTTGGAAGGAAATCAAAGAGCAAAGTGCTTATCAGAGGTATTACATGTCCCTACTATTACCAAAAACTTGATTTCGGTAGGCCAAATGGTAGAAAAAGGCTATCAAGTTAGGTTCAATGAAAGAGGATGTTTTGTTGAGGATCCAAGGGCAGGTTTCAAGCTCATAGCAAAAGGAAAAAAGCAAGGGAGAATGTTCACAATGGACATAAATCAGCCACACCATTCAATGTATGTCACATACGGAGACAAGAGGATAGCAGATTTGGATCTATGGCATAAACGAATAGGTCACATCAACCTACAAAAGCTCAAGGACATGCAAAGGAGGAGCTTGGTAAGAGGCCTACCAAATTTTACATCTAAAATGTTGCATGAAATTTGTGTAGCTTGCCAACAAGGAAAACAATCAAGGCTGCCCTTCAAGAAGAGTACCTATGTAAGTGCAAATGTTTTAGACCTCATTCACACGGATGTTTGGGGTCCAACAAGAGAAGCATCCCTTGCTGGAAACAGGTATTTTGTAACCTTCATTGATGACTTTTCAAGGAAAGTGTGGTTGTATTGCATTAGAAACAAATCATATGTGTTCCACTACTTCAAGAAATTCAAAGCACAGGTGGAGAAGGAATCTGGCAAGTTTATCAAAACTTTGAGATCCGATGGAGGGGGAGAGTACTTCTCCCATGAATTTTCTGAATTTTTGCAGGTCAATGGCATCAAAAGACAATTTACATGCAGGTATACCCCTCAACAAAATGGGGTAGCAGAGAGAAAGAACAGACACATAGCAGAGGTAGCAAGGTGTATGCTCAATGAAATGAATATGCCGCATTGTTATTGGGGAGAGGCTACATATACAGCCACATACATCATGAATAGATGTCCTACATCAGGTATACATCATCTAACCCCTGAGGAAGCATGGAGTGGAAGAAAACCTTGCATTTCACATCTTAGAATCTTTGGTTGTATATGCTATGTACATGTACCTCAAGAGTTGAGGTCAAAGTTAGATGCCAAATCTGAAAGGTGTATTTTTTTGGGATATTCTATGGAACAAAAGGGGTATAAATGCTATAATCCCATCACCAAGGAGCTGAAGGTAAGTAGGGATGTTGTCTTTGATGAGTTGAAGCCTTGGTATGCATGCACAAGTCCATTGCAGGTTGAAGACATAGGTGAGACAGATTTGAAGAATGATGATAGAGTTCAAGAAAGCATGGATTTGAGTGGTCCAAGCAACTCATGCAACACAAGGACACCCTCACCATGGAGTGGAAGGCTTAGGGAAAGAGAGACCAGCTCTGAAGAAAGCAAAGTCAAAGGCAAAGAGAAGATTTCAGTTGAAGAAGGAAGCTATGTGGACGAGAGCATGTTGGAAGATGAAGAGATAGAAGAAGTTCAAACTCCAGGAGTGGCTAAACAAAGAAAGAAGATGGCAACCACACCAAAAGGAAGTGAAAGAAGGTCTTCAAGAGTAAGATATCTAGTACAAAGGTTAACATATGATAATTTCATTGCAAAGCATTATGCATACATGACTCAGGTAATCAAGGACAAAGAACCAACTAGTTATGAAGAAGCTAAGGATTGCAAGGAATGGCAAGAGGCAATGAAGGAAGAGCTCAAAGCACTTGATGAGAACCATACTTGGAGCTTGGTACCAGCTCAAGAAGGCATGAAGGTGATAGGTAATAAGTGGGTTTACAAAATTAAAAGAAATTCAGATGGTTCCATTGCTAGGTACAAAGCAAGGTTGGTGGCGAAAGCCTTCTCCCAAAGCTACGGGATAGATTATGATGAAACTTTCAGCCCCGTAGCCAAGATGCCAACAATTATGACTTTGATTGCAGTGGCCACATCAAGGAAATGGAGCTTATATCAGTTGGATGTGAAGAATGCCTTCCTCAATGGAGAGCTTGAAGAAGTAGTCTACATGAGCCAACCTCAAGGATTTGCTAGTATGAGGTACCCAAATCATGTTTGCAAGCTAAGGAAAGCACTATATGGACTAAAGCAAGCCCCAAGGGCCTGGAATCAGAGGTTAGTGGATTATTTATCAAGTTGTGGATACAAAGAAAGTGTTGCAGATCCATCACTTTACATGAAAAAGCAAGGAGACAAGACGGTATATATATGCATCTATGTGGACGATTTGATCATCACAGGAAGTGATATTGCAGGTATTAAAGATATCAAATCAAAGCTAGGAAAGGAGTTCAAGATATCTGATCTTGGAACACTAAAATACTTCTTGGGAATAGAGGTAATCTATGCACACAATGGCATCTTCTTGATTCAAAGAAAATACTTGTTGGATGTGTTATACAGGTTTGGTACGAGTGGTTGTAAGCCACTTTCTCAGCCCATGGAGCCCAATACAAAGTTGGTTGCAGGTCAAGGAGAGGCTATACAAGATATTACACTATATAGAAGCATAATTGGTTCATTAATTTATGCTACATTCACTAGACCTGATCTTGCATATGTAGTAGGTGTTCTCTCTCAATTTTTGCATACACCTACTCATGATCATCTTATGGCGGCAAGAAAGGTGCTTCGTTACATCAAGCACACCATCAACCAAGGTCTATTTTACTCATATGATGCTGATCTAAGTGTCAAAGCATATAGTGATGCTGATTGGGCAGGTAGCAAGGATGATCAAAGGAGTACATCGGGTTATGTTTTCATGATAGGTACAAAAGTGATCTCTTGGAGCTCTAAGAAGCAACCCACTGTTGCTCTGTCATCCACAGAGGCTGAGTACAGAGGTTTAGCATTGGCTACATGTGAGCTATTATGGCTTAAGAAGCTACTTAAGGACTTGGAAGTGGAAGTGCAGGAGTTTCCTCTTTATGGAGACAAAATTTCAAGCATCTATCTAGCTAACAATCCCATGTTTCATGCAAGGAGCAAGCACATAGAGGTTCATTACCACTTCGTTAGAGAAAAGGTGATGGCAAAAGAGCTAGATATAAGGTATGTGAACACTAAAATGCAGGTTGCAGACATGATGACAAAGTTTCTTGAAGGTACAAAGCTTGGAGGATTCAAGGAAGCTATCAACATAAGAGACATAGGCTGAAGCAACAAAGGAAAAGACTTGAGCTTGAGGGGGAGTGTTGAAAGTTTTTCAAGCTCAAGAGTGTGGGAACATGCCCCAAATTGAACCTTCCACATCATCCACAATCAAAGGAGGCTGATTTCCACGAGTTGGAGGCATCAAATCATGCCCATAATGGAAAGAATTTGATTAGAGAAGATTTAGCTCACCTCTTGATGTGATTGGACCTCACTTTTGACATGTATATGCTTTTGATTGGTTAAAGAGGTTAGTATGAGGTCTTTAAAACCTCTAATGAGTTGTATTATGACTTAGAGTCGTGGAAATACGTGCCCAAGCTGCCCCCTTGCTTAAGCACACCCCCTACTAGCTGTTCTCTGCATATTTTGCAGAAATTTCACTTTTACACACTCTATCTATCTAGATGTTTTTGGCAGACCCCCCGGTCTTGTAATTGTTGTTTCTCCTTCATCCGGAATCCATTTGCAATGATTTTTGTCTTGTTGGAAAGCTTATAAGTTCTACGTTGTCTGGTATAAGTCTCAGGTTCAGTGCCTGCACATGTGCAGAGAAATGTCCAGAACAGTGTCTATCCAGTTAGCTCATACTCTGTGAAGAGATCAAGTTATCTGTTTTGTTGCAGCTAGTTGAGGCATCATCCAGTATCCAAATGGAGTGATTTTACTCTCATTTGAAAGCTCTTAAAGTCAGTTTATGCTTGCAAAATTTCATTTTCAGTCTCTGCATATACTCAGAGAAACGCAGAAAATACAGAACCTATGTCTGAAAAATTTCAGGATCCTAGGAGGGTTCATTTGCTTTTGTTGTGCACATAGGAGTGTTTATCCTCCAAAACAAATGTGGCATTGTCATAACCTGAAGCTCATTATAGAGGCCTAACAAATGCAACACAAGAGGCAATGTGGTTAAAGCTACTCTACTCAAATTTGGGGATACATGCATACACTCCAATGATCTTTGGAGATAATACTACCTCACTTCATTTGGCTGCTAAACCTATATATCATGCAAGGACTAAGCACATTGAAGTGCATTATCATTATGTGAGAGAGAAGTTACTTAGAAAGAACATAAAATTGTCCTGTGTATCAACCAACTTGCAATGTGCAGATATGCTAACTAAATCCTTGGATGTAACTAAATTGAACAAGCCCAAGACAAGTATTGGATTGCAGGAGATTAAAGAGAATTGAAGCTCAAGCATATTAGGCTTGAGGGGGAGTTGTTGGTGCAATGACTCCAAGCCTAAATGCTTGATAATTCATCCTAAGGCTCATATGTGAATTCATGTAGTAGCACATGAATGATCTCTTGTAAAAGAGTGATTTTTTTTTACTCCTTATAAAAGTGCATATATGGAATCACTTCGATCACGCATTCTTAGGAGAATGTTTCCATGAATTATTTAGTGAGGACTTATGGAAAATCAAGTCCTAAAACTTTGGAACACTTTTAGGTAAAGAATTGAATTCAAATTTGAATCTTGGCTCCAACAAAAGGCTATAAAAGAAGACTAGCTAGTCACGCAGATAAAAGCTAGATATAGTAGAGATTTCAGAGGGATTTCATATTGATGTTGAGCTCACACTGTAGCTCTTTCATTTTCCTCACATTGTGCAATCATTCATTGCCAATGTCAATGTAATTTATGTGCATTAATACATACAGTTTTCTCATATCTCATATCTTCTACTTTGTCATGTATCACTCATAACAATGAACTTCACTGATCCATTTCTCAGTGTGTACTTGATTCTTATTAGTGATTTAAGTTGGTATAGGTTCTTTAGACTCGCTAGTTTCTTGCTAAAAAGTTTCATACTTATTTCCTCAGCCAATCTCGAGTTATGTGCAAAATATTACCCTCTAGTTTGCATACTATAATTCATCAAAAATGTTGGGATGCATCTCTAAATTTCTAAGCATCATTCTCTGAGCATGGTCTATCATTTCAAGTGAAATAACTTGCAAACGTTAGCTACCCAAGGTAATTAGATATGCCCAAAAAGGATTTTGTTCAAGCGTTAGTAGAGAAGGAGTATTATTCATTTCTTTGAACACATGTAGTGAGCAAAATAACACGTTTTTGGTTCACAATGAAACTCCAACTTATCTATTTTGATCCAATAATTTGAGGATCATGTTCAAAAGTACCTAGGTGATTATTTGTGCTTCTTAGAAATCTCAAGAGGTCTACTTTGTAGTCCTCAACTCAGTTTTGGCTGGTGTGAAGCAAGAATTGATAGACCAATCTCATCTCTGGAAGGTATCCACCATCTCCTCCAACATTTCAATCTTACCATTAGCTTCTAGGTTATAGGTAGTGATGAAAGAAAATTGAATTCCATTTCAATCAAAGAATTCTTTTGCGTCCCTAGGATTTAACTTACCTCAAGCTCTAAATATGTTTCCCACATATCCAAGTTCTAAAATCACTTCTTCAAGAAGAAATCTGCATATAGTATAAGTATTTTTTGAAAAACGGGTTTGACATTTCCCATGGTTTATCAAGTCTTTGCTAGATAATACAATATATCTCATCTTATCAATGCCTTTGGGCATAGTTATAAGGTAAACTACCCAAACATAATGAATAGAAGAAAGATAAGTTAGAATGAATGCATTTGAGAAGTGGCACACATTATCACAAAGTCTCAAAAATTCACATAATGTCTAGACCACTCAATGCCTAACTCAGGAATGAATTTGCCAAGTGGCACACATTCTCAAAAAGTCTCAAACATTCACATAAATTCTTGGCCACTAGTAGGTTCTCCTAATATTTTCATGCATTGCTACAAATCTCTTATGACATGCCCATAATTTCTTATGCATTTCTCTCATAAATTTGCTTTGAAGAATTTTCTTTCCTAGACTATGTTATGTATGCTTTACCTTTAGTGTGCCACCAAGTAAATTCATCCATCAAGAAGAAGTTATAAAATGTTTTCTTGATGGTCTTAAATTTATTTATGGACCATCCTTAAGAAGGTCTCAAAGTACTGAGATAATTTCCAATATCTTTCCATTCACCATCATATTTAGCATCCTAGAAATGCTCATAAGCAAATACTTTTGGATCATATTTCAATTTTTTCTTCTCTTTTAGAATGGTTTGCACCACTCTTGACACTCACGTGCACACTCTTACAGATACACACATGTGCACATATACTAACACACACGTAGATAAGTTCACTCGTAACATACACGTTTTTTAACTTAATTTATTTAAGTTCCTTGGCAGAAATAAAGCATCTCACAATGTAAAAGAACTACCATTAGTAGTAGTTAGAATGATCTTACCAACTCCCATAATAGGATAAGAGGAGTTGTTGGCACATGTAACAGTATTCTCTGTAGGGGCAGGCTCGAGTGAAGAGAAGAAACTACGTTGCAAGGTAATATGTTTGGTCGCCCCACTATCAAAGCACCAAACATCTAAGTCTACTGCAAACATGCACTGCTCATGCAAAGATTGGTCAAAATTGCAAATAGTGGTAGAAGCCCACTCTTCATCCTGGACAAGATTAGCAAACTCTGTTTTTGGTGTAGAGGCCTCTGCAACAACCGTTCTAAATCTCTTTCTTCTTTGTCTCTTTGGCAGCTAGTTTTGGAGAGCTCTTAATGACATGATTATTTGCTTTACACTATTTGCAAAACAATTTCTGCTTTTCTGATTTCTTCTCATCTTTTTCTTCCTTCTTTGAATGTGTAGCATTTGTAGATTTTTTCTTACTAGTAGAAGAGCTCCATTTACCTTTGCCCTTGTCACTAGCCAAGAAAGCTTCATCTGCAACACGCATAATAGACCTGTTCTACCTAGACTCATCTTCCTACAACAAAACAGAAACTAACTCTTCAAATGTTAAGGGATTTGGATTGCCTTTCATCATCAAACGAATAGTAGAAGCAAAACTCTGATATGAGTCAAGAAGACCATTCAGAACAGTCTACACAAGTGAACTATTAGGAAGGACTTCATCTACAAAAATCAGTTGTTTCTTCAAATCCTTGATCTTTGTCAGAAAATTGTCCATAGAATCATGTTCATTCATGTGCTCACTCTCCAACTCTTTTCGGAGTTAAGTGACATGAGCCTCATTCCTAGCCCAGTACAATGTGTTAAGTGTATCCCAAGCATCCTTAAATGTTCTACAAGAGCGAAGGTGAGGAATAATGGAACTTTTGACAGACAAAGCTATCAATGCATGTGCCTGAGTATTTGTGCCATCCCAACGAATTTTCTCTACAATAGGTACAACAAAAACAAGAACACGAATAGGAATCTGCAAAATATCACCACATTCGACACCATCTCCATTAGCTTGAGTACTTGTATTTGTAGTACCTATATTCGTAGGTCTAATAGGAGTCTTTCAACACCCTGCACAATATTCCATAGTCCTTTTGTGACCAATACATGACACGTCATATAAGCTCACAATGGTTAATTCATACCATCCAACTTATCCTCAACAACCAACATACAAAATACATCACTACTTTCAACCATGGCCACTGACGAAAATACCCTGATGTATAAAAATGACTGTATCTAAAAATGTTTAATAGAACTACCCTGACAAGTTCTACTAAACCTATAACAGGCTTTGAGATGCTTATACTAACAAACTGAATCTGGTATATATCTTTGGCATAAAAAGACGAAATAGCCTGCACAAGCACTATGATAGTGCATTTGGAGGTGTCGACAATGCCCTAGATGAAGCGGCAACCTACTCTGATACCAATTGTTGGAGTTAGACATCTACAAAATCACGTGAACAACACAAGGAAGGAAGAAGAAGAATCTTGGAGCACAACATACAATATTGAATGTAATACCAAGTGAAGGTACAAATATGAGTTACCCATTAAGGTTATAGGCATATATATAAACCGAGAGAAAAACCTATAAAACAAGGAAAAACATGGCCC
The DNA here is from genome assembly GCA_020310875.1 of Ceratopteris richardii. Classification (NCBI taxonomy): domain Eukaryota; kingdom Viridiplantae; phylum Streptophyta; class Polypodiopsida; order Polypodiales; family Pteridaceae; genus Ceratopteris; species Ceratopteris richardii. The sequence continues at coordinate 8,045,528 of CM035435.1, read as the reverse complement.
CGACAACCATAACTGTGCTCATATACATCACTACCAAAATAAATCATCAATAATTGATGTTGATCATCAGAAACTAATGATTTTAACGAAGACACTATAGTTGTTCAAAAGATTAGCATGATGGATTTTATTAATGCAAGGATTTGATTATACCATAATACATAAGCAAGGAAAGAAGCATGCCAATATGAATTATCTAAGTCAACTAGATTTATGTGGTTCAATGCAAACCCTAAGGACTTTCCAAGTTCTACACTCGTTTTCCATGGAGTTGGAAGAACCTACATATCTTGGCATGATTATATGTTGTATTATTAATATAAATGTTTACTTCATTCAAAAATTCCAAATGATAAGAAAAAGAGTTTAGCATTACAAAATAGTAGATTTATAGTCATCACAAATAGATTATACGAACAATGGATTGACCAAGAGAAGTAAAGAAGGCAGCAAAAGACCTTGAGCAATTATTTAATGGCTTAAGATGTTGGTGAATTTAAAAGACTATTTTGAAAACCAAATTAGAGAATAATTGTGAAGTACATCGATGTCTTTGAGTTTTCTTCCATTCACCTAGAAGGTAGAAATCTTGCATTTTGTCAATGTCACATCAATCTGAAAAAGGATGTGGAACTAATCAAATGAAGAAGATATCAAACCAATCCAAATTGCAAATAACGTGAAATAGGCATTGAATAAATTGTTGGCAGTAGACATTACTTATCGTATAGATATAACATCGTATATCTCAACAATATTGTTGTTTGTACAAAAAATGAAAAAACTAATTATGTGTCCATTATTGAAACTTGAATTCTACTATAGACACAGGTCCCTTTCCATTGACTTAGTGTGAAATAGTTTTTGGTGCAGAACAATCCCAAATCTATGCTTATGAAGATCATAGAAGTCAATAATGCAACAATGACCTCTTTGATCTTCAATATGCAGTCATTGATGTTGTTGCTAGGGGTTTTCCTCAAGTTCTTAAGTTCATTCTTCAACTGAATCTTCCTAAATTTAGTTGAAGTAGAGTAGAGTCTCTCTAAAGTTTCTCATCCTTTCATGGAGGTTTCCAAGTGTTGTATATGCCCAATCATGGCATTGCTAATGTGTTGTGAAAGTATGAAGATGCCTCTCTTATCCCTTTCATTCCACTATGTGAATTTCCTTGCTTGGTCAGGAGTTGGATTCTCTCCTAATCTACATCTTGCATCTATACCACCAATGAGACCCCAAAATCCTTTTCCCATGAGAAATGAAGATATCCTAAACTTCCATGGATGATAATTATTCTTATCCAAGTTCTAGGTTTGAGTGTTGTATTCTTACATGGTGAAATGAAAAATAATAGCAACTTTACCTCCTGCTCTCAACATGTATCAATCAAAAGAGGCTTATGTCCTCCTTCTTCACTATTAGGATCCCCTTTGCGTGGTGTGTTCCTTTGAGCTTTTTAAGTACTTGAATGGAGACAAAGAGAAGGTTTCTTGTAGACAAATGACAAGAAGAATGAAGATAGTCATGAATAAAGAGTTTGGGATATGAATGTGCATATATTTACTTTAAAGGATCCTCATTAGTGTACCATAACTAGAACTAAGTTAGGAAATAAATAATACAATTGAATAACAATGTATTAGTGATGCTCAATTTATGAACTCATGCCTATAATAGTCAATCAAGACATTAGAAGAAGAGAGAGTCCATTGCCATAGATCTCTTTGATACAGAGGAAATGAAAAATAATAGCAACTTTACCTCCTGCTCTCAACATGTATCAATCAAAAGAGGCTTATGTCCTCCTTCTTCACTATTAGGATCCCCTTTGCGTGGTGTGTTCCTTTGAGCTTTTTAAGTACTTGAATGGAGACAAAGAGAAGGTTTCTTGTAGACAAATGACAAGAAGAATGAAGATAGTCATGAATAAAGAGTTTGGGATATGAATGTGCATATATTTACTTTAAAAGATCCTCATTTGTGTACCATAATTAGAACTAAGTTAGGAAATAAATAATACAATTGAATAACAATGTATTAGTGATGCTCAATTTATGAACTCATGCCTATATAAGTCAATCAAGACATTAGAAGAAGAGAGAGTCCATTGTCATAGTGAAAATATATGTATCGAGGGAAGTCAGTAGTTTTAGAGCTTAGTCCAATAAAATTGATCGTAAATCAGTGTATCATCATATAAGAATGAGACAAAATGACATTTATAAGAGTGCCTTTAGAACTCAGACTGGTCACTTTGATTTCATGGTAATGCCTTTTGGACTCACCAATGCACCTGCTACATTTGGAGACATGATGAATAACATTTTTCTTGAATACCAAGCTTTTTCTTTGATGATATACTTGTCTATAGTGAGAATGACAATGACCATGAGAATCATTTAGCAACAGTCTTTAATTTTTTATGCAAAAACAAACTTTATGTCAATCTTGGAAAGAGTTATTTCTTCCAAAAGGAATTAGAGTATTTAGGCCATATTTTCTCTATTCAAGGTGTTCATGTAAATCCAAAAAAAAAAGTAATTGAAGAATGGCATGTACCTCAATCTGTGAATGATGTATGCTCTTTTCTTGGATTAGCTAGTTATTGTAAAAGGCTTTTCTTATTTAGCACTCCCACTCACATTATTATTGAAGAAAAAAATAAAATTTGCATGGGGATTAGCACAACAACAATCATTTGAAAAACTCAACCATGCACTTTCTCATGCACCTGTTTTGAAATTACCTGATTTTGCACAAGCTTTTCATGTAGTTACAAATGTTAGTTGTTTATGTATAACTGCTATATTAATGCAAAATGACCATCCTATTGCATTTGAAAGTAGGAAAGTTAAACCTTCAAAAGAAGAGTTATAGTACATATGATAAGTAACTTTTCGCTGTTGTGAATGCTTTAAAAATTTGGAAACATTATCTTATGGGTTATGAAGTCATAATCAAAATAGACCAACAAGCTATTAATCATTTATTAAATCAACCATTGATTTCTGACAGACACATTAAATGGGCTTCCTTCATACAAAATTTTCAGACTATGATTCAAGATCAACCTGGGAAAGCTAACATTGTAGTTGATACCCTTGTTCGTTTTCCATCCCCACAAAAAAATGTTGTTTCTATTAATAATATTTGTGCTATTCATATTCATTCATTTCATGACATGATTCCTAGTTATGCATCTGATTTGTATTTTTCACAAACATGAAATGCATTCAATAATTCTACAACATTTAGTGAGGATCATTACACTTTTCATAATGGATTCTTGTATTTCAAACACAATTTATGCATCACAAAAGTTTTTAATGAGTTTGTTATGAACAAGATGCATGAACCACCATATATGGGTCATAGGGGCATACAAAGTACTATTTCTACATGTAAAGAATTCTTCTTTTGGCCAAATATGGAAAAGGATATTACGCAATATGTTTCCCATTGCATTGTGTGTCAACGTGCAAAAAGGCATCATGGTAAAGCATTTGGATTATTAATGCCACTTCCCATACCTAATGGACCATCGAAACAAATTTCTATGGATTTTATTATTGGTCTTTGCTCAACTTCATACTCATAATGATATGATTTGGACAATTATTGATAGGTTTAGTAAACAAGCATATTTCATTCCTTGTAAAAAGAATCTTTCTACACCTCAAGTTGTTAAGTTATTTATTAGATCTATTTTTCCACATCATGGGATTCCAAAAGTTATTTTATCAGATCGAGATGTTTGTTTTTGTAATCACTTTTGGGTTGCATTATTTCAAAATTTAGGTTCTAAAATAGACTTTAGTTTTGCATTTCATCTTGAAAGTAATGGGCAAAGTGAAGCTACGAATAGTACTATTTTAGATATATTACATTGTTGTTCTTTAGATAATCCAAGTAATTGGGATGAGGAACTTCCTTTACTACAGTTTTCATATATTAACACAATACATACCACTACTGAACATGCACCGTATGAAATTGTGTATGGTAAGAAGCTTCCCACTCCCATTCTATCACTCAAACTAACATACCGATGGCTGATTCTTTTGCACAAGATCATATTTCCATACTTCATGATGTTCATGAGCACATTAAAAAGAGTCAAGAAAAATACATGTGTTATGTTAATAAGAAACGAGTAGCTAAATAATTTAATGAAAATGATTCTTTATGGTTACAAATAATTAAAGGACGTCTGAAAAATATTTCACAACATCCTAGGGTCAAACTTGCACCATGTTATTATGAACCTTTTCGTATTATTTAGAAAATTAATTAGAATGCTTTTAGATTAGATATACCTGCTCATTAGAATATACATAACTCTTTTCATGTCAGTTTATTGGAGCAATTTAAAGGAACATTACCACTCACTCCTATTTTAGATGATCTTCCTTTACTTGAAGAGGATGCAAAAATTTTAGTTCTTGAGAAAATACTTGATTATGATGTCACTAATACATGCACAGGTAATCAATATCATAGATATTTGGTCAAATATAAAAAACATTCACTTCAAGAATCTCAATGGATTCATAAGACATCACTAACTCCATATTATGATCATTTGATTTTTGCTTATCATTCACAATCACATTAAATTCTAGTTTTCTAGTTCCATGCATGTGTTTTTACATGGAACATGCTTATGATTGTTCAATGATGGGACATGTGATTGGCTATCCATTTCTATTTTATTCTTATCAACTGAGGTCAATTGCTTGTCAATTGGGAGGCATGTTATACTTTATGAAATATTGGAATCTTAAATGGATTTTAATGCCTTGAGGTTTTTAATGCGTTTTGTGTATTGATTTAGCAGGTGAAGATCCATGAGGGTGTGAACGCACATAGACTTATTCAAACATTTTTGGAGATATTTAGAAGAATATTTAGAAGATAGTTATTTTTCGAAGATAGTATTTTTTAGTCATTTTTATAAAAAAAATAGATCGATTTACAAAGCGATGTTTTGTAAAAATAGAAAATTACAAATTTTGTAACTCAGTCTTTTCCAAACCCAACTCTGAAGCCAGCACTTCAAGTCAACTGAGAAGATCTCAAAGACTTATTGACAAGAGATAGTGAGAACAAAGTCATTATGTCAATTAAGCCTTGATGCATCAGATTCAACAAATCCTAGAACCTTCTAACTACAAACAATCTCAAGGACAACCTGAGTGGGAAGAAGCTATGCAAGTGGTAATGGATGCAATAGAAAAGAACAAGACTTGGACTCTTGTCCCTAAACCCACAAATCATCAAGTTATAGGAGTCAAGTGGCTCTACAAAATCAAGTACAAATCAGATGGAACATTAGGTAAATACAAAGCAAGGTTGGTAGCTAAAGGATACAAGCAACAACATGACATTCATTATGAAGAAACCTTTGCTCCCACTGCAAGATTCACAACCATAAGAATCATCTTAGCACTAAGTTCTCACTTTTAGTGGCCCATTTACCAGCTTGATGTCAAAAGTGCATTCCTCAATGGAGATCTTTTGAAGAAGTATAGGTTGAAAAACCTGAAGGATTCAAGATCAAAGGAAAGGAGGACCAAGTATACAAACTTCACAAAGCACTTTATGGACTCAAGCAAGCTCCTAGGGCCTAGGATTCACAAGTTCTTCAAAGATAAAGGATTTCAAAGAAGCAATTTTGATGCAAAATTATATATCTATAAGAACAATTCCTTAGTGGCCATCATCATCCTCTATGTAGATGACTTGATCTTGAAAGGCTGAGATGAAGAATGCATCAAATTCATCATCACACAACTTCACCTTGAGTACTCTATGATAGATCTTGACCTACTTCACTACTTCTTAGGTATGGAAGTTTGGCAAACCAAAGAAGGCATATTCCTATCATAGAAGAAATACTACTCTGATCTTCTTTTCAAATATAACATGGACCTATGTTGCTCAGTATCAACACCACTTGATCTAAACATCAAGCTCACACTAGAGGATTCGTCATCACTTGTGGATGTGCATACTTATCGATAGCTTGTTGGCTCATTACTCTACCTTGCCAACACTAGACCAGATATTGCTTATGTAATTGGTATACTCAGTTAGTTTGCACGTCAGCCTTGTTAGACTCATTGGGATGTTGCTCATACTCTTTCTTTTGTGAGTACACTCTTCTTTTCATTTTGCTTCCGCGCATGTACTCTCTTCAGTTTCATTAGACTAATAAAGAGAAAGAGATTCCCATTACCTGAGGACATAGAAATAGGAGAGGCATCTAAAGGCACTCACATTATGAATGAAGCAATTGCATTGTGTGATACCTTTGATGAGGAAGTTGATGAGATTGGGATATGTCAAGAAAATAGAAACTCTTTAGGACCAATCAGACCTGATGATGATACAAGAAAAGTTGATAGTGACTATAATAAGAACTTTTGGGCAATAGGGATACCAAAGGTAAATGTGAAGTTAGGAAATGATGGAGATTCATATTAAGCTCTCGCCTTGATTGATTCAGGGTCATAGATAAATATGATATCCAAGAATTTGTTTGACAAGTTTAGATGGCCCATAGATAATGACAATAGATGGAGGTTGAGGACTGTGGATAATGGCTCTAGAGCTTTGCTAGGAGCATGTGCCTTTGTACCTATGAAAATTGGGGGCATTTCTAAGGAATTCCAATTCTTTTTCTAGGAAAACTATTCATACAAGGCTATTCTTGGGCAGCCATTCATAGCTAAAATGAGAATGGAGACAAAAGCAATGGATGAAGGATCTACATATGCAAGAATTTGATCAACATCCAGATTGAACTCCTTACAAGTCATGAATGTTTTCCCGAATCATGCAAGAAATAGGAAGATTCAAACAAAACACCCCATTAACTCTCATGATCGTGTGTGCAATGATTGTGCACTAGTAAGAGAGTATGGGGCTTATTATGTTCAAAATTTTTGCTAAGATCCACTATTGAGTGAGACAATAATGGGAAGTGGTTCGATTCTTACATGATTCTGTACATATGTTTCAAAGTTTTTCTGTTTATTCTTTTGCATTCAAGTTGCTCTATTCATAAGAAGAAAATGTTTTAAATAAATTTAGAAAAATATATGAAAAACACTACAAAAATTTTGGTTGAGTGTTACCTGATGAGAAGATTGAAAATGTAATTGAGTTGGAAAGTAGTTTGACAGTTCTAGAGGAACTTGAGCAGGCACTTCAAAGAAATAAAAAATTTGAAATCATCATGCTCAGTTCTATTAAAAGAATAGAATTTGATTACTGATTTTTTGCAAGAACATGAAGTGAATGTGAATACAAAGTACATCACAGCTAAAAAGAAAGTAAAACCCATAACCCAACCATTGCCAAATGATAGTCATGAAAAGTATTTGAGAGTGTCTGATGACCCTATATTGAGAAGTTGAGAGTGTCTGATGACCCAATATTGAGAAGAAGAGAGCTTATAGGGTATCACTTTACTTAGGAGACTACTAATTCGATAAAGTTTGGAGAGAGATCATTTCTTAGAGAAAACGAGAAAGACAAGCTCATAGAAATAATCAAGATACATGAGAAAGCATTCGCTCTTTTACCACATGAGATAGCTTGTGTAGATGTGAAAAATGTTCCACCCATGATCATCTTTATCATGCCATATATAGCATGAAATATTTCACCTATTCCAATCCCAAAGGCTCACTTACTCGAGTTGAAGAGGTTGTTAAAGTAAAAGATATCCATGCAAATATATGGAACCATCTTCAATGCCATACTCAAATATGTGGTTCACGGTACCAAAGAAGAACGGGAAACTTCATTTCATCCAAGATTTGCAACCTGTAAATAAAGTCACAATTAGAAATGTAAGGACATCACCTATTATTGATGATCTTATAGAAGTATTTGTTGGGCATTCCATCTACTCCATTGGTGATTTGTATTCAGGGTATGACTAGTTTCAATTGGCTAATGAGAGTAGAGACACCATGACCATGAAGACTCCACTGGGCTTTGTACGCATGTGTACTTTTTTACCATGAGTGTCCATGTGAAAGGTCAAATGGTCATCGGACACTTTTGTATATAATCTTTAATAAAACATATAGTGGCCTGGTCAGCCATAGACTATGAGTTCGATCACATTTGTAAGACCTAAGAAGTCTATGTTCATGCTCCCTATGTACTGTGTTTTTCTACATATTCTGCATCCTCTATGTGGAGTACCATGTGCGATGCATGGAGCTAGGTTTTCTACTCTAGGGATACTATCATGGAGCTCTCGATAAGGAGAGCACACAATGGTGCATCGTTGTCGAAATACTTCATTGGTGTTAGAGCATTTCAATGAAAAAGCTTTGTTCCTTTTGTGCGAGCGAAGTGAGCACCTGCCCACCCACCCAAGGCTTACGACTAAGGCAGTGATAAAGGCATAGACCTTGGCATAACTTGTCATGCGATTCATCAAACTCACCATTGGCACCATTAGCTGCATGCAAGGGAGCACCTCAACGACTCAAGTGGCTAAGTGTATGAGAAACCATTATGACAGAACGGGAGAACCTTACGATCCATAGCTGAATTCAAACAAGTTCTACGGGCTGAACAAGTGGAGGATTTCTTTGTGCAGTATGAGTCCTTTGGACTCACCCTCACAGGAACAGCCTTGACGTGGTTCCAGCCATTAGCTCCCAATCAATTTGGTGATATTGAGCCATTCTTTTAGGAATTCATAGGGGAATTCACTAAGAGAGGGATTAAACACAACTCTTCTTCTTTAATCCATAGCTTCAAACAGAACCCAAATGAGACTCTGGAAACAGCTGCTCGAAGATTCAATCAATATGTTGATATATGCCCAATAGAAAAAAGACCCACGCAGCAAAAAATGATATCATTATTCTTGGATGGATTGAAAAATGGGACTCTCAGAACTTTGGTCTATGTGAAGAGGCTACAAACATTGAGTGAATGCCTTCAAGAGTGTATTGACCTAGAAGAAAACTAGTTGATGATCTCAAAAGCACACCCAACCCTATGAAATCAGAAGATACTAGAAGCACAATAACATCCAACTCTAGTAACGTAGAAGAGTTAGCAGAGCTGGTAGCCAAGAAGTTAGGAGTCCATGGACAGTGGAACTACCAGCATTCACCAATGAGAGTACCCATGTTGAGACGATGCAGTTTATGTGGAGGAGATCACCCCACTCACATGTATGGAAGAGGAGGAACGGGCTTGCCTCAAGCTTACCCTTACAATAGGCAGCCACATCAAGGAACCACCCTGTATTGTCATATAGAACAAAACTCTTTCTAATGAATATATCTCACGATTGAGAAATCCAAATGCAACAAACCTTTGGGAGTATATAGTAGTAAATTTACCAACTTAAATCATTGAAAATGATGGATCATGCATAGAGAAACCATCTCTGCAATCAGACTAAAAAACTGAGAAGATGACACTAACAATACACTCACATAGACATGAAGATATGGTCACAAATGGTCATGAATTCAAATGCATATTGAACCATCTTAAACCTTAGATTCCATGTTTGTTTCCTATATCTCATATTTGATTAAGATTTTGGAGAAACTAATGCTTCCATTGCCTCCGAAATGTGCCAAAATCCCAAGATGGATTGTCTATTTGCTGAATTCTGACAACCAGAGGACTTCTTTCCAATTGATGACATCATTGATGACATCATCAAGTCGTAACCACCTTTGAAAACCTATATAAGGAGGGGTTAGCCACATTCATTCTCAGTCTTGTGGATACCACTCTTGGGAGCTCAAGGAGTCGACTCTCCAAGTTCCAGTTCTTATTCTTGTCTTGTTCCTTTTTCTAGTCGTGTCTACTCTTGTATCCTGGACATCTAGTCTTGTCCTCTTGTAGTCTCATAGTACAAAATCTTGTTGGGTTATTTCTTGTATCAGTTCATCTCCTAGAAGGGACTTCTTGTAATCTAGAAATCTTGTTTCATACTTATGATCCCTGATTGTGGGATCTCCTGTATCATCTTTAGTCAAGTTATTCATACCTATCGGTCCCGTGTTGTGGGACGTATTGTATCAGTCACATATTCTTGTATTATTTTCCCTTCGTGGGTGTTCTTGTAATCAGAAGTGTATTTCCAAAATCTTATCTATTATAGTTAGAGAGCACAATCTAGTGCTCCCCTGAAATTTTGGCAAGACTACTTTCATCAAGACCAGGCACCATGGATTCCCTATGCAAGGAGATTCAATCTACCATAAAAGACTTGATCGAACATGTCCAAGAGATGAAAAGATTGCTACGACAAGATGATCGATCAATTTCAAGCTATTCTTTGAATATCAAGATGTTGTTTTGTGGAACTACATATCAAGAAGACTACATGATCAATCAGTTTCAAAGTGGCCTCAATCCTAAATTCAAATACCTCTTGCTATCCATGCCTCAAGCAAATACCTTGGAGGATGTTATCAATCACGCAGTCGAATGTGAGAATCAATTATTCAAAGAAAGCCAAGTCCAAGAGCTAGAAGTGTTGAATAATCAAGACACTATTCCTCAAAAATTTGAATCAAGAACTTTTGAAGAATAAAAAGTCATTATGAATGATATGCAGCATACAAATTATGAAGATAACAAGAAGATAAAGGACAATGAAGTTTTCATGTTCAATCAAGGTGTGCTTACTCAAGGCACTCCATCAAAGATCTTGGAAACACTACAATGCACCACTAAAAGCTCAAACGACCTATCTTGTGATGAAGCTAAGGAAGCTCAAGGGAGACCCAGTTCTTCACCACCTTTCAAGATTAAGGATCATGAAGAATTCGAGGTCGTGCATGTATTACATTCAAGGATCTCTAGAGGAAGATTGGAATGCCTTATTCATTGGAAAACATATGACATCAATGATCATACTTGGGAGCTTATAGAAAATCTTCAGAGAGCATAAATCGAGGTTTGTGAATTCCATAAGAAGAATCCAATGAAATCCAAGCTAGAGAACATGGCCGCTCCTCGTGGAACTCATCGCTTGAGGGGGAGGTGATATCATGGACACAAAGAAAACCATCTTAAACATTAGATTCCATGTGTGTTTCCTATATCTCATATTTTGTTAAGATTTTGGAGAAACTAATGCTTCCATTGCATCTAGAATGTGCCAAAATCCCAAGATCGACTATGTATTTGCTGAATTCTGACACCCGAAGATCTTCTTTCTAGTTGATGAAATCATTGATGACATCATCAAGTTGTAACCGCACTTGAAAACCTATATAAGGAGGGGTTGGCCACATTCATTCTCAGTCTTGTCGATACTTGTCTTGGGAGCTCAAGCAGTCATGACCGCCAAGTAAGTACTCTCCAAGTTCCAGTTCTTGTTCTTGTCTTGTTCTTTTTTCCAGTCTTGTCTAGTCTTGTATCCTAGACATCTATTCTTGTCCTCTTGTAGTCTCGTAGTACAAAATCTCGTTGGGTTATTTCTTGTATCTAGTTCATCTCCTAGAAGGGAGTTCTTGTAATCTAGATATCTTGTTTCATACTTATGATCCCAGATTGTGGGATCTCCTCTATCATCTTTAGTCAAGTTATTCATACCTATTGGTCCCGACTTGTGGGACGTATTCTATCAGTCATGTATTCTTGTATTGTTTTCCCTTCATTTGTAATCAGAAGTGTATTTCCAAAATCTTGTCTACTATAGTTAGAGAGCACAATCTACTGCTCCCCTGACACATGCATTCTTTTAGAAACCATAGGCATACTAATTTGAGACACTTATGTGAATGTTACCACACACACTTATTTACTATTTAGTATTTGATATTCGTAACTCACACTTACTATTTTTATTTATTTTTAATAAGGTGTTAAATTCACATGGATTATTCATTAAATCATATATTATATATATATATATATATTATTTATATTTATTAACCTAAATTATTTTATATTAAATTAAATAATTTGATAATTAGCTATATCTTTTAATTTTATATATTGGCCATTCATAGATATTAAGTCAAATATATCCATATATATTATATTAATTATCAATCACATGTTAAGATATGTTAAACAAATAGGACCATATATTAAGTCACACACATTTATATATACATAGTCACATACAAATGCAATCACACATGCATAGCCATATATGAGAAACATGCATATATATAGAGGTGCTTCTTTAACACACATACATATAGGTAGTTATCTATAGATTCAAAAACACGTATATTCTTAGTCACAAACATACAAACATGCAGACACAGATAGTCAAGAACATATAGAAACATAGATACAATTCAATTTTACCCATGCATCTAATATCAATGCACATGTATATATGTGGGCACATGTTCAATTATACCAGGTACACACCTACATAAGTGTTGAGATATCAAGCTCAACATGTGATGATCCAGGATGACACGTACCAGTTTTTCATTTCTCTGACATGTATAGTGGTCACGCCGGTATATGTCAGGGATACTTCATTGAGCTTTATTAGATTTATCTATCGAGAGTGATGGCACGTTTGTTTCTTGCCAGCTCACTCATTCGCGGACATTAGGTTTTTCCTTATGTACTGGTCTTTATATATTGCACTAGTTGTATTCTTATTTTTAGGTCATTCTTGTACATTCCTTTTATGTAATAGAAGAAGAAGAAGAAGTTCATTCTTCCTTGCTTCAATCTATGTGTGTGCTTCTCCTTGAGAGTGAGAGTGTGTGTGTGAGCTCTCTTCCTTATCTCCTTTCTCGTGACATGGTAGCAGAGCCAACGTGGCTGTAGAGAGCTCGTGGAGAAGGCGACGGTGAAGACTACGCGGCAAGGCGTGGAGAAAACGCGATTTCACAAACGGCCTCCATTTGCTACGAAAATTGCCGTGACGGTAGAAGACCTCAAAATATTTTCGAGTGTTATCCCTTTAGGGTCACTCGTTTCTATCAGATCGAAGTTTCGGAGCCATCTCAACCTCCGTTTCGAGCCTGCAAGGTGGGGCCCACAGAAAAACCAGGTCAATTTTAGAAACTGTAACTTGCGTTGTGTTCGGCGACACTCATATATTCCAGATTCACAATTTCAAGCGATTCCGTGTACTGTTGATACACGAAAACTGTGTTTTTCTGAGATCGAACTGTCACGTCATAGTGCAACAGTGTTCAAGTAGAAGTGCTGCTTGTAGTGTGTTGCGGTGTTGTGAATTGTTGCAGAAATGGAAAACGCAGATGGAATGAGTCAGCTTATGAGCGATAAGCTGGACAAGAACAACTTCCATGCTTGGAGATTCAGAATGAAGAATTTCCTGATGGGAAAAGGCTATTGGAAGTACATCGAAGGAGAGAATGAAAATGCTCCGCAGTTACCAGAAAGGAATCGGACTGCAGAACAGTTAAGAGCATATGAGGAATGGAATCCAAGAGCACGAAAGGTAATGTATTGGCTATCTGTTAGCATACAGGATAGCATGATTGGACACATACAAGATGCCAAGACTCCAAAAGAGGCTTGGAACAGTTTGGTCACTTTGTACGAGACCAATACAAAGGCACGGAAATTGCAACTCAAGAACGAGCTGCATACATTGGAGAAAAAGAGCATGTTGGTAAGTGACTACACTCTAAAAATCAAAAGCATATGTGAGTCACTTGCATCTATTGGCGTGAATGTTGATGATGATGATAAGGTGGAAGTGTGCCTTCATGGTTTAGGAGCTGCATATAAGCATTTCAAAACTTCTATACAGACCAAGGAAAATATTTCGAATTTTGTTGATTTGGTCTCTATGCTAATCATTGAAGAAAAGAATCTTGGTGAGGATTCAAACTCCCAAGGAAAGCCCAGTTCTGAGCAGGTATTCTACTCTAGCAGAGGAAGAGGCAGAGGTAGAGGTTTTGGAAGTGGAAGAGGAAGCAGTAACCAAGACCAAGGTCAACAACAGAATCATGCAGGAGGAAGAGGACAGTTTCGAGGCAGGGGGAGCCAAAGAGGTCGCAGAAATTTCCAAAGAAATGATTCAGGTAATGATAGTAAAGGATGCTAGAATTGTGGTAAACCTGGACACTTTGAACGTGATCGCAGGTTAAAGAATCAAAATAACAGAAGGCAGCAAAACAACTATGCATCCACAAGTGCAGATGATTCTGAGAAGCTGTTTATGGTTCAACATCACATGATGAATACGATGTCTGCTGGTGTTTCAAAATCGAATGATAATTTCTGGTATGTTGATTCAGGTGCTTCAAATCACATGACCAGTCATGCAGAATGGTTAAGTAGTTTGCAGAAAAAGCCAGTTCCTAGATATGTTGAAACAGGTGATGACACATCGCATCCTATTGAGCATACAAGAAACATAGCATTGTCTATGGAGGACGGAAAGGTAAAACATCTCGCTGATGTGCTGCATGTTCCAAATATAACGAAGAATCTGGTTTCTGTTGGACAAATGGTTGACCAGGGATTACAAGTCAGGTTCAATGCTGATGGATTATATGTAGAAGAGTACAAGCAGGATGGACGATTGGTTGCCAAAGGAAACAAAGTGGGTAGGATGTTCACCTTAAATGTGAAGATTCCTGAAATGAATGCAGCCATGTTTGCGAAAGGTGCAGGAGTTATTGCAGATATAGAGATGGCACAAACGGATTGGACATGCAAACTTGCAAAGGCTGAAACTGACGCAGTCAAAGGAGATTGTCCATGGACTACCAAATTTCAAAGTTGCAGAAATGCAAAAGGTATGTGCAGCATGTCAATTTGGTAAACAATCAAGAGCATCATTTCCACATGACAAGCATGTTAGTGAGAATGTACTAGAAGTAGTACATACAGATGTTTGGGGTCCAGCAAAGACCACATCTATGGGCGGTTGCAGGTTTTATGTTACTTTCATTGATGACCATACACGCAAAGTATGGGTATATTTCATGAAAGAGAAGAGCGAGGTGTTTACTCACTTCCAGAATTTTAAAGTTATGGTGGAAAAGCAGACAGGGAAGTACATTCAAACATTAAGATCTGATGGAGGAGGTGAATACATGTCAAATGAGTTCAGCAGATTTCTAAAAAATCATGGAATTCGGCGTCAGTTTTCATGCAGGTACACACCACAACAGAATGGTGTTGCTGAACGCAAAAATAGACATATTGCAGAAATAGCAAGAGCCTTGATGGCTGAGAAGAATATGCCTCATTGTTATTGGGCAGAAGCTGTGCATAATGTTGTATACATCATGAACAGAACTCCGACTGCTTCTGTACATCAAGTTACACCTAAAGAGAACTTTACAGGTAAAAAGCCAAACTTATCACATCTGAAAGTTTTTTGCTGTATTGCATATGTACATGTTCTAGATGAGTTGAGGACGAAGCTTGATCCGAAAGCAGAAAAATGTGTCTTCATTGGATATTCCCTTGAGCAAAAGGGGTACAAATGTTATAACCCACTCACACGACAGGTGAAGGTGAGCAGAGATGTAGTATTTGATGAAATGTCAAGCTTCTATGCAGATGCCAAAGAAGGACTGAATCTTGAACCAAATGACAAAGAAAATGCTGAAAAATCTAGTGCAGAATCTCAAGTTTTGAGTGGACCGGATGCATCACCAAGCAATAGTTCCAACTCAAATCCATGGAGTGGAAGATTGCGTGGAAATTTCACTCCAGCAAATTCATCAAATACATTCAAGAAAGGTAAAGAAAAGCTTTCTGCTGGTAGTAAAACAGGTGCAGGTTTTGAAGATGTTGATGGAGATTCAAGCGGTTCAGAAAAGAGTCTTGATGAGGAACTTGGATTGCCCTCTGTGAAGACTCCAGGAGTAAGAAGGGCACATGCAGATGATACAAGAAGAAGTGACCCAGGACCAAGAAGATCTGGGAGGATGCGTAATTCAGTGCAACGATTGACATATGATAGTTACATGGCTCGCCATTGTGCCTACATGACAAAGGTAATACAAGATGCTGAACCTTCTTGTTTTGAAGAAGCAATTCGTAATGCAGATTGGGAAAAAGCTATGGATGAGGAGATGGCTGCACTTTATGGAAATGATACATGGAAGCTGGTTCCATTTCCGCAAGGAAAGAAATCCATAGGCTGCAAATGGGTTTACAAGGTAACGCATAATGCTGATGGTAGCATAAGCAGGTATAAAGCACGATTGGTAGCTAAAGGTTATGCACAGACATATGGCATTGATTATGAGGAAACATTCAGCCCTGTAGCTAAAATGTCTACTGTCAGAACACTTGTTGCATTAGCTACAGCAAAAGGATGGACTTTGCATCAGATGGATGTGAAGAATGCTTTCCTACATGGTGAGTTAAAGGAAGAAGTATATATGGACCAGCCACAAGGATATGAAGATTCAAAGCATCCAGAATATGTTTGCAGGTTGCAAAAGGCTTTGTATGGGCTGAAGCAGGCTCCGCGTGCATGGCATGCAAGGATTGCTGATTACTTAACCAGCATTGGGTTTTCTATGTGTGATGCAGATCACTCACTATATGCAAGGAAGGCTGATGATGGCATCACTATTGTGGCTATTTATGTTGATGATCTGATTGTAGGTGGTGATAATGAAGAAAGCATCAAAGAGGTAAAGAAACTTCTTATGCAGGAATTTGACATGAAAGATCTTGGTGTGTTGCGCTATTTCTTGGGCATTGAGTTTATACATACAGAAACAGGTATATGGATATCGCAAAGGCAATATGCCTTGAATATGCTGCAAAAGTATGGTATGGCTGATTGTAAGCCAATTTCTATGCCTTTAGATCAGAATTTGAAATTGGATACTACATCATGTGAAGCATTGGAAAATGCTACGATGTACGCCTTGAGTGACACTTCTGACGATAAAGATGATGAGATTGCAAAGTGCCAAGCAAATAGGAATTCATTAGGTCCAATTACACCTGAAGAAGAGATGAGGAGATCAGAAAGTGAGCATACCAAGACTTTTTGGGCAAGAGGGACACCTGTAATGAAGGTGAAATCAAGAAGTGATGAAGATTCATGTTTTGCTTTGGCCTTGATTGACTCGGGGTCACAGATAAATGTAATGTCAAAGAAGTTGTATGATCAGTTCAGATGGCCTATAGACAAAGATCATGGATGGAGGATGAGGACTATTGATAACAGCTTCGGGGTTTTGCTTGGAGCATGTGCCTTCGTACCTATGACAATAGGAGGGATTTGTGAGGAATTCTACTTCTTCGTCCAAGATCATTGTTCATACAAGGCTATCCTAGGGCAGCCTTTCATAGCTGAAGTGAAAATGGAAAAAAAGACAATGGAAGATGGATCTGCCTATACATGAATCTGTTCAAAATCTAGTCTTCATTCCTTACAAGTAATGAGAGTGTGTCCAAATCATTCAAGAAACAAGAAGAATTTAAGAAAGAAACCCATTAACTTCATGACCATGATGATTGTATCCCTTAGGAGAGTATGGGACATGTGCTGATCAACATTTTTATTAGGATCCACTATTGAGCGAGACAGTAGTGGGAATTGGTTTGATGTCTCATAGGAATTCGTAAATAGTTTTTTGAGTTTCTCTGTTTATTCATCTATATTTAAGTTGCTTTGTTTACAAAGAGAAAATGTTTCAAATACATTTAGAAAAATTCATGAAAGATACTATAAAGTTTTAGGAATCATGTTTCTTGGGGAGAAGATAGAGAATGTAGTCTAGTTGGAAAGAAGTTCGAGTACTCTCGAAGAGCTTGGGCAGGCACTTAAAAGGAATGAAAAATGAGAAATGGATATACTCAGTTCTATCCAAGAGTACAAAATGATTGATGATTTTGTGAGAGATCATAAAGTGAATGTGAACACGACGTATAAGACTGTTGACAAGAAAGTGAAACCCATCACCCAACCTTTTCCAGATGATAGTTACGAAAAGTATCTGAGTGTGTTTGATGATCCTATGCTAAGATGACAAGAGCTTATAGGGCATCATTTTATTGATGACTCATTTGAAGAAATAAATTTTGGAGAAAGATCATTGCTAAGAGAAGAAGAGAAGAAGAGAAGAAAAGTTCATAGAAGTCATAAAGAAACACGAGAAAGCATTTTCACTTTTTCCACATGAGATAGGTTGTGCAGATCCAAAACAAGTACCACCCATGATCATCTTTACAATGCCACATATACCATGGAATATTCGACCTTTACCAGTCCCAAAGGCTCACTTACCTGAGCTCATGAGACCGTTAAAGGAAAAGATATCCATGCACATATTGGAATTGTCCTCGGTCCCATATTTGAATAGGTGGTTCAGAGTGCCAAAGAAGAATAGGAAACTATGTTTCATTCAAGATCTGCAGCTTGTAAACAAAGTCACGATCAAAAATGTAGGGACAGGACCTATAGTTGATGAGTTTGCAGAAGCATTCATTAGGCCTTCCATCTACTCTATAGGCAATTTGTATTCAAGGTATGACTAGTTTTAGTTGGCTATTGAGAACAGAGACATCACAACAATGAAGACTCCACTGGGCCTCGTACACATGTACTTTACTACAGGAAGCGACGAATTTTGTGGCTCACATGATGAATGCCACGAATCTGGCCCTATGAGACTTTATACCTTATATGAATATGCCTTTTATCGATGATATTCTGATAAAGGGATGTGAGGAAAGAGTGAAAGATGAGAGTTTAAATGCTTCTAGGTGCAGGAAGTTTGTTAGCAACCATGTCTCTGACTGTGAGAAAATCTTTGAGAAATTTGAAGAGGTAGGGCTAACACTTTCTCTAGATAAATCTATTTTTGGTGTTGACGAAGTCCTCATTGTAGGACATCTGTGTGGACATTATGGCCTATAGAAAGTTGAGGCCATTAGCAGGATCTTTGAGGTGTGTCGCAATGTCAGTGAGGTGAGGAGGTTCTTAGGAGCCTGTGTATTCTACATGATCTGGATCCCTCACTTCACTCATGTTGAGAACCCTTTATATGATCTTCTAAGAATGAAAAAGAAGTTTGTTTAGACAGAGAAACAATCGAGAGTGATGCATAAACTGAAGCAGCTCTTAATTGAAGCCCCGATACTGAAGCATGTCGATTATTCAAGTCAGAGGCCTATCATTTTGATTGTTGATACCAGTCCTATTGGTATAGGTTGGGTCATCGGACAAGATGATGATGAGGGGCAGAGATATGGAGTTCACTTTGGTGCAAAGATTTTTCATGACACTCAAAGAAAATATCCGATAAAGAGAGAGCTATGGGAGCTAGTGTCTGCTTTAAAGACCAATAAAGAGTATTTCATTGGAGCAAATGTGGTAACAGATATTTCTATGCTTAGGTGGATTTCGTATGTAAAGTTTATGAATCCCACTTTTTTTCACATAGCTGGGAAGTTAAACACAGTGTTTGATATGCTTTCAAGAGCCAAATTTGATGATAATTTGGATGATGATAATGAGATAGAAAGAAAAACACACATGATGAGATGTGATCCACTAGTTTATGTGTACGGGCGATTCCATGAGAATGAGTATGATGGTGAGTGGAGAGACATAGGAAATTATCTGAGTACATTGAAACCCTCCCCAAGCTGGTCCACAAATAACAATAGATCCATCAAGAAAAAGTATTATAACTTTTTCTTGAAGGATGGAATTATTTGGCAACCTGTTAAAGGTAAGGTAAAGATTCCACAAAGGGTATTGAGTTCGAGGAGTCTTCAGAGCAAGGTGATGGCAGAGATGCATGAGACCTTATGGGTAGGTCACAAAGATTTTTATGCTACATATGAAAAGATTAGGGAAGCCTACTAGTGGCCAAGGATATATGTGAGTGTGGGAGACACTTGTGCCACATGCCAGGTGCATTCATCAATCAGTCTTAGACTCAAGACATGACTAGTAGGAGATGGTTGAACCACACCCTAAGAGGGAGGATTAGGAAGTAATCCTCAACCATGGCTTTTGGGGCAAGTGGTTAGCCCATCATACTCCTAGCTGGTAGGTCATGAGTTTAAATCCCACAATTAGTATCAGAGCTTAGGAAGTAGGTGTGGGCAAAGAAGGCACACGTGTCGGTTTCAAAGGTGAGACCATCCAAGATTAGAGTGTATCTCCCAATCCGTAGGTCGGATTTAGATGTGTAAGATACCGTTGGAAAGCTCTCGGAAGAACCTTTCTGATGGAAACATCTAGATTGAGGATCCAAGGTACTTAGCATGGGTGAGAACCAGGTTCAAGATACTGAGGTTGAGAACAAGGGGCTCAAGAGACCAAGGTTGGGAACAAGGCAACTCCATAGGCAAGTGGCCAAGAAGCCGAAAGGCAAGGTTCTAGAGACCAAGGTTGAGAGCAAAGGTTCAAGAGACCAAGGTTGAGAAACAAGATGGTTCAAGAGACTGTGCAAGGTTGAGAACATCAATTCAAGGGGAGATCAAGGATTGATCATTGAGGACAATGATCTCTAGAAGGGGAAGAGAGTGTTAGACTCAAGATATGACTAGCAGGAGATGGTTGAACCACACCCTAAGAGGGAGGATTAGGAAGTAATCCTCAACCATGGCTTTTGGGGCAAGTGGTTAGCCCTTCATACTCCTAGCTGGTGATTCATGAGTTCAAATCCCACAATCAGGTAGAGAGACCCATTACATCCGACTTACCCTGCTTGTATCCATTACAAGTAGGTGGTCGTCGTTGTAACCATGCCCAAAGTGATAGATAGAGGTATATTGTACTTGCTAGAGAGGACTTGACCAACCATGTGGAAGGGCGAGCTCTCCGTACCAAGATGACTTATAATTATGCAAATTCCTTTTAGAATAATCCATCTCGAGATTTGATTATGTTGAGAAAGTGGTTGCGGACAGGAGAGAGTTGGATGCAAGAGAGGCAAAAGAGTTCTTTGATCATCATGGAATTTGTTTTTCTCTCACTATTGCCTATAATCTTGAGGCAAATGGAAAGATTGAGAGGTGTCACCCTTCCATCGTGAAGGCAATCATTAAGGCCTACAATGATGACACAAAGCAGTGGCCTAGATTTCTTCGATTTGTGTTATGGGCAGATAGGATGATGTAAACTCAGTCCATAAGGTTCATGCCTGCTAAACTAATGTACTATCAAAAGCCAGACTTCCCCATCTAGAATCAGATATTGATGTGGTTGACGCTCCCATGGAATGATGGCATGATAAGAGAAGAACTTTTATCATTGACGATCAAGAAATTAGAGCAAGGAAATGAGGAATTGAAAGATGCAGTCCAGAGAATAAAGGAGTCTAGGTTTAAAAACAAGATTTATTTTGACAAAACGCATTAGCTTAAACCACATAGGATTGAGGTAGACGACTAGGTATTTGTGTACGGCAGTACATTCGACACTCAATATGACACTAGGAAGAAATTGACTAAATGATGGTTTGGGCCATATGTGGTGACATCAATGTTTGTAAATGGAATATATGTGCTTCGTAAACTTGACAGTACTCCTTTGAGGTCTTTGATTGTAGGAAAGAGGATAAAGTTGTTCAAGAAAAGAAATGATGCATATTATGAGATTGAGCAAGCACTATTGGAGGATGCTAATGATACTGATGCTACTGCTGATGAAGAACAATAAATTAGGAAATTGAAGAAAAGCTGGATGTTGAACAATGTTGAAGATGAACCAAAATGATCAAATCAAATGTTTCCAATTCAAATTTTGTTTTCTTTGAAAAGAACATATGCATTGCATTTCTTTTGTGTGTTAGATATCTATACAAGTTTAAGAAAATCAAGTAGGATCAAGATAGCAAACATCTATTATGGTGTTGTGTGAAGCATGAAGGACTAGAAATGATCTGAATAGAACCAGTTAGTGGACTAGAGACTTTTTCGGAATGTGATGGGATACTTAAAACTGAATGTGTATATATGTTGATAGATTTGAACGCTTAGTGAGTGGGATTCTTTCGATCCTACTATTTATTTCTTGCAAGATCCTTGTTGGCATTAGACATGTGCAAAAGCACACGAATAGCACAAGGAAGGAGAAGAAGCTTGGAGCACAACACACAATACTGAATGTATTACCACTAGAATGTACAAAGATAAGTAACCCATTAGGGTTATAGGAGTATATACAAGCCGAGGGAAAAAAACCTCCTAAATAGGGAAAAAAGCCCCGGTAGTCCTAATGTGTTCACACACATCACTACCTAAATATATCAACAAATCCCCCCCTGGAAGTGATTTAGTCAACAAGGAGCTAGCACTCATGTATAAGGAAGTGTCAAGCTATGTGGAATCAATCCACAAAAGGAAGTAAACCCAAAGTTTCACGAAAAGCTTTAAACTTCTCCCTAGGCAGAGCCTTTGTGAAAAGGTCTGCAATGTTCTCTTGCATGGGCACATATGCCAAGCTGAGAAACTCTCCCTAACATAATCATAATGCACCTCACTGTGCTTATTGTGAGCATGGAACATAGGGTTTCTCGCAACTACCAATGCACCCTGACTGTCAATGAAGATGGTGGTAGCAAGAGACTAACCAACACCCAAATCAGCCATAACATGTCCTAGCCACACACACTCAACAATCACTATGAAAGCTTCCCTATACTCAGCCTCACAACTGGAAGTGGCCACAATAGGCTACTTCTTGCTCAGCCAAGGTATGCATGAGCTACCAAGCATGAAGCAAAAACGCCATTGGATGCATGAGTGTCATAGCAACCAGCCTAGGCAGAGTCACAAACAGCATGTAAATTTGGCGGTAGTGATCCCCCCTTGGGATAAAAAAATCCAAGTAGTGGAGTATCACTCAAGTAGCTAAAGATGTGCTTAACTGCCTACCAATGCTTAACACCTGGGCAATGCATAAACCTGCTCATATGTGAGATAGCAAACTTAATATCTAGCCGAGTAATGCATAAGTAATTCAAGCATCCAATAGCCTGTTGATAGAGAACAACATCAAATGCATCTCCAGCATCTTGAAGACTCAATCATACACCTATCTCCATAGGAGTGGTGAAAGCTTTACAGTCTTCAAGGCCAAAATGCTACAATAATGTGTCAATATATTTCATTTGACACAAATCCATTCCAACATCAACATGCATAAACTGAATGCCCAAATAATGATGCAAATGTCCTAAATTAGACATATCAAATGAGGCATGCAAATCATTCTTAAAATCAACAATATGCTTGTCATGAGGACCACTCAGCAGCATGTCATCAATATACACAAAAATGATCAGAAACACATCATTGGCACATTTAACATATAAGGTGCTTTCAGTTGGAATGTTCTCAAAACCATGTGCAATCAAATAGGCATGTATCTTTTCATACCAAGCACATGGTGCTTGCTTTAAACCATATAATGCCTTCTTTAACCTACACACCTCATTTTCATGCCCTTTCTGCACAAAGACACGGGACTGAAAACATATACTTCATCATGCAAGTCACCATTCAAAAATGCTCTTTTGATGTCCAACTAATGTACATTCCAACCATGGTGAGCCTTAGGTGGAGAGATGCTATGAACAGTAGTCATTTGACATGTGGGTGCAAAGGTTTCATCAAAATCCATGCCTCTTTCCTATGCATAATCCTTTGCAACAAGCCTAGCCTTATACCTATCAATTGTTTCACTAGGCTTACGCTTTAGCTTGTATACACACTTAGTGCCAATGGCCTTCTTTCCAAGAGGCAAGTCACATAAAGACCAGGTACCATTTTTCATAATAGCATCATATTCAAATTGCATTGTAGCCATCCAATATTTAGAAGTTTGTGCTTCATTACACAAAATAGGCTCAGCCTTATCACAGAGACTAGAGGCAGCCATAGCATAGAAATCTGATGCAAAAGAGTCACTATGAGAGCCTGAATGAGTATAGTATGATAGAGATGCATCTAATTTTCTCTCACACAAAGGCTACACCAGCAATTTTGGCATTTTTTTCTGCCTCCTCAAATATCAGCTCTCTCATCAACAAGTGCATCATGTAAATCTGCATCAGAAATAGAATGATCTACATCATCACACGAAACTTATAAAGGTTGAGAAATTTCCCCATTTGGACTAGCACTAGACTGTCCACATGTAAAAAGAGGTAGCAAAGTATCATACATGTCCTTGGAGCTAATAGATGTCTCCTTCCTAGATGAACATAAAGGTTGAATAGCATCTTCCACAAAAACAACATCACGGCTAACTAAAATGTGTTTAATCTATGGATGATACAGACGATAGCCTTTGCTTTCAGAACTGTACCAAAAATACATTTTATTGCTTTATCATCCAATTTCCTGTGATGTTGTTCAGGCACTACCGCATATGCGAGATAACCACAAACAAATGATGAGCAACAGATGGCTTGTGACCATGCCAAGCCTCATATGGTGTGATAGACTACAATGCTTTAGTGGGACACCTGTTAAGAACATATGGTGCACACATGATAGCCTCAAGCGAGAAACTATGTGTTCAAGCATGACTCTTGACCATACACCTCGCCATCTCCATGAGTGACCTGTTCTTTTGTTCAGCAACTCCATTCTATTGAGGTGTATATGGCACTGTACACTGATGTTTTATCCCACGTTTAGCCAAAAATGCATTAAAGTTAGAAGACATATATTCCTCCCCTCGATTAGAATGAAGGGTGCCCATTTTACATGCTGACAAATTTCAACCAAAAATAGAAACTATTTGAAGCACATAAACACTTTGGACTTTGCCTTCAATGGATATATCCATGCATGCTTGGAAAAATCATCGATGAAGGTCATGAAGTAAAGATAATTTCCAAAAGAGGGTGTGTGCATAGGACCATAGACATCACTGTGAACAAGCTGCAATTTTTTAGTAGCTCGAACTGAACCATCTTTTGGAAAGAAGAATGTTGCATTTTGCCCAAAATACAGCCTTCACAAACATGTTTACCAGGTGCCTCAAGTTTGGGCAAAGAGGACATCATTTTAGATTTTTGTAGGTGTCAACAACTACCAGGATTCAAATGACCAAAGTGTGCATGCCAAAGCTTTGCCTCTCACATAGCCTAAGAATCATGTACAGCACATGCTGAATCATTCATAGATTTTTCATAGTCTATGAGCTTATACAGCCCATGACATAAAATGCTAGAAGTAGCAATCATGTGGCCATTTGACAGATCATGAATTGTATATCTGTGATCAACAAATTTCACAACCAAGCCAATCTTGGCTAATGTAGAAACTGATAATAGATTTTTCTTGATCCCTGGCACAAATAAAGCATCTGACAAAGTGAAAGAACTACCATCAACAATAGTCAAAATGATTTTACCAACTCCCATGATAGGATAAGAGGAGTTATTGGCACATGTGACAATATTCCATGTAGTGGCAAGCTTGAGTGAAGTGAAGAAACTGCACTACGAGGTAATATGTTTGGTTGCCCTACTATCAAAGTACCAAACATCTGAGTCTACCACAGACATACACTGTTCAGGAGAAGATGGATCAAAATTCCAAACACTAGTAAACGCCCATTCTTCATTCTTCACAAGATTAGCGAACTCTATTTTTGGTGTAGAGGCCTCTGCATTTTGGTGTAGAGGCCTCTGCAACAACCATTCCAGCCTCTTTTTTCTTTGTCACTTTTGCAACTAGTTTGGATATTTCTTTATGACATGATCATTTCCTTTATAGTACTTACAAAAGAATTTATGCTTTTTGTTTCTTCTCATCTTTGTCTTCCTTCTTCAAATGTGCAGCATTTGTAGATTTTTGCTTACTAGTAGATGAGCTCCATTTACCTTTGCCCTTCTGACTAGCCAGGAAAGCTTGATTTGCAACATCCATAATGGACCTGTTTTGCCTAGAACGATCTTCCTACAACAAAATAGAGACTAACTCCTCAAATGACAAGGCATTTGGATTACCTTTCATCATCAAATGAAGAGTAGAAGCAAACCTCTAATATGAATCAAGAAGACCATTCAGAACTTCTGCACAAGTGAGCTATCTGGTATAACTTCATTAGCAGAAATCATTTGTTCCTTCAAGTCTTTGATCTTTGTTAGAAAATTGTCCATAGAATCACCTCCATTCATATGCTCACTCTCCAACTAGTTTTTGAGGTAAGCAACAGGAGCCTCATTCCTAGCCTGATACAATGTGGTAAGTGTATTCCAAGCATCCTTAGTTATTTTACAAGAGCAAATGTGAGGAATAATGGCACGTTTGACAAACAAGGCTATCAATGCATGTGCCTAAGCATCTCTACCATCCCAACGAATTTGCTCTATAGTAGGTGTAGCAGAAACTACAGCACGAAGAGGAATCTAAAGTATATCAGTATCTTCAACACCATCTACATCAACTTCAATACCTGTATTTGCAGGTGTAATAGGACATTTTTCAACACCCTGCATGATGTTCCATAGTCCCTTTGAAAGCAATACATATTGCATCATATAAGCCCACAATGGGTAATTGGTATCATCCAACTTATCCTCAACAACCAACATACGGAATACATCACTGCTTTTAGCCATGGCCACTAACTAAAATACCCTAATGCAAAAAAATGACTGTTTCTGAAAAAGTTGAACAGAACTACCCTAACAAGTTCTACTAGACCTGTAGCAAACTTTGAGACCCTTATACTGATGAACCAAAACCTATATATATCTTTGGCACAAAAAGACAAATAGCGTACACAAGCACTATGATAGTGCATTCAGAGGCCGAAACGAGCTCAGATAGCGATTTCAACACCACATAGAGAAGTTGTTATGATCTCCTAATCACCCTAAGTATGCTCACTAGATTTCATGCGATTCTGCGACTATGACCCTAGGGGTGTGGACGATGCCCTAAATGAAGCAAAAACCTGCTCTGATACCAATTGTTGGAGTTAGACATCTACAAAAGCACGCGAACAACACAAGGAAGGAGAAGAAGCTTGGAGCACAACACACAATACTAAATGTATTACCACTAGAATGTACAAAGATAAGTAATCTGTTAGGGCTATAGGCATATATACAAGCCAGGAAAAAAAACCTCCTAAAGAGGGAAAAAAGTACCCCGGCAATCTTAGTGTGTTGACAGACATCACTACATAAATATATCAACAATCCTACCTCGAGATAGATCATGATTCAAGAAAACCTTCATACTCATGCCAGCAATATATGTGTGTGCATGTGTTGTTAGTGTGCTGCGATGGGCTAGTAGGCATGTGGAACAACTTGGTCGAGTGACCAAGGCCACGATCTAATGCTAGTTTTTTCATAGGCCTGACCTATATGTTGCCATACACCTGCATGGGTCGGTAGGTGGGCAGAATCACTCTAGCTGGGTGGTCAGAGCCATGAGCTGACGTCGATTTCATGTAGGACTGGAGTTTTGTGTGTCATGCACTATGTCCAATCAGTAGACAGGTGGGGTAGACTTGGCGGGGCAGATAAGTCCATGAGTCATACCCGATTTTGGCACAAGCTGACTTGTGAAAATAAAAATAAAAAGAAAAGTGTTGAGCTGAGATGAAGTGAAAAAGAAAAGAAAATAAAAATAAAAAAGTAAAGGAAAAAAAAAGATATGATGGAATGTTGGATAGTAGGAGATAAATAGGCGAATCCGGGCATATTTCTACAAACTGAGTTAGTAGAGCTTAGTATATACTAGTACTTAGGATAAGTTGTTGGATCTGAACGAGTTGAACGAATGAAGTCGACGAAGCCTACCATTTTTTCATATGATTTCATGATTGATTGCGGAATCGAAAACATAGTAAGAGGTTTTTGAAGCTTGCATCTATTTTATTTTCTAAAATCTGTACTAATCTTTATAAATTTGCATGGAATACATGAGATCAAGTTTCAATTTTTTAGAAGAAATATATAAAAACTGAAAAAGAGTTTTCAAAAGAATCATGATATGCTTCGGTTGGATTTTTTCGATTGGCCCATTGGGATATTTGTAGGTTTAGTGGGGCTGGATGTCGAGATGAAATCCCTCAGGGAAGTGTACATTAAGAACCTTTTTCAAATTTATTTCAATGATTTTCTAGCTATGATATTGTGTTTTGACTACAGAGAGTTATAAATTTTGCATGTTTTGATTGATTTTTTATCTATGAGATGAGAAGCCATGTCGTTTCTATACATTAGACCTATATATTTGTAAATAGCTCAATAACCTAAGACCCCCAAAAACCCTAAAATTTTTAACCTCAGAAACCTAGCTTGATTCCTTAGAAACCCTTGCAGTTTTTGGAAAACTATATCACTTTCACTTTAGACCCTGGAAAACCTAATTTTACCCCTTGAAACCCTAGTTTTGACCCTTAGAAACCCTAAGATTTTAGCCCATAAGTATAAATAAACTCATTGATTAATGTGCATGACCTTAATTATAGTCAAACCCTAACTTTTCCCAAATAAAAAAAATAGGTTGGACCCTTAGAATTGTCATTTATCCAAAGTTTAACCCTTTAATTTAATTAAATTTGTACATAGGTGTGAAACCAAATAAAAACCTTAGTCAAAAATAAAAAGGCAAAAGGAAAAAGAAATAAAAATAGAAAAATAAAAATTGGAAAAATAAAAAGAGAAAAACCAAAATAGAAACAAAAGGTGGATTTTCAAAAATAGAAAAAGAACATGGAAGAAGATTCTGGAAATAGAAAGAATCAAAATGGACGTTAGAAGATTCTAGAGAGAAGTCCTAGGGGAAACCTATAAATAGATGCCCCATGCTATAGACCATGGTTTTGAGCTTGTCAATTGTGTTGCAGAGGTTGTGAGGCAGATAACTCATCAGGGACATGAAGCATTTCTTGAATCTGCTGCAACCGAGTTTGTCTTCAAAACTTTTGTGACTCCAGAGAAGCTTCGTACCATAAAGATAATCCTTGATTATGGAGATGTTCGCTATGATGCCCTTACAGTTGATTGTGCAAAAAGCATTATCAAACTATTGTTATCCGCATCTTGTATTCTGCAAATCCCAAATTGAACCTGCATGATGTTATCTGTTGACGATCGACTCTGCAGCCTGTGATTCCCATGATAAGAATTGGTCCTCAAAAGGCTTCCAATAGTAGGTAGCACTGAGTGAAAAATGGAGAGAATAGCTGGCAGGTGATTAGGGGCAAAGCAGAATCAATATGCGAGAGAGGAAAGTATGGTGGTGGTAGAACTCACGCACATAGAGATGCTGGCAGAAGGCGAAGGACAGAGGACAGTACAAATGATGAAGAGAGAGAGAGAGAGAGAGAGAGAGAAGGAGGGAGAGGTAGGAGGAGAGTCGACAGGTCTGTGGTGCTGTACAAAACTCGAGAGAGAGGTCAAGAGGGGGGGGGGCGGGGGGGGGAGAGAGAGAGAGAGAGATGGAAGACATCGTGCACAGGCGATGGGAGAAGGTGAAGGACAGAGGCCAGAGCAGACGATGGAGAGAGAGAGAGACAGAGAGAGACAGAGAGAGAAGCGTCAGTCATAGAGCTCCTGCAACAAATATTCACTGTAGAACTTACAAGAGAGAGAGAGAGAAACTCTCTGGATGCTTCGACCAAGAAGTCTATGATGCTCTCAATAAGATTCTTGGTCCATGGCAAAACAAATGCTCAAGATGATGATGCAAAATGATTTATTGAATACTGTATAGGCATGGAGATACCATATTTTGAGGAAAATAAGCGAGCAGAATGGGACAATTCGAAACAGACAGAGAGAGAGAGAGAGAGAAGAGAGAGACAGAAGCTTCAGTCGCAGAGCTCGCACAAAAAATATTCGCTATAGAACTTAAGAGAGAGAGAAGCTCTCTAGATGCTTCGACTGAGAAGTCTATGACGCTCTAAATAAGACTCTTGATCCGTGGCAGAAGAAGGCTCAAGATGATGATACAAAACCCTTTATTGAATATTGTATAGGCATGGAGATACATTATTCCAAGGAAAATAAGCTAACAGAATGGAACAATTCGAAAGAGAGAGAGAGAGAGAAACAAACAAAAATGGTGGTAGAGATTGGATCACACAGATGTTTGAGGAGAGAGAAAGTTTTAGATGGAGCTTCAGCCAAAGAGGTGCATAATGCGGAGAGAGAGAGAGAGGCAACCATGTGGTCATCCGGTGCCGCGTAGTAGTTGAATTATATGGAATGGCTTTAAAACAATGAATCAAAACATAATAGATATATCAAGGGGCTAAAGGAGAAATTTTAAGAGAAAACAAATTTTATCCCTTGCAAATTTTCTCTAGATTTTCTCCAGGGTATATCATATGAAGTAAAGAGGAGTTTTGAAGACCGAAAAGAAGATTTTTTGCCCCGTGGGTCTTCTCTCCAGGTTATTGCATGATTTTGAAGTAAAGAGAAACTGTGCTTGAAGAAAAGCTTTCGGAAGTTTATGAAGACTGAAGACCCGAAGTGAAGTGAAGTTCTTACCACAAAGACCAAAGAGAAGTTTGTGGGTGCCGTTTCACACTCTAGCAGAGAAGACTATTTTGTATTGAGCGATCCTCACTATAGCATAATATTTTGTATTATTGAGAATTTGGTGATACCTATTTGTATATTGATCACAGTTATTGAGCATAGTCATTTATTTGGCACACCGAGTTCAATGCTTTCTATTTTAGCATTGTATTTCCATTTCCTATTCATGACGCATACACCCTACAACTTCATTCCATGCAACTCAGACTTTTTTCCCCTTTCTCTTCTATA
Source organism: Ceratopteris richardii (assembly GCA_020310875.1). Taxonomy (NCBI): domain Eukaryota; kingdom Viridiplantae; phylum Streptophyta; class Polypodiopsida; order Polypodiales; family Pteridaceae; genus Ceratopteris; species Ceratopteris richardii. The sequence continues at coordinate 8,014,821 of CM035435.1, read as the reverse complement.
GGACGAGTGCATTATGGATGATCGACCACCGAACAGGGCGAGCCACCTAGCATGTAGACATCGCTCGTCGGACAAAGACGATGCACCAAGGGGGCCTGATCCAACCCCGCATGGCTCTCTTGCTTGAGCTCCTTATCTTCCCAACAATGGGTCACTTATTTTTGTACGTTCTAGTGGTAATACATTCAGTATTGTGTGTTGTGCTCCAAGCTTCTTCTTCTTCCTTGTGCTATTCACATGCTTCCACATACCTCAAGCTCCAACAATGATGAAAGGTGCGAAGAACTAACTATTAGGACCACCTCGTGAAAAATACAATGTGAGGAGCATGATATGGTATAAAACAACTGAAGTGTTATCTCTTTAGAAGAAGATCAAACTCCTTAGAAGACACAGTGACCTTTTCAAACAACCCAAAAGCTACATTGCTCAACTCTGTCATGCAAACGCGCTACTTTGCCATGCATAAGATGGTACAAAAGCCCGCTGTCCAAGGATGAGTTTTCAAGGTGCTATTGGCCATCTTTGGACGTAAAGAACAGTCCAAAATTTGATGAGACTAAAAGCTAATGTTGATTTGTATAAATACAGGCTAATCTTTTCTTGAACTAAAAGAACACTAGACATGTGTATTTTGGTCACCTAATATTTTATTCGTTTTACTTCAAGCCATTGATGATGTTGTGACTAAAAAAATTTCGCTAATTTTTCCTACATGTATCACAACTTTTCTTTTTCAAATAGAGGTTCAGCCAAAATCTAATCCCCCATCCCCCAAGCTTTAACTTTGAAAATGCAACTCTATAAGTGAATGGGTATAGTACCCTCAGGATCCCATGTATCCCACAAAACACGGTTTAGACAAAGTTACAACATTACAAGTGTTTTATCGTTTGATTCATAGCACTCCATATGATTGTTGCAGTGTAACAAGTCGATTAAATTGGCCTAGTTTGTGATACTTTGAATTCGTAAGAACCTTGAATCTATATCATATGAAGGTATATGTTGGATTTTACTTACGTTTTCTATTGTTATTCACTTGAATAATCCTTGAACGTGCTTATTGTACAAGGTGATGATACGAAGTGTACATCGGTTTTTAATTAGCTTTTGCTTATTGTCTTTTACGATTATTTTGTCGGGTTCTTGTAGTATCTACAAATGAGTACATGAAGGATAATGCATAACAAGTGTGTTACACTTTCATTGGATGTTGAATTCAATTGAAACATAAAGATGTTCAAGTTTGTTTGAAAATATCATTGATTCGGCAGTACATTCATTATTGAGTTATCTTTTGCTCATTTTTTTTTACAATTATACTTCTATTTTATGACATAAAACAATGAATATTCGATTATCATTGATGAATTTTCTTGACATATGTGGTTGAAATTCCTTATATCCTTGCAACCAAATTTTGTCATACAAGCAAATTGAATAAAGGCTTTATTGGTAATGCATTTTCCCCAAGTGTTATCATGACTTTATTCTTCAAATAAGCACAAACAACCTGAGCTTGCTCCAAGCACCCGACGTGTGCCGAAAGATTTGGCACTTGACTTGATCCACCAACCGAGCATCTACACTTCCCGATAACGACATTTGGAGTGACATTCTCAACTTGCATTTGTTCAAAGCCATCCAAAGCATCTTCATTTTGTTCATGTTTCACATACCCTGGAATAAGAGCAGTCCATGTTACCATAATTTTCTTTTGCAATATATCAAAAACCTTGTGTGCCTATGATTGAAGGCCGCACTCGGTGTACATCTCAACCAATGAGCTCCCAACACAAACATCTGTTATTAGAAGATTTCTATGTGCAATATCCACATGCATTTGAATGCCCTTCTGAATAGCCCCAACTTGCAACTGGCCTCAAACTTCTTCCTTTTCGTATGCAATACCTCCACCTACAATAAGCTTTAATCTTCAAACAAAGGTAACGATATTTGGCATAGCTCTTTCAAGCATCCATTTTATCAACCCATTCTAGTGCATCCCTTCCACATAGCGCACATTTGCCTTCTCAAAGTACCTAGAATCAAGCATCTATTCTACACAATAAAAACATGTTAGTGCAACAAAACATCAATAATTATGGTTAACAGTAACCAAGGTCATCAAGTTGACCAACTGACATCAAACTACATGATTGCTAGGGTACATGCCATACATTATGCATAGTAAATTTTGAAACATCAATGAACTACACAACCACATCTCCAATCCCCACAACATCCTACTAATAAGAGTCACCAAGTCTCACAGTACCATTCTTTGTGTGGTGTCACATGGAAAGAAGCACCAGAATCAAGCAACCAGGTATGGGAAAGAGAATCAGCCATAAGAGCCTCAGTTGGCATAGTGCTATCAAGTTTCAACACATCAACATAATCAGAAATAGCATTAATTTCTTCAATCTTCACAATCAAAGTAGATGGTGCAGGTAGCTATTTAACATGCCCATCAACAATCTTTCCTTTACCTTTAGCATTCTTTAATGCATAACAGTCTTTCTTCATGTGTCCTTTCTTATGAAAATAATGGCATTCGATATCCCTCTTCCTTGATTTACTTCTGCCTTATTCCAATGACCATTATTTTCCTTGTTCTTGCTCTCACCACATTGCTGATTCTTTCCTTGTAAGAATCACGAACATTATATGCATCTCCACTCTGAGTTCCAACCATAGGTTTTCTAAGAATCTCCTCCCTCAAGAGTGCTCCATATATGTCATCATAGACTAGTTTACCACCAAGTGCCCTATTGCTAATAGTTGTGCAAAATGTATCCCATAATGATGGCAAGGTGCAGTATAAGAAGACTGCTTTCATTTCATTATGCATATCCATTTTATGAGCCTATAACTAGGAGAATATAGCATCAAACTCATTTAGATGAGCAGCAACACTATTTGTGTCCATGCAAAGTGTTATCGTTAGTGTCCATGTGAAAAGCCAAATGGCCACCGAACACTTCTTTGTATATGTTCTTTAATAAAACATATAGTGGCCTAGTTAGTCACAAACTATAAGTTCGAATGCATTTGTAATACCTAAGAAGTTTGTCTCCGTGCTCCCGGTGTACTGTGTTTTTTGCATATTCTGCAGCCTCTGTGTGAAGTACTGTGTGCTTCCTTAGGAGCTTGATTTTCTACTTCGAGGATATCATCATGGAGCTCTCGAGAAGGAGAGCACACTATGGTGCATCACTATCAAAATACTTCACGGTATCAGAGCAGTTCGGTGCAAAAGCTTTCTTCCTTTTGTGCAAGCGAAGCGAGCACCCCCCCCCCCCCCCAAGGCTTTCTCTAAGGCTTACAACTAAGGTGGCAACCAAGGCATAGACCTTCGCATACCTTGTCATCCGCATCACCAAAGTCACCGTTGTTTGCGTGCAAGGGAGGAGCTCAATGATCAAGGAAGATAGAGGTTCCCGGTACTTCCCAGGAGTTCACCCATCCTAGTAGTATCCCCCCAGAGCTCGCTTAACCGTGGCAATCTCTTGCCACTAAGCTACACTCTTGTCGTGTCTGAAGAAGGGGAAATACTAAGGTTAACATTACCTTGAACATGCTTTTGTCCCTCAAAGCTTCATTCTTTGCTTTCAAAGCCTATTTTTGAAGCATTTTTGGGGTGTTTTTGGAGCCATTTTGGAGTACTTTTGCACATAGTTCTCTTCACACAGGTCCAAGAACATCAAGAAGAGTGTTCTTTGTACTTCTTCAACAATAAATATCAACCTTTGGGACTGTGTTTTCATCCACACTTGTAAAACTATAGGCTTCTCGAAAGTTTTTCAGTTTTGGTGGGAGCAGCCACTGCAAATTTATGCAGGTGTTTTTAGCATAAAACATCATATTTGACAAACACTTGTAGTTTGTTGGATAGTTTTTGGGCTAAGTATTCAGCCTTTTAGTGTCATTTTACTACATATATTGAGCATATACGCACCATGTATGCTTCTGTGGATACCGCTTATGTACGTCCATGTGGTCATTGATATAGCGGTTACGTTTTTTGCATAAATCCTTTTACATTTGATAAAGAGGGTCGTGGTGAGGTTTTTGTGACTAGAAGACACCCGGATATCAGGGTCTCTTCAGTGATGCAAGTGGAAGACTTACCTAGCCTCGCCATAGGAGATGTATGATAGTTGTTCATAGGTGCTCGATAAGCCTAGTTGGCTTCTTTTGGGTAACTGATTATATGCAGTGGAATGATACTAGGTGCGTAGGTTAAAGAAGGCATTATACGGATTAAAGCAAGCACCACGTGCTTGGTATGAGAAGATACATGCCTATCTGATTGCACATGGTTTCGAGAAAAGTCCAACTGAAAGCACCTTATATGTTAAGCATGCTAATGATGTCACGCTTCTGATCATTATTGTCTATGTTGATGACATGTTGCTCACTAGTCCTTTTGAGAAGCATATTGCTGGTTTTAAGGCTAATTTGCATGCCTCATTTGAGATGTCTGATTTGAGGCATTTGCATCACTATTTGGTCATTCAGTTTATGCAAGTTGATGGTGGAATGGCTTTGTGTCAAACGAAATATATTGACATATTATTGGAGTGTTTTGGACTTGAAGACTATAATACTATTGCCACTCCTATGGAGACAGGTTTACAATTGAGTCTTCATGATGCTAGAGATGCATTTGATGTTGTCCTCTATCAGCAGGTTGTTGGATGCCTGATTTACTTATGCATTACTCAGAGAGATATTCAGTTTGTTGTCTCACAGATGAGCAGGTTTATGCATTGCCCAGGTGTCAAGCATTGGTAGGCGATTAAGCGCATCTTTCGCTACTTCAATGGTACTCGGCTACTTGGGTAGTTTTATCCCAAGGGGGGATCACTACAAGAAGATTAGCATGCTTATTCTGACTCAGACTAGGCTGGTTGCTATGACACTCGTGTGTCCACTAGTGGTTTTTGCTTCATGCTTGGTAGCTCACATATATCTTGGTTGCACAAGAAGTAGCCTACTATGGTCACTTCCAGTTGTGAGGCTGAGTATAGGGTAGCTTTCACAGCGACTGTTGAGTGTGTGTGGCTCAGACACCTTATGGCTGATTTGGGTGTTGGTCAGTCTTCTGCCACCACCATCTTCACTGACAGTCAGAGCGCATTGGCAGTTGCGAGGAACCCTATGTTCCATGCTCGCACTAAGCACATTGAGGTGCATTATCATTATGTCACGGAGAGGTTCTCTACTTGGGAGATCAGTTTGGCATATGTGCCCACACAGGAGAACATTGCATACCTTTTCATGAAGGCTCTACCTAGGGAGAAGTTTGAAGCTTTCTACAAAGTTTTGGGCTTACTTCCTTTTGTGGAGTGATTTCCACATAGCTTGGCACTTCCTTATACATGAGTGCCAACTACTTGTTCACCGCATCACTCCCAGGGGGGATTTGTTAATATATTTAGGTAGTGATGTGTGTGAATACTCTAGGACTATCGGGGCACTTTTTTCCCTCTTTAGGAGTTTTTTTTCACCCAGCATGTATATATGCCTATTGCCCTAATGGGCTACTTAAATTTGTACATTCTCTAGTAATACATTCAGTATTGTGTGTTGTGCCCCAAGCTTCTTCTTCTTCCTTGTGTTGTTCGCATGCTTCCATAGAGATCTAACTCCAACAAGACTTGGTGACTCTTACCAGTGTAATGTTGTGGGGATTGGAGATGTGGTTGTGCAGTTCATTGATGGTTCAAAATTTACTATGCATAGTGTATGCCATGTACCTCAGTTATCATGCAGTTTGATGTCACTTGGTCAAATTGATGACCTTGATTACAAAGTGGTCTTCTATGCTCAGTCCTTTTGCATATCAAATGGCAATATGATTATTGCAAAAGGAAGCAAAGTTGGCTCACTTTATCCTTTATTTGTATCACACAGAGAACACTTGTTAGCTATTACCAAACAGCCTATGGCTTGTATTTGGCATGGTCGTTTGGGCCATATATCTCGTAGTGGAATGGAAAATATTTCTCATTTTGGCTACTTACCTATGTTATCTTTCTCCCATTTTTCATTTTCTGAGCATTGTCAATATGGAAAGCAAACCAGAAATGTGCATACAATGCACATTGACTCTTCAATTCAGCCTTCAAATCTCGTTCATACAAATGTGTGTGGTCCTATGCCCACTAGGTCCTTAGGTGGTTCTCTTTACTTTGTCACTTTCATAGATGATGCTACTAGAAAAGTTTGGGCATATCCTATCACATCGAAGGATGAGGTATTCCCTACTTTCAGAAAATGGCTTACTTCAATTGAGACTGAAAAAGGAACTAAGCTTAAGGCTTTACATTCAGATAATGGGGGTGAGTATACATGAATTCAACCTTTTTTTTTAGTCTAGAGGGATTCATAGAGATTTTATAGCTCCATATACCCCAGTACAGAATGGTATAGCTAAGAGGATGAATAGAACTATTTAAGATAGAGTAGTCTCTATGTTGCATCATGCAAACCTCTCACAAGGCTTTTGGGTAGAGGCAATATTGACTATAGTTCATGTGATTAACCTTTCACCTGGTACTGCCAAAGGTCTGAAAGTGGCACAAGAGTTGTGGACAAAGAAGCCACCATATTATGATCATCTTCAAGTTTTTGGGTGTGAAGCATATGTTCCTATACCCAAGAATCTTAGACAAAAGTTGGACCATAAGTCAAAGAAATACATTTTTCTTGGATATGGTCGAGAAGGACAATTTGGATATTGCTTATGGGATCTTGAAACACGATCAGTGATCAAAATTAGTGATGTCATTTTCAATGAGTCTAAGATGCATAAACAACCCATTAAGGAGGTTGAAGTGAGAAGAGTGGTGTTTGAGGATATTAGTCCTCTGGTTAGCATGCATAAAAATGTTGCACATACGGATGTTCAAGAGAATGTCCATTCAGGTCAGTCTACACATGTTCCTATTCAGCAACCATTGAGATGTTCTGCACATGTCTCACATCCACCTAATAGATATATTCTAGGTTTAGATTTTGTTATGCTAACAGATGCCTGTGAGTCTTCTTGCTACAAAGAGGCTATGTAGATAGAGGATCATGTCAAGTGGGAGCGTGCCATGAAGAGTGAGGTAGATTCTATTCACAAGAATGGTACTTGGGATTTAGTACCTTTGCCAAAGGGCAGAAAAGCTTTACCATGTAAATGGGTATATAAGCTGAAATTCACATCAGATAGTGCTTCTCCAAAGTATAAAGCACGACTCGGTGCAAAGGGTTTTAAGCAACAACATGCTGTTGATTTTGAGGAAATCTTCTCTCTAGTGGTCAAGATGACTACCCTATGCATGTTGCTTGGATTCGTTGCAATGGAGGACTTGGAGCTAGTCCAAATGGATTTGAAAACTACTTTCTTGCATGGAGATCTTACAAATGAGATCTATATGGAACAACTAGAGGTTTATGTAGTTCCTGGCAAGGAAAGTCTAATTTGTAAGCTTAAGAAGAGCTTGTATGGACTTAAACAGTCCCCTAGACAATGGTACCAAAATTCTGATGCTTTTATGAAATCTCAAGGCTATCCTCGAAGAAATGAGGAGCATTGTCTCTACACAAAGAGATGTTCAAATGGTACCTTGATATGCTTGATACTTTATGTCGATGGTATGTTGATTGCTGGAAGACCTCTTATGATTTGTCAATTCTCAAAAAGGAGTTGAGTCAGACATTTGATATGAAGGATTTGGGGGATGCCAAACATATTCTTGGCATGTGCATTACTCATGATAAGAGTAAACGACACATATACTTGTCTCAAAGTGAGTACATATCCAAAGTACTTCACCGGTTCAATATGCAGGGTGGAAAGGCATTGAGTACACCTTTACCCACATATGTGAAATAGAGCAAGGATGATTGCCCCAAATCGGATGAGAAAAAGGAATTCATGAACAAAATTCCCTATCAGTTTGCTATTGGTAGTCTCATGTATGCTATGGTAGGTACGAGACCAAACATTGCATTTGTAGTGGGGGTTGTGAGCAGATATATGTCTAATCCTGGCAAGAAACATTGTGAAGCAGTCAAAATGATTTTAAGATATCTAAGCGGCACTAAGGACAAGTGTCTATGCTTAGGTAGAGGGAAAACATCCATTGTTGGTTACATAGATTCTGATTATGCTGGTTGTGTAGACAATCGTAAGTCTACATCAAGGTACATTTTTCCTTTTGCTGGAGGTGTTATCTCTTGGAGATTCCGTCTTCAAGAATGTACAGCTATTTCCACCACAGAAGTAGAGTATGTTGCAGCAAGTGGGGCATGTAAGGAAGCATTGTGGCTTTCTCCTCTTGCTTGTGATATGGGTTTACCTAGCATGTACCTTGCTTGCTAGTGATAGTCAAAGTGCCATTGCTTTCGCTAAGAATCTGGTCTATCATGCAAAGACCAAGCACATTGAGGTGAGGTATCACTTCATTAGAGATTGCTTAGCCACTGAGTGCATTATTCTTGAGAAGGTTCACACTCAAGATAAAGATGTAGATGCTGTGACTAAAGCTCTACCACAGGATAGCTTTCGACAGTGTTGTCACTTGATGGGGGTTACTTGATTCATGAGCTTACAGAGTCACTTGTATGCTGTGTAACATGCCCATCAGGTGGGAGGTATAGTTTGTATACTTACACTCAAGTATTCTTTATCATTCTTTATTTTTTTCCCATAGTTACTTTAGCCACATTGGCCTTTAGTGGGAGATTGCTATCCTTAGTGTCCATGTGAAAGGCCAAATGGCCATCAAACACTTCTTTGTATATGTTCTTTAATAAAACATATAGTGGCCTGGTCAGTCACAGACTATAAGTTCAACTACATTTGTAAGACCTAAGAAGTGTGACTTCATACTCCTGGTGTACTATGTTTTCTGTGTATTTTGCAGCCTCTGTGCGAACTACTCTGTGCGCCTTTAGGAGCTCAGTTTTCTACTCCGAGGATATCATCATGGAGCTCTCGAGAAGAAACGTGTGTTGTGGTGCATCACCATCAAAATACTTCACAAACTTCATATAATTTTCTCATCAGATGCACTTTGTTTGATGTCGTCTCTTTTTCATATGTACTGCATAAGTTCTTCCAAAGCTCCTCTACACTTTCAACAGTCTAATACTATAAAGTAAACATCATCTACCAGATGCAAGCGAATGGTAGACCTGACCATTTCATCTAACTCATCCCAATCATTTTTATCCATGTCAGCATGCTTCTTTGAGATTCCATTTACAAGCCTCCATTGCCTCCTCTGAATGAGCACATCTTTAATCTGATTCTTCCATGGAGCAAAGTTTGTGCCATCAAATTTTTGGAACTCAAAATGGTCTTTGCCCTACAAGTTATAGCTCCTCCTAGGAACATTGCAACTAGACCTTGATCTACTAGATGTGCCAAAGACCTTTTATGCCATCATGGTAGAGAACTGAATAGAATGATAATGGATCTGGAAGAGCCCAAACATCACTAAGGCTCAAAGAAGGATGACCAAGTGTCATATTTTAGGAAAAATTCAGTAGTCTTCCCACAAAAATGAATTTATGAATAGTAATGACCAACCACCTAGAAAACTTTTGCTAGAGTATCCTCTACAAAGTGAGCATATGACTAGTGTCAAAATCTCATAAAACTACAAGTATTGACATGTTAGCCTACATAGTGAATCTCTGACTCCATTGCATATAATCAGTTACCCAAAAGAAGCCAATTAGGCTTATCAAGCACCTATGAACAACTATCATACATCTCCTATGGCAAAGTTGGGTAAGTCTTCCATCTACATCACCAAAGAGACCCCGAGATCTGGGTGTTTCCCAATTAAGAAACCCTCACAACAACCATCTTTATCAAACATAAAAGGCTTTATGCAAAAACATAAGTTCTATATCAATGACCACATGGACGTACATAAGTGGCATCCATAGAAGCCTACATAGTGTGTATGTGCTCAAGATATGCAATAAAATGGCATTGAAAGGCTGAATTCACTACCCAAATAGTGTCCAACAACACCTGCAAGTGTCTTTCAACTCTATTCTTTAGGCTCAAAAACCTACATAGACTTTGATGGTTGCTCCCACCACAACTAAAACCTTTCAAGAAACTTGTCTAGTGTGGCTGAAAACATAGCCCCAAAAGGTGACCATTTGTTGTCGAAGAAGTACAAAGAACACTCTTCTTGATGTTCTTGGACCCTTTGAAGAGACTATGCACAAAAGTACTCCAAAATGGCTCCAAAAAGCACCCCAAAAATGCTTCAAAACTAGGCTTTGAAAGCAAAAAATGAAACTTTGAGGGCCCAAAACTTGTTGAAGTTAATGTGAACCTTAGTCTTTTCAATTCTTCAAGCACCACAAGAGTGTAGCTTAGTGGCAAGAGATTGGCATAGTTAAGCGAGCTCCGAGGGAACAGTGTTGGGATGGATGACCTTTGGAGAAGTACTGGGAACCTTTGTCTTCCTTGATCATTGAGATCCTCACTCGTAGATAGCCAACGGCACCAACAGTGAATTTGGTGACTCACATGGCAAGGTATGCCAAGGTCTATGCCTTGGTCGCCGCCTTACTCATAAGCCTTGGGTGGGTGGGTGGGTGCTCGCTTCGCTCGCACAAAAGGACCAATGCTTCTACATCGAAATGCTCTGATACTAGTGAAGTATTTCAATGGAGATGTGCCACAATGCACTCTACTTCTTGAGAGCTCCAAGATGATATCCATAGAGGAGAGAAACGAGCTTCGAGCGCTTCAAACATACTCTATAGTGAGACTACAGAATACGCAGAAAAATACAATACACACGGAGCAGGAACACAGATTTCTTAGGTGTTACAAATGTGGTCAAACTTACAGTCTATGGCTGACCAAGCCACTATATGTTTTATTAAAGAACATATATAAATGTGTCCTGTGGCCATTTGTCCTTTCACATGGACACTAACAGTAACACATGCTAGAAGTCTCGCCTTACCTCTTTGGGTTTGATGTAGGTTGCTTCTCTTCATCTTGTTTGCAATCTTCTTCTATCATTGGTGTGTTACTAGGTTGCATCTCTTTTTTATTCAAAGATTCAAATCCATTAAGATCCAAAAAGACCTCATAGCCTGTCAAAATGTATGAATAAATATCCAATTCAAATGTTAATTCTTATAGTATCTATATTTGGGAGTGAGTTCTATGAAGTAATTGATGTCCAAAATTCCCTCATGTTGGACATATGAAATTCTCACTTTTAGAGACCTACTATGATTTCCAATGTGTTGTGGGTTCAAGGAATAAAGAATGCACTCTCAAGAAAGTGGAATAAGTGCATACATATGACCGAACACAAAAAATCCATAGGTACATTGGGTTTTAATGATTATGAAAGTCTACTAGAAAATCCTTAACTTTTCTTGAAAAGTATCGAACATAGAGTGAACACATAGTTTAGAGAGTCCATTTTGATTTCATATAGCAAATATTAAAAATACACACTATGCAAAGTACTCCTAGATGTTTGTGCCTATCACCAAACTCTTAGAATTTTATATTTTTCCTAAATAATAAGAAACAAAGATTTGAATAGTGGATATGAGACACATGATTAAGCAAATATTGGTTTCATTGCATAGACATCAATGCATAGACATATATGGATGATTATGAATGAGGTAAAGGTGGTATCAACATAATTTATTTAATGTAATCCTTTAGATCAGTTGTTGGATCTTCTACTAACAATTGTTTCCTCTATTTCCTAAGCACCTCTTGCAAGTATGCATCCATCTTTCTTCACTTCTTTGTTACTAATGCTTCCATTAACTAATATTTTACCATAAACATGGAAGAAAATAGATAAAAACGTAGACTTCTAACTTTCTATCTAAAGTAGAAGAAAAACAAAGTATTTCATAAACTTAAGCACATTGTGATCCCATGTTTTAATGACTCTAGGACATCAACTTGAGGATTGGAATCATTGAAGAGCTATTGTGCCCACTTTGATAGTGACCTATACTATGTGGAACTAATAAGCTGGATTTATTATGGAGGAATATCATTATCTAATGCATCCTCCTCTTCTTTGATCTTGATTTGTCCATGGGAAGCACAAGGTGAGTTATTTCTTATGTTATCCACTAGATATCATCATTCAACAAACACATAATGGCCAATAAAAATATTATTTTCCACATACTCTTCATTTTATCCTAAGAAGACACATTTTTTGCTTTTTTAACCTAACTACGTTCTTATTGAGTTAAGTACATGTGTGAAATGAAAACCCTAAGAATTATGAAATGCATTAGAAGGCATTTTATCTAATTATGCTTCTCTAGGTGTAATGCCTATGCATCACTCTTATTTAGATTGTATGCAATTATATTAACTGCTTCTACCCAAAAATTTTCGGGCATATTGGTCCTTTAGTACACAATAGACAATTTTCTCTAGATAACATCATTTTGTTGAGGTGTGTGAGTAGTGGTGAGTTGCGTTTTACCTCCATGCTCAATGTAGTAGTTTATAGGAATTATTTTCCCCCATTAGTACAAAGATTTGTTCTACATGTTTCATTCTCAAATATCTTATGCAACATTTTAAATTTCTTGAAAACATTATTCTTCTAAGAAATAAAATGCACCCATATATTTTTACTATAATCACCCACTAAGAAAAAGAAAAATTAGAGAGATCCTTAAAAAATAGGGGTAGAATTTGAGCATAGAGAGAAGCTTGAACTTGATTTCTAGTTTCTTGTGGAGATGCCTTTCTTTGTTACTTTTCCATCATGCAAGCTTCACTAAAAATGCAAGAAAATGTGCTACCATCCCTTTTCTTTGTTACTTGTCCATCATGCAAGCTTCGCACTAGTCCTGTAAGTCTAAAAATGCAAGCAAATGTTCTAGCATCCCTAATAAATCCAAGATTCCCAAACATTGATGCGAAATTCTACTGGGATCTGTTTCTCATGTAGTGGTGACGGTATTTAGATCATATAGATTATCTTTTTGCACCCCTTTGCCGACTATTTTTCTTGTTTCATCAAAAATTTTGACGCCATTCATTCTTAAATTTATTTCAAGATCACGTTTTTTATGGCAAAAGCTAATAACAAATTTCATATTAATTTGGTCACATATAGAACATCAAAGATTTTTCTTTCAACACCAATGGCAAAAGGAAAAGATATTATTAAAATCCCTTTGGCTAGTTTCTAAATTATTTTCCACTACTACATTGATGGGTTCTTGTAGAGACATCAAGTGAACTATACAAATCTTTCATATTGGTCATGTGGTGAGACATTCCACTATCTAATGTCCATGGTTCATCAACATGAGTTTGAGTAGATGTACATACCTCCTCTATGAAAAACCATAGTTATAGCTCTATGTTAATTGCAAATTCTTATTCTTTCATGTCGATTTTGTAGAGAGTACATGCATAGAAGAAAAATAAAATATATAATGTACTCACAAAATGGAAATGAGTGTAACTCAAAAGTGAGTAGACCATGAAATGCAAAAACTCACATGTGGATTGGAGTGAGCTTGACAAGAACATGAAGTGATCTCTCAAGCTTCCAACCAAGTAAAAAGTGGGGGGGAGGCCCTCCTTATATAGATTTTGAGGAGACTCTCAAAATACATCATATGTGGGATAATTCCCTTGAAGGAGAATGAATACATGGTAGAAGCAAATTGCAAGGTATCCCAAATGCACCTAAAGAAATACAAACGTAGTGGCTTCTAGATACAAAATGGATTTGCACCCATAGAATTGAAATAGAGATATAAGTAGAAATGGAAATAGATATGGTAATAAAAATCATTTCTTCAATAGCACTTCTACAACTCCATTTCGTAGAGGTTGAATGTTGTAGAGGTCTACCAAGCACTGGAGCAAAAATAGAGGAAGAGCCTTTGTGAACATGTCCGCCAAGTTCTCTTAAGAGGTACACTACTTTCTAGTAATCTCTTGAGATATGATCTTCTCATGGATGAAGTGGTACTGGATCTCAATGTGCTTTGTTTGAGTGTGGAAGATTGTTTTGTTGGTGATGGCCAAGGCTAATTGACTGTCAATGTGGATGCATGTTGGAATATTTTGCAAAATAACAATGTTAAATAATAATTTTTGAAGCCATATGGCCACACATATTGCAAAACAAGATACTCGGTTCCCCACCTCTATAGATGAAAGATCAATTGTAGGTTGCTTCTTACTTGCCCATGTAAGGAGGAAGGAGACAAGGAAGAGAGCTCACTCACACACTCTCATACTCAAGAGGAGCACACACATAGATTGAGGCAAGGAAGAATGATCTTTATCTTCTTCTTCTTCTTCTTCTTCTTCTTCTTCTTCTTCTTCTTCTTCTTCTTCTTCTTCTTCTTCTTCTTCTTCTTCTTCTTCTTCTTCGTCTTCTATTACATAAAAGGAATATAAAAGAATGACCTAGTACAACAATACAACTAGTAAAATATATAAAGAACAGTACATAAGGAAAAACCCAATGTGCATGAATGAGTGAGATGGCAAGAAATTATTACCATTAGTGTCCATGTAAAAGGCCAAATGGCTGCTAGAAACTTTTGTATATGTTCTTTAATAAAACATACATTAGCCTAGTCAACCACACCTTATAAATTCGACCACATGTGTATGACCTAAGAAATCTGTGTTCATGGTCTGTATACTGTGTGTTTTTCTTCGTATTCTGCACCCTCTCTATGGAGTACTATGTGTGACACTAGAGTTTGGATTTCTACCGCAAGGGTATTGTTGTGGAGATCTCGAGAAGGAGATTCCACCATCATGGTTTGCTAGAGAAATACTTCACCAATATCAAAGCAGTTCAATGCAAAAGCTTTGTTCCTTTTGTGCAAGTGAAGCGAGCAACCAAGCACATAGGCTTATGACTAAGGTGGTGACCAAGGCATAGACCTTGGCATACCTTGTCATTTGAGTCATTTAAGTCACTGCTAGTGCTATTAGAACACTACTTGGTCAGATGTTTTATAGTCCTACTGACACGGATTTTGCTCAGTCGAATTTTGTTGAATCGGATTTTGCTCAGTCATATTTTTCTCAATCATATTTTGTTACAAATAGTTATATTTGTTGAAACACCAAGCTCATTGTATGCTTGAGATAAATATGATCTACATCAAGACCATCATTTTGGATAGTATTTTAGATACTCATTGAAGATTTTTTTTATAGTTGCACTCATTTATTGTATTAAGTGATTGATCACATATGATCACACTCTTATGTAAGTTGCAAAACATTTACCTTTGTAAAAAGGAAAACAAAAGGCTCAAAATTCATGAGTTAGAGGTGGTTGTGATTTGTTTAATCAATCATTCAATCATCCATCAAAATTAGATCTTGATTAGATTACTTTTCCTAGATTGTAGAAAAAGATATCAATCAATTTGAACTTCCGAAACTGCCTTATTTTGAACCAAAATTTATGGAGAAAAGGCTTGATAGATCCTTCAGATTCCATATAAAGGCTCCCAATCATTTGTAAAATATTTTGAAAGCAATATATATATACTTTGGCCATTATTGTCTTGTTGCTTCATTTCTCTGCTCCTTCTTACTTAGACACAGTCAACTTGTAAGGGCTATTACTCTCTCTATAGAGCTCCAACTCCAATGATAAATCATTCATTAGAAATCGTTGTCTAGTTTATGTATATAAATTTGCAAGTCATTTGCTTCAGCAGATTCAGAGACATCTCATATTTTCAGTCTTGGGATCATCTTCTACACATTCCTAAAAAATAGGAATGACTGCTAATCAGACTTAAGTTGATTGCTACTTCATTGGTTGTTGTTGATCAATGTGTTTATGCAATATACTAAACTAAAAATTTGTATGAAACCTCATTAAGAGGAGTTTTCTCAATTTGTAACTATGTTGTTGCTCTGAGTAGTTTTCACTCATAACTTCAATTCAGATTCAGAAAAGTTTTTTGTGAACTAGTCAAGCTACAATTCATAGATTAATCTTTCTTGGACAACTCTTCAATCAAGAGGCCAACAATAGCATAGAGAAGGTAACTCCTATTCAACTAGTGCTCTATATGATGATAAGAAGGAGAAGGAGTTGAAAGGCAAGAAGAAGGAAGAGGATGAAGAAGAGACTTCCCAAGCCAAATTTTGAAGCAAGAGCAAATGGAAAGGGAAGAAGGAAGGACCAAAGCATGAAAAAGCCAAAAATAATAATGTTCAGCCTTGTGCCATATGTGATAAGACCAATCACACCACTCAAAATTGGTGGTTCAATGGAAAGACCAAGAAAAATGGAAGATGTGGATATGGCAGCAATAGAGGCAGAGGTGGAAACAACTTCAACACTAATAATAGAGGCCATAATAGAAGGGGCTACAACAACTACTTTGAAGATCAACAACATGAACACTCATTTCTCTTGATGAATCTGAGTCACAAGGAAGATAAAGAAGAGGATCGTTTATTCTACATAAATTCAGATTGCAAGCAATATAGCTCTCTTATCTGATTTGGAAAATCAAAAGCATAGATGTGAGGTTCAAATAGGGGATGTCATGAAGTATAGTGTGGAGAAGATTGGTAATGCCAAGGCTTCCAATGACAGGTCAAATATTCTAAGCAAGGTACTCTATGTTCCCACTATTAGAAAAAACCTAATAAGTGTATGCCAAATAGTTGAGAAATTCTTACAAGTCAGGTTCACCAAACATGGAGCTTTTGTGTAAGATCCATGTCAAGGCTTCAAGAAGATAGCTAGAGGTGAGAAGCATGGTAGGCTCTTTACTTTTGAAGTAGGAGAAAGCAAAAATATAGCTCTATTCAAATTTGGGTCTCAAACCCTAAGTGAGCTTGACGTGTGGCATAAGAGGCTAGCTCATGTGAATGAAAGAACCTTGAAAGATATTTGCAAGGATCAAAGTGTTCTTGTTCTACCAGATATATTAAAGCAGCACATGATCAACAGATGTGATGCATGTGAGATTGGGAAGGCACAAAGACAACCATTCAACCACAAAGGCTACATCCACAACTTATTGAACCTAGTACATACATATGTATGGGGCCCAAGCCAATAACCTTCATTAGCAGGGTCAAGATATTATGTCTCAATTATTGAAGACCATAGTAGATGGACTATTCTGTACTTTATCAAATGTAAGAATGAAGTGTTTGATTGCTTCAAAAAGTACCTAGCACATGTGGAGAACCAAACAGGTAGATCACTCAAGAAACTTAGATCTGATGGAGGGGAAGAATAGTTCTCCAAAGAATTTGATGATTTCTTGCGGGATAAAGGTATCAAGAGGGAAGCGACTTCTAGGTACTCTCCTCAATGTAATGGAATTGCGGAAAGAAGAAACAAGAAATTGGTTGAATCGGCTAGAACAATGCCACATTACTTATGGGTTGAAGTTGCCACATTCCTTATGGGTTGAAGCTATTTCAATAGACTACCTATCAATAGACTACCATCCAAATAACTCCAAGAAATTCCTTTTTATGAAGCATGGTATGGAAGAAAACCTAGTCTTGGACATTGCAAGGTTTTTGGATGTTTAGCTTATGTTTATGTACCATCACAAATAAGAGGTTAGCTAGATGAAAGGGCAACAAAGGTAGTGTTTATTGGATATGATTCAACACAAATGGGTTATAGGTTCTACAATCCTTCAACCAAGCAACTCACTACAAGTATGAGTGTTTTGTTTGAAGAACACGTCTTGGTATGATGAAGACAAACAAGGTAACATATGATATTGATTCTTATTCTCATCAACTAGGAAGCAAGCATGATACATAGGTGCAGGATTGAAGAACTGATATAGATGATGAACAAGATGAAAGGGAAAAGGATTACAAGCTATGGAAGTCAAGAGGCGAAGCAAAATTGCAAGAGTATGGAGAATGCTCCAAGAAAGCACCTAGAAGGGCAACAAGGGAGAAGAGACAACCATAAAGGTATGGATATGATTCCACATTTGTTACAAAGCATTCAATCTATTTGGAAAAGGACTCAATTTTAGAGGAACCATCAACCTATGAAGAAGCAAAGGGAAACCCTAATTGGGAAAAGGCCATAAAAGGTGAAATAGATGCTTTGAAGGAGACAGACACTTGGGACTTAGTTCCAATGTCACACAATCAAAAGGTAATTGGCTATTGATGGGTATATAAATGGAAAAGAAATTCAGATGGATCAACCTCCACATACAAGTCCAGATTAGTTGCCAAGGGCTGCTCACAAACTCATGGTATAGACTATGAGGAAACATTCTCACCATTTGCAAAGATGACTACAATAAGAACTTTAATAAGTGTAGTGTTGATATATTTAGGTAGTGATGTGTGTGAACACTCTAGGACCGCCGGGGAACTTTTTTCCCTCTTTAGGAGGTTTTTTTCCCCCAGCTTGTATATACGCCTATTGCCCTAATCGGCTACTTATCTTTGTACATTCTCTAGTAATACATTCAGTATTGTGTGTTTGTGCTCCAAGCTTCTTCTTCTTCCTTGTGCTGTTCGCGTGCTTCCGCAGACGTCTATCTCCAACAATTGGTATCAGAGCAGGTCGTCGCTTCTTCTAGGGCGCCGTCGACACTCCTCCGTTTGCAGTCTCAGATTCGCACGAAATTTGGTGAGCATACTCAGGGTGTTTCCGAGATCAAAACAGCTTCGTTCTGTGGTGCCGAAATCGCGATCTCAGCTCGTTTCCGCCTCCGAACGCACTATCGCAGTGCTTGTGCAGGCTATTTCATCCTTTTGTGCCAAAGTTATATACCAGTTTCTGTTCGCCAGTTTAAGCGTCTCAAAGTCTACTACAGGTCTAGCAGAACTCGTCTGGGCAGTTCTATTCAACTTTTTGAGATACAGTCAATTTTCTACATCAAGGTATTCTAGTCACCGGCCATGGCTGAAAGAAGTGATGTATTCCGTATGTTGGTTGTTGAGGATAAGTTGGATGGTACCAACTACCCATTATGGGCTTATATGATGCGACATGTACTGGTTGCAAAAGGATTGTGGAACATTGTGCAGGGTGTTGAAAGACGTCCTGTTACACCTGTAACGACAGGTACTACAAATACAGGTGTTGGAGCTGATGAAGATGGTGTCGAAGATGATACTCCACAGATTCCTGTTCGTACTGATGTTTCTGTTGCACCTACTGCAGAGCATATTTGTTGGGATGGCAGAGATGCCCAAGCACATGCATTGATAGCTTTGTCTGTCAAACGTGCCATTATTCCTCACATTCGCTCTTGCAGAACAGCAAAGGATGCTTGGGATACACTTACCACTTTGTACCAGGCTAGGAATGAAGCTCGTGTTGCTTACCTCCGAAAACAGTTGGAGAGTGAGCACATGAATGAAGGTGATTCTATGGACAGCTTTCTTACAAAGATCAAAGACCTGAAGGAACAATTGATTTCTGCTAATGAGGTTATACCAGATAGCTCACTTGTGCAGACCGTTCTGAATGGTCTTCCTGATTCATATCAGAGTTTTGCCTCTACTCTTCGGTTGATGATGAAAGGCAATCCGAATGCCTTGTCATTTGAGGAATTAGTCTCTGTTCTATTGCAGGAAGATCAGTCCAGGCAGAACAGGTCCATTATGCGTGTTGCAGATCAAGCTTTCTTGGCTAGTCAGAAGGGCAAAGGAAAATGGAGCTCTTCTACTAGTAAGCAGAAATCTGCAAATGCTGCACAATCGAAGAACCAAGATAAAGATGAGAAGAAATCAGAAAAGCAGAAATTGTTCTGCAAGTACTGTAAAGGAAATGATCATATTATAAAGAACTGTCCAAAACTGGCTGCTAAAGAGGCAAAGAAGAAAGAGGCTGGAATGGTTGTTGCAGAGGCCTCTACACCAAAAACAGAGTCTGCAAATCTTGTGCAGGAAGAAGAATGGGCGTTTACTACTGTCTGCAGTTTTGACCCATCTTCTCATGATCAGTGCATGTCTGCAGTAGACTCAGATGTTTGGTACTTTGACAGTGGGGCGACCAAACATATTACCTCGCAGCGCAGTTTCTTCTCTTCACTCGAGCCTGCCCCTACAGGGAATACTGTCACATGCGCCAATAACTCCTCTTATCCTGTTATGGGAGTTGGTAAGATCATTCTGACTACTCCTGATGGTAGTTCTTTCACTTTGTCAGATGCTTTATTTGTGCCAGGGATCAAAAAGAACCTGTTATTAGTTTCTGCATTAGCCAAGATTGGCTTGGTTGTGAAATTCGTTGATGACAGGTGTACAGTCCATGATCTCTCAAATGGCGATGTGATTATTGCTTCTGGCATTTTATGTCGTGGGCTGTATAAGCTCATAGACTATGAAAGATCTGTGAATGATTCAGCATGTGCAGTTCATGATTCTCAGGCTATGTTAGATGCAAAGCTTTGGCATGCATGCTTTGGTCATCTGAATTTTGCTAGTTTGTTACGCCTGCAGAAATCTAAAATGGTGTCCTCTTTGCCCAAACTTGAGGCACCTGGAAAACATGTTTGTGAAGGCTGTATTTTGGGCAAAATGCAGCGTTCTTCCTTTCCAAAAGATGGTTCAGTTCGGGCTACGCATAAATTGCAGCTTGTACATAGTGATGTCTGTGGTCCTATGCAGACACCCTCTTTTGGAAATTACCTTTACTTCGTGACTTTCATTGATGATTTTCCAGGCATGCATGGGTATATCCACTCAAAGCAAAGTCCGAAGTGTTCATGTGCTTCAAACAGTTTTTGGTTTTGGCTGAAAATCTGTCAGCATGTAAAATGAGCACCCTCCGTTCTGATCGAGGGGGGGAATATATGTCTTCAAATTTTAATGCATTTCTGGCTGAACGTAGGATAAAACACCAGTGTACAGTGCCGTATACACCTCAACAGAATGGAGTTGCTGAACGAAAGAACAGGTCACTCATGGAGATGGCAAGGTGCATGTTCAAAAGTCAGGCTTTACCACATAGTTTCTGGCTTGAGGCTGTCATGTGTGCAGCATATGTACTGAACAGGTGTCCCACTAAAGCGTTGCAGTCTATCACTCCATATGAGGCTTGGCATGACCGCAAGCCATCTGTTGCTCATCTGCGTGTTTTTGGTTGTTTGGCATATGCATTAGTGCCTGAACAACATCGCACAAAATTGGATGATAAGGCAGTAAAATGTATTTTTGTTGGGTACAGTTCTGAAAGTAAAGGCTATCGTCTGTATCATCCACAGACTAAACGCATTGTGGTTAGCCGTGATGTTGTCTTTGTGGAAGATGCTATTCAGCCATTGCTTTCATGTACTAAGGAGACATCTGTTAGCTCCAAAGACATGTATGATACTTTGATGCCTCTTTTTACAGGTGGACAGGCTAGTGTTGGTCCTAATGAGGCAACTTCTCAGCCTTTGCAGGTTTCATATGATGATGCACATCATTCCATTTCTGATGCAGATTTACATGATGCACTTGTTGATGAGAGAGTTGATATTGAGCAAGCAAAAACTATGCCAAAATGGCTGGTGCAGACTTTGCGTGACAGCAAATCAGATGCACCTTTGTCATATCGTACTCGTTCAGGCTCTCATAGTGCCTCCTTTGCATCAGATTGCTATGCTATGGCTGCATCTAGTCTCTGTGATGAGAATGAGCCTGTTTCTTTTGATGAAGCACAAAATTCAGAAAATTGGATGGCTGCTATGCAATCTGAATATGATGCTATAATGAAGAATGGTACATGGTCTTTATGTGACTTGCCTCCTGGCAAGAAGGCCATTGGCACTAAGTGGGTATACAAGCTGAAGCGTAAACCTGATGGTACAGTTGACAGGTATAAGGCTAGGCTTGTTGCAAAGGGTTATGCACAAGAAAGAGGCATTAATTTTGATGAGACCTTTGCACCTACATGCCGTATGACTACTGTTCGGAGCATTTGTGCACTTGCAGCCCATCATGGTTGGAATGTACATCAGTTGGACATTAAAACAGCATTTCTAAATGGTGACTTGCATGAAGAAGTGTATGTTTTTCAGCCCCGTGGCTTTGTGCAGAAAGGGCATGAAAACCAGGTTTGCAGGTTAAAGAAGGCATTATATGGTTTAAAGCAAGCACCACGTGCTTGGTATGAGAAGATACATGCCTATCTGATTGCACATGGTTTTGAGAACAGTCCAACTAAAAGCACCTTATATGTTAAACGTGCTAATGATGTGCTTCTGATCATTGTTGTCTATGTTGATGACATGCTGCTCACTGGTCCTATTGAGACACATATTTCTGATTTTAAGGCTGATTTGCATGCCTCATTTGAGATGTCTGATTTGGTGCATTTGCATCACTATTTGGGCATTCAGTTTATGCACGTTGATGGTGGAATGGCTTTGTGTCAAACGAAATATATTGACACATTATTGCAGCGTTTTGGCCTTGAAGACTGTAAGCCTATTGCCACTCCTATGGAGACAAGTTTACGATTGAGTCTTCATGATGCTGGAGATGCATTTGATGCTGTTCTCTATCAGCAGGCTATCGGATGCTTCATTTACTTATGCATTACTCGGCCACATATTCAGTTTGCTGTCTCACAGATGAGCACGTTTATGCATTGCCCAGGAGTCACGCATTGGAAAGCGGTTAAGCGCATCTTTCGCTACCTTAGTGGTACTCGGCTACTTGGGTTGTTTTATCCCAAGGGGGGATCACTACCGCCAGATTTGCATGCTTTTTCTGACTCAGATTGGGCTGGTTGCTATGACACTCGTGTGTCCACCAGTGGTTTTTGCTTCATGCTTAGTAGCTCATGTATATCTTGGTTGAGCAAGAAGCAGCCTACTGTGGCCACTTCTAGTTGTGAGGATGAGTATAGGGCATCTTTCATAGCCACTGTTGAGTGTGTGTGGCTCAGATGCCTTATGGCTGATTTGGGTGTTGGCCAATCTTCTGCCACCACCATCTTCACTGACAGTCAGAGCGCATTGGTAGTTGTGAGGAACCCTTTGTTCCATGCTCGCACTAAGCACATTGAGGTGCATTATCACTATGTCAGGGAGAGGTTCTCTGCTGGGGAGATCAGCTTGGCATATGTGCCCACGCAGGAGAACATTGCAGACCTTTTCACCAAGGCTCTGCCTAGGGAGAAGTTTGAAGCTTTCCGCAAAGCTTTGGGCTTACTTCCTTTTGTGGAGTGATTTCCACATAGCTTGGCACTTCCTTATACATGAGTGCCAGCTCCTTGTTCACCGCATCACTCCCAGGGGGGATTTGTTGATATATTTGGGGAATGATAAAGAATACCCGAGTGTAAGTATACAGACTATGCCTCCCATCTCATGGGCATGTTACACAATATACAAGTAATTGTGTAAGATCATGAATCAAGTAACCCCTATCAAGTGACAATGGTGTTGAAAGCAATCCTATGCTAGAGCTTTGTTCAAAGCATATGCAACAATATCTCAAGTATGAACCTTCTAAAAAATAAAGTGCTCAGTGGCTAAGCAATCTCTAATGAAGTGATACCTCGTCTCAATGTGCTTGGTCTTTGCATGATAGACCAGATTCTTAGCCAAAGCAATGGCACTCTGACTATCATTGACCAAACGAGGTACATGTTGAGGTAGACCCATATCACAAGAAGATGAGAAAGTCACAATGCTTCCTTACATGCCTCGCTAGTAGCAACACACTTAGTGTCTGTGGTGGAAACAGTTTTACATTCTTGAAGATCATATCTCCAAGAGATAGCACCTCTAGCAAAATGAAAAATATACACTAATGTGGACTTTTGATTCTCTACACAACGAGCATAATCAAAATTTGTGTAACCAATAATGGATGCCTTTCCTCTATGTAAGCATAGACACTTGTCCTTATTGCCACTCAGATGTCACAAAATCATCTTGACTACTTCCCAATGCTTCTTGCCAGGATTAGACATATATCTAGTCACAAGTCTCACTACAAATGCTACCATGGCATACATGAGACTACGATCAATAGACTGATAAGAAATTTTGGACATGAATTCCTTTTCCTCATCTGATTTGGGGAAATCATCCTTTCCCAATTTCACATATGTGAGTAAAGTTGTACCCCATGCCTTTCCACCATGCATATTGAACTTGTGAAGTACTTTTGATATATACTCACTTTGACACAAGTATATGCATCTTTTACTCCTATCACGAGTAATGTGCATGCTAAGAATATGTTTGGCATCTCCCAAATCCTACACATCAAATGTCTCACTCAACTTCTTTTTGAGAAATGACAACTCATAAGAAGACTTCCCAGCAATTAACATATCATCGACATAAATTATCAATCATATCAAGCTTTCATATGAGCATCTCCTTGTGTAGTTTAGCTTATATACCCATTTACATGGTAAAGCTTTCCTACCCTTTGGCAAACGTACTAAATTCCAAGTACCATTCTTGTGAATAGAATCCAATTCACTCCTCATGGCACACCCACTTGACATGATCCTTTCTTTGCACAACCTCTTTGTAGCAAGAAGGCTCACCAGCATCTGTTAGCATAACAAAATCTAGACCTAGAACATATCTATCATGTGGATGCGATACACGTGCAAAACATCTGAATGGTTGCTGAATAGGAACATGTGCACATTGATGTGAATGGATAGTCTCTTGAATAGCCCTATGTGCAGCATTTTTATGCATAATAACTGGAGGAATAGTATCCTTAAACACCACTTTTCTCACTTAAATCTCCTTAATTGGTTATTTATGCATCTTAGACTCATTGAAAATGACATCACTGCTTTAGATCACTGACCATGTTTCAGGATCCCATAAGTGATATCCAAATTGGCTTTCTTGACCATATCTAAGAAAAATGCATTTCTTTGACTTATGGCCCATCTTTGGTCTAAGATTCTTGGGTATATGAACATATGCTTCACACCCAAAAACTCAAAGATGATCATAATATGGCAGTTTCCGTATCCATAACTCTTGTGCCACCTTCAGACTTTTGGCAGTACTAGGTGAGAGGTTAATCATGTGAACTACAGTCAATATTGTTTCTTCCCAAAAGCCTTATGAAAGGTTTGCATGATGCAACATAGAAACTACTCTATCCTAAATAGTTATATTCATCCTTTTAGCTACAACATTCTTTATTGGGGTATAGGGAGTTGTAAAATCTCTATGGATTCTTCTAGACTAAGAGAAAAGGTTGAATTCATGAGAGGTATACTCAAGCCCATTATTTGAATGTAAATCCTTGAGCTTAGTTCCCTTTTTAGCCTCAATGGAAGCAAACCATCTTTTGAGGTAGGGAGTACCTCATCCTTTAACTTGATAGGATATACCCAGAATTTTCTAGTAGCATCATCTATGAAAGTGAAAAGGTAAAGAGAACCACCTATTGACCTTGTGGGCATAGGACCACACACATTTGTATGAACAATACATAATGGCTGAATTGAGGAGTCAATGTGTGTCTTATGCACATTCCTGGTTTGGTTTACATATTGACAATGCTCTCAAAATGAAAAATTAGATAAAGATAACATAGGTAAGTAGCTAGAACGAGAACAATTTTCCATTCTGCTACAAGATACGTGACCCGAATGGCCATGCCAAATACAAGCCATAGGCTGTCTAGTAACAGCTAACAAGTGTTCTTTCTATGATACAAATAAAGGATAAAGTGAGCCAACTTTGCTTCCTTTTGCAATAACCATATTGCCGATTGAGCATAAAAAATCACCTTGTAACCATGTTCATCAAGTTGACCAATTGGCATTATACTACATGATAACTAAGTTACATGACATACATCATGCATAGTAAATTTTGAACCATCAATGAACTACAAACCACATCTCCAATCCACATAATGTCACACTGGTAAGTGTCACCAAGTCTCACAGTACCAAGATACTTTGCTACATAATTAGAGAACCATTCTCTATGTGGTGTCACATGGAAAGAAGCACCAAAATCTAGCAACCACATGTGGGAAAGAGAATCATCCATGAGAGCCTCAGTGGGTAGAGTACTGTAAAGTTTCAACACATCAACATCATTAGAAATAGCATTAATTTCTTCAATCTTCATAGTCAAAGTAGATGGTGCAAGTAGTTGTTTAACATGCCCATCACCATTTTCCTTTACCTTTAGCATTCTTTAATGCAGAGCAATCTTTCTTCATGTGTCCTTTCTTATGATAATAATGGCATTTGATATCCCTCTTCTTTGATTACTTCTAATCTTATATTGTTGAACATTCTTTTCCTTGTTCTTGCTCATGCCACATTTGTGATTCTTTCCTTGGTATGAATCACGAACATTATATGCATCTCCACTCTAAGTGCCAACCATAGATTTTCTATGAATCTCCTCACTCAAGAATGCCTCCACATATGTCATCATAGACTAGTTTAGCACCAGGTGCACTATTGCTAATAGTTGTGCAAAATGTATCCCATGATGATAGCAAGGTACATAACAACAGGACTGCTTTCATTACATTATCCATCTCCATTTTTTAGCTTGTAACTGAGAGAATATAGCATCAAACTCATTTAGACGAGTGGCGACACTATCTCTGTCCTTCATGCGGTCATATTACTTTTTCATCAAGTACACTTTATTTGATGTTGTTTCTTTTTCATATGTGTTGCTTAAATTCTTCCAAAGCTCCTTTGCACTTTTGTAGTCCAATACTGTAAAGTAAACATTATCTGCCAAGTGCAATCAAATGCTAGACCTAACCAATTCATCCAACTCATCCCAATCATCTTCATCCATGTCAATACGCTTCTTTGAGATTCCATTTACTGGCTTCCATTGCCTCCTCTGAATCAGCACATATTTAATCCAATTCTTCCATATAGCAAAATTTGTGCCATCAAATTTTGAGATCTCAAAATGGTCTTTGCCCCACAAGTTATAGCTACTCCTAGGACTCTAATGCTGATGACAAAAAATTGACTAGAATGATAATGGAGCTAGAGGAGTCCAAACACCACTAGGGCTCAAACAAGGATGACCAAGTGTTAGATTTTGGGAAAATCTCAATAGAGTCTCCCTAAAAAAATGGATTAATGAAGATTAATGACCAACCAAAGGATTATGTGAGAATAAATGTGCCCACACCAATAAGTGTATCAAGGAGTAAATAGACCACTATATAGTTGACAAAACCAATTTCGGCAGAGTCTCCTCTCCAAAACAAGCATATGACCAATGTCAAAATCTCATAAAACTACAAGTATTGATATATAAGTATTCATGGTGAATCATTGATTCCACTGCATATAATCAATTAACTTAAAGAATCCAACTAGGCTTATCGAGCACCTATGAACAACTAGCATACATCTTTGATGGCAAGGCTGGGTAAGTCTTCCACATACATCACTAAAGAGACCCCAACATCTGGGTGTCTCCTAGTTAAGAAAACCTCATCACAACCATCTTTAACAATGTCAAAGGCTTTATTCAAAAACATGACTGCTATATCAATGACCACATGGATGTACATAAGTAGCATCCATAGAAGCATATATAGTGTGTATGTGCTTAATATATGCAGTAAAATGCCATTGAAAGGCTAAATTCACATCCTAGACACTAGCCACCAACATCTTCAAAAGGTTGTGAACTCTATTCTTTAGGATCAAGAACAAGCATAAACTTGGGGTGGATGCTCCCACCAGAACTAAAGACTTTCAAGAAACCTATAGATTTACTAGTGTCGCTGAAAGCACAGCCACAATATTGAATATTTATTATTGGAGAAGTATAGAGAACACTCTTCTTGATGTTCTTGAACTTGTGTATAGAGAACTATGCATAAAATTACTCCAAAATTGCATAGTTCAACATAGGCTTCAACACAGGCTTTGAAAGCAAAGAATGAAGCTTTGAGGGCCAAAAACATGTTCAAGGTAATGTGAACCTTATTCTTTCCCTTTCTGAAGCACCACAAAATTTTAGCTTAGTGGCAATACATTTCTAGTTAAGCGAGCTCTGGGGAACACAAACTGGGATGTGTGACCTCCCCAAAAGTACAAAAAACTATGTCATCCTTGATCGTTTAGCTCCTCCCTCATGCACAACCAACAGCACAAATGGTGAGTCCGATGAATCAAATGAAAAGGTATGCCTTGCTCTATGCCTTGGTCACTACCTTATTAGAAAGCCTTGGGTGGGCGGGCAGATGCTCGCTTCACCTGCACAAAAGCAACAAAGCTTTTGTGCAAGAAATCTCTAATACTAGTGAAATAATGTGATGGAAATGCACGATGCTTGACTCTCCTTCTCGAGAGCTCCATGATAATACTCTCGTAGTAGCAAACTGAGCTCCAGATGCCGTACATATACACACGGGTCCTATAGAATACGCACAAAACACACAATACACAAAAAGCATGAACGCATATTTCTTAGGTGTTACAAATGTAGTCGAACTTACAATCTATGGCTGACTAGGCCACTATATGTTTTATTAAAGAACATATACAAAAGTGTTCGCCGCCCATTTGGACTTTCAAATGGACACTAGTGATAACATGTATGTATGTATGTATGTATGTATGTATGTATGTATGTATGTATGTATGTATGTATGTATGTATGTATGTATGTATGTATGTATGTATGTATGTATGTATGTATGAATGAATGCATGAATGAATGAATGATTATATGTATGTATGCATGCTTGCATGTATGTTTATACGTACTTGTGTATCGATGCATGCATATATGTATATGTGCATTTGTATAAATGCATGTGTGTGTATGTATCTATATATATATTTATGTATGTATGTATGTATGTATGTATGTATGTATGTATGTATGTATGTATGTATGTATGTATGTATGTATCTATGTACGTATGTACGAATGCATGTATGCATGCATGTATGTATGTATGCATGTATGTATGTATGTATTAATGTATGTATGTATGTATGTATGTATGTATGTATGTATGTATGCATGCATGTATGTATGTATATATGTATGTGTGTGTGTGTGAATATATACACCTACACATACATGTGCACACACACACACACACACACACACACATATATATATATATATATATATATATATATATATATATATATATATATATATATATATATATATATATATATATATATATATATATGTGTGTGTGTGTGTGTGTGTGTGTGTGTGTGTGTGTGCGTGTGTGTGTGTGTGTAGGTATGTATGTATGTATGTACGTATGTATGTATGTATGTACGTATGTATGTATGTATGTATGTATGTATGTGTGTATGTATGTATGAATATATATATATATATATATATATATATATATATATATATATATATATATATATATATATATATATATATATATATATATATATATATATATATATATATATATATATAGCATACATATAAATATACACACATGCATACACAAAATAGACACATACACGTGCATGAATGCATGTGCACATATATGCACACAACACATAAATATACTCACATCATACATGGACACACCAACACACACAAGAGATAAACATACACATACACATGCATATGCAAACACACACATACACAAATACACTCAATACATGCATACATATACACAAAAACATACACTATAATACATTTACATATACACATACACATGCATGCACATTGCATACACATCCACGATGGATGATGAAGAGCAAGAAAGCAAAATTGTCTCTCATAAAGACTCTTATGAGGGGTCCATTTCTACTCACAACTTAGGAGTAGTAATGCAAGAATATAATGAGATGGAGATTGAGCAATTAGACCTGACCATTCATATACTACTTATGAGGGGTCCATTTCTACTCACAACTTAGGAGTAGTAATGCAAGAATATAATGAGATGGAGATTGAGCAATTAGACCTGACCATTCATATACATTACTTATCAAGGAGAGGAAGTCTCATCTATTGATCCTCATGTTGGAAGATGAGAGTTATTAGCGAAGAGGTATTTTTTCTAATTATAATTTATTATTTATAATAAAACAGTAACATAAATTATTTTAATTATTTTAATTTGTTTTTTTAAGGACACCTATGTCACCCGTGCCTCCTTCAAAGAGTCAAAGATCACATAGCACAATAGACATGCCCATGGAGACATGCATAGGTAGCTTGGGACTTCAATGTGATATTATGTCAAGTGACATAATATTACAACTAAAGCATGGTTTAGAGTTCAAGAAACAAATGAGAGTGCTCTCTGATTCCTATCTTAAATTCATTCAGTTACATTGGCTGTAAGGAAAAAATTATTCTTGAAATATTGAAATATGTTTTTTGGTTTTACTTATATGATTGTTTTTTAATTAGTGAATTCGAGGAAAAAGATGAAATATGTAATTATTGCATTGGAGTCTGAGTTTGGCAATGGTTGGTCTCATAGATGGTGCTTACATAAAATGTAGAAGTTTATATCACATCAGCATGATAGCATTGTAAGCATAGATTTTATAGTATGAACAATGTGTGTAATATATAAAATATGAAAATAAGGCTGAATGTAATAGCGTTCTATGTATAAAAAATAAAGAGAAGTATGCTTAAATATATGTGTTTACACACACACACACACATATATATATATATAACCTTGACCCTAATGATATAGAACCCTAACACCAATATATATATATATATATATATATATATATATATATATATATATATATATATATATATATATATATATATATATATATATATATATATATATATATATATATATATATATATATATATATATTAGGGTTAGGATTTTGATGGTCGATTAGGTCTTTGATGATCAAGTCTTATATATCATTAGATAGCTCCTGGTGATAACTATGAGAACACATAAAAACATTTTTTACCATTCTGCCTTTTTAATCATTTTTAAAAATTAGGGTTTGTTCGAAATTATGATTACACTCTCAATGAGACATTATTATTGCAAGAATGTTTGTAATATATAAAATCTAAATATAAATCTGATTGTAAGAGGGTTCTAAGTACAAAATTTATTTGTCTGTGTATGTGCACACACACACACACACACACACACACACACACACACATATATATATATATATATATATATATATATATATATATATATATATATATATATATATATATATATATATATATATATATATATATACACACATACATCTATATGTGTGTTGATATATTTTGGTAGTGATGTGTGTGAAACACTTAGGAAGCACTTTTTTCTCTCTTTGAGAGGTTTTCTCCCTCGGCTTGTATATA
This sequence comes from Ceratopteris richardii, assembly GCA_020310875.1. Classification (NCBI taxonomy): domain Eukaryota; kingdom Viridiplantae; phylum Streptophyta; class Polypodiopsida; order Polypodiales; family Pteridaceae; genus Ceratopteris; species Ceratopteris richardii. Next base: position 7,983,489 of record CM035435.1, on the reverse strand, counting down.
TGCCTATGACCCTAACGAGTCAGTAATATTTGTATATATTCACTTGGTTGTTGTTTTTGTGGAGGGTGCAATTCAACCATTAATTTCATGTATCAAGGAGACATCAATTAGCTCTAAAGATGTGTACGACACTTTGCTACCTCTTTTTACAGGTCGATAGTCCAATGCTAATCCAAATAATGTGATTTCTTAGTCTTCAAAAGTTCCAAATAATGATGCAGATTATTCCTTTCATGCAAATTTACATGATGCACTTGTTGATGAGAAGGATGACATAGAGGAGGCGAAAACCATGCCTAAATGCTTGGTGCAAGCCTTGAGAGATAGCAAATGAGATGCATTGTTGACATATCGTACTGATTCAAGCTCTCATAGTGCTTCCTTTACATCAAATTGTTGTGCAATGGATGTCTCTAGTCTTTGTGATGAGAATGAGCCTATTTCTTTTGATAAAGCACAAAAGTCACCAAGTTGGATGGCTCCTATGCAATCAAAATAAGATGTTATTATGAAGATTGGTACTTCATCTTTATGTGATTTGCCTCCAAGCAAAAAGGCCATTGGCACTAAATGGGTATACATGCTCAAATGTAAGCATGATGGAACAATTAATAGGTATAAGGGAGGCTTGTTGCCAAATGTAATGTTGAAGATAGAGGCATTGATTTTGACGAGAACTTTGCTCCCACATGCCGAATGACCATGGTTCATAGCGTTTGTGCACTTGCAGCTCATCATGGTTGGAATGTACATCAATCAGACATTAAAAGTGCATTTTTGAATGGTGACTTACATGAAGAAGTGTATGTATTTTAGACCCATGGTTTTGTTTGGAAAGGGCATGAAAACAAAGTGTGAAGGTTGAAAAAGGCATTACATGGATTATCCAAGGACCACGTGCTTGGTATGAGAGAATACATGCCTACTTGCTAGCACACGGTTTTGAGAATATTCCAACTGAGAGCAACTTATATGTTTGAAGATTGCATAATTCTCATCATTGTTGTATGTGTCGATGCTATGTTGGTCATTGGTCCTAATGATAAGCATACTGCTGAATTTAAGGCTGATTTGCATGCCTCTTTTGATATATCATATTTGGGGCATTGGCATCATTATTTTGTTAATATATTCAGGTAGTGATGTGTGTGAACACACTAGGACCGCGGAGGCACTTTTTTCCCGCTTTAGGAGGTTTTTTCTCCCGACTTGTATATATGCCTATTGCCCTAATGGACTACTTATCTTTGTACGTTCTCTAGTAATACATTCAGTATTGTGTGTTTGTGCTCCAAGCTTCTTCTTCTTCCTTGTGTTGTTCGCGTGCTTCTGCAGACGTCTAACTCCAACAATTGGTATCAGAGCAGGTCGTCGCTTCATCTAGGGCGCCATCGACACTCCTCCGTTTGTAGTCTCAGAATCGCACGAATTTTGGTGAGCATACTCAGTGTGTTTTCGAGATCAAAACGGCTTTGCTCTATGGTGCTGAAAAGCGATCTGAGCTCGTTTTGGCCTTCGAACACATTATCGCAGTGCTTGTGTAGGCTATTTTGTCTTTTTGTGCCAAAGCTATATACCATTTTCTGTTCGCTAGTATAAGCGTCTCAAAGTCTACTACAGGTCTAGAAGAATTCGCCGGGGCAGTTCTGTTCATCTTTTTTAGATACAGTCAATTTTGTGCATCAAGGTATTTTAGTCACCGGCCATGGCTGAAAGCAGTGATGTATTCCGTATGTTGGCTGTTGAGGATAAGTTGGATGGTACCAACTACCCATTATGGGCTTATATGATGCGACATGTATTGGTTGCAAAAGGATTGTGGAACATTGTGCAGGGTGTTGAAAGAAGTCCTGTTACACCTCTGACTATAGGTAGTGCAAATACAGGTGCTGGAGCTGATGAAGATGGTGTCGAAGATGATATTCTGCAGATTCCTATTTGTGTTGTTGTTTCTGCTGCACCTACTGTAGAGTAGATTCGCTAGGATGGCAGAGATGCCCAGGCACATGCATTGATAGCTTTGTCTGTCAAACGTGTCATTATTCCTCATATTCACTCTTGTAGAACAGCTAAGGATGCTTGGGATACACTTACCACATTGTACCAAGCTAGGAATGAGGCTCGTGTTGCTTACCTCCGAAAACAGTTGGAGAGTGAGCACATGAATGAAGGTGATTCTATGGACAGTTTCCTAACGAAGATCAAAGACTTGAAGGAACATTTGATTTCTGTTGATGAGGTTATACCAGATAGCTCACTTGTTCAGACCGTTCTGAATGATCTTCCTGATTCATATCAGAGTTTTGCTTCTACTCTTTGGTTGATGATGAAAGGCAATCCACATGCCTTGTCATTTGAGGAGTTAGTCTCTGTTCTGTTGCACGAAGATCAGTCCAAGCAAAACAGGTCCATTATGCGAGTTGCAGATCAAGCTTTCCTGGCTAGTCAGAAGGGCAAAGGAAAATGGAGCTCTTCAACTAGTAAGCAGAAATCTGCTAATTCTGCATATTCGAAGAAGGAAGATAAAGATGAGAAGAAATCAGAAAAGCAGAAATTGTTTTGTAAGTACTGTAAAGGGAATGATCATATCATAAAGAACTGTCCAAAACTGACTGCTAAAGAGGCAAAGAAGAAAGAGGTTGGAATGGTTGTTGAAGAGGCCTCTACACCAAAAACAGAGTCTGCAAATCTTGTGCAGGAAGAAGAATGGGCATTTACTACTGTCTGCAGTTTTGACCCATCTTCTCATGAGCAGTGCACGTCTGCAGTAGACTGAACTGTTTGGTATTTTGACAGTGGGGCAACCAAACATATTACCTCGCAGCGTAGTTTCTTCTCTTCACTCGAGCCTGCCCCTACAGGGAATACTGTTACATGCACCAACAACTCCTTTTATCCTATTATGGGAGTTGGTAAGATCATTTTGACTACTGCTGATGATAGTTCTTTCACTTTGTTAGATGCTTTATTTGTGCCAGGGATCAAAAAGAACCTGTTATCAGTTTTTGCATTAGCCAAGATTGGCTTGGTTGTGAAATTTGTTGATGATAGGTTCCAGGCATGCATGAGTATATCCACTCAAAGCAAAGTCCGAAGTGTTCATGTGCTTTAAACAGTTTTTGGCTTTGGCTAAAAATCTGTCAGAATGTAAAGTGGGCACCCTCCATTCTGATTGAGGGGGGAATATATGTCTTCTGATTTTAATGCATTTCTGGTCGAACGTGGGATAAAACACTAGTGTACAATGCCGTATACACCTCAAGAAAATGGAGTTGTTGAACAAAAGAACAGGTCACTCATGGAGATGGCTAGGTGCATGGTCAAGAGTCAAGCTTTACCACATAGTTTATGGCTTGAGGCTGTCATGTGTGCAGCATATGTACTGAACAGGTGTCCCACTAAAGCGCTGCAATCTATCACTCCATATGAGGCTTTGCATGACCGCAAGCCATCTGTTGCTCATCTGTGTGTTTTTGGTTGTTTGGCATATGCACTAGTGCCTGAACAACATCACATAAAATTGGATGATAAGGCAGTAAAATGTATTTTTGTTGGGTATAGTTCTGAAAGTAAAGGCTATCGTTTGTATCATCCACAGACTAAACGCATTCTGGTTAGCCGTGATGTTGTCTTTGTGGAAGATGCTATTCAGCCATTGCTTTCATGTACTAAGGAGACATATGTTAGCTCCAAAGACATGTATGATACTTTGATGCCTCTTTTTACAGGTGGACTGTCTAGTGCTGGTCCTAATGAGGCAACTTCTCAGCCTTTGCAGGTTTCACATGATGATGCAGATCATTCCATTTCTGATGTAGAGTTACATGATGCACTTGTTGAAGAGAGAGCTGATATTGAGCAGGCAAAAACTATGCCAAAATGGCTAGTGCAGACTTTGCGTGATAGCAAATTAGATGCACTTTTGTCATATCGTACTCGTTCAGGCTCTCATAGTGCCTCCTTTGCATCATATTGCTATGCTATGGCTACGTCTAGTCTCCGTGATGAGAATGAGCCTGTTTCTTTTGATGAAGCACAGAATTCAGAAAATTGGATGGCTGCTATGCAATCTAAATATGATGCTATAATGAAGAATGGTACATGGTCTTTATGTGACTTGCCTCCTGGCAAGAAGGCCATTGGCACTAAGTGGGTATACAAGCTGAAGCGTAAACCTGATGGTACAGTTGACAGGTATAAGGCTACGCTTCTTGCAAAGGGTTATGCGCAAGAAAAAGGCATTGATTTTGATGAGGCCTTTGCACCTACATGCCGTATGACTACTATTCGGAGCATTTGTGCACTTGCAGCCCATTATGGTTGGAATGTACATCAATTCGACATTAAAACAACATTTCTAAATGATGACTTGCATGAAGAAGTGTATGTTTTTCAGCCCCGTGGCTTTGTGCAGAAAGGGCATGAAAACCAGGTGTGCAGGTTAAAGAAGGCATTATATGGTTTAAAGCAAGCACCACGTGCTTGGTATGAGAAGATACATGGCTATCTAGTTGCACATGGTTTTGAGAACAGTCCAACTAAAAGCACCTTATATGTTAAGCGTGGTAATGATGTGCTTCTGATCATGATTGTTGTCTATGTTGGCGACATGCTGCTCACTGGTCATATTGAGAAGCATATTGCTGATTTCAAGGCTGATTTGCATGCCTCATTTGAGACGTCTGATTTGGGGCATTTGCATCACTATTGGGCATTCAGTTTATGCAAGTTGATGGTGGAATGGCTTTGTGTCAAACAAAATATATTGACACATTATTGCAGCGTTTTGTCCTTGAAGACTGTAAGCCTATTGCCACTCCTATGGAGACAGGTTAACGATTGAGTCTTCATGATGCTGGAGATGCATTTGATGCTGTTCTCTATGAGCAGGCTGTTGGATGCTTGATTTACTTATGCATTGCTCGGCCAGATATTCAGTTTGCTGTCTCACAGATGAGGAGGTTTATGCATTGCCTAGGAGTCATGCATTGGAAGGCGGTTAAGCGCATCTTTTGCTAATTGAGTGGTACTCGGCTACTTGGGTTGCTTTATCCCAAGGGGGGATCACTACCGCCAGATTTGCATGCTTTTTCTGACTTAGATTGGGCGGGTTGCTATGACACTCATGTGTCCACCAGTGGTTTTTGCTTCATGCTTGGTAGCTCATGTATATCTTGGTTGAGCAAGAAGCAGTCTACTGTGGCCACTTCCAGTTGTGAGGCTGAGTATAGGGCAGCTTTCACAGTGACTGTTGAGTGTGTGTGGCTCAGACGCCTTATGGCTGATTTGGGTGTTGGCGAGTCTTCTGCCACCACCATCTTCACTGACAGTCAGAGTGCATTGGCAGTTGCGAGGAACCCTATGTTCCATGCTCGCACTAAGCACATTGAGGTGCATTATCACTATGTCAGGGAGAGGTTCTCTGCTGGGGAGATCAGCTTGGCATATGTGCCCACGCAGGAGAACATTGCAGACCTTTTCACCAAGGCTCTGCCTAGGGAGAAGTTTGAAGCTTTCCGCAAAGCTTTGGGCTTACATCCTTTTGTGGAGTGATTTCCACATAGCTTGGCACTTCGTTAT